>CM067373.1:46098748-46313748 GCA_034401795.1 Chaetoderma sp. LZ-2023a
CGCATGACACGTGTGTTACAAATTTCTCCTCGAAACAATCAACAGAATGTTTATTAAATTGCAAAGACATACAATTAATACTTACTGACAGACTACTATGAGAGTTAGTATTGTCTGTCAATTATAATAGTGACTGGTGACATCAAGCTATATGTGATGTAATTGATTATGAGGTCAATAGTTGAGTAACAGATTGGATTCTTCCATTAATATGAAATCTCGGTTCTACTTTGAAAATAATATCTGTCACTTAGAATACGGATGACTGGTTTACAATAAATACTCCTTGTATGTACACTATCATACTAAAAGTTTTCCTGAGTGACCAATACAATCAGATCCTGATAGGCATATAAGTATTAACTAGAACACATCTACTGAAGTAACTGTAGATCTGCGATGACTGGGCATTAAGGAGTATTATAAGCCGTCTTCTCGCATGATCATTGAACATGTCTGATGCTGATCTAATAAAAAGTCTACGTGTTGTCGCAGTTCAAAGATCCATAGTTGAAATTACCATAGTTTTACACAGGGTATGGAAAAGCTGATTTTTTGAAAACCGATAGCCTTGACCCTAAAGTATAAAATAATGTGTCCTGATTTGCTGTTGTGGAATTTTTACCAAAATCAAGGAAAAGGCCATTAAATGTCAAATAAAGGAGAAATTAATGAATTAAAGGTAAAGGGATGCAAACTGACCAATTTTTGGTTTTGGCATGAATTACCTCCCTTTACCTGTTGAAGTTGATTGTCAGTGGATGAATTTCGATTCTCAAGATGGTTAGAAAGTTCAAGGTCAATCCGGGGTCAAGGTTACCAATTTTAGGTTTTGGCATGAATTACCTCCCTTTACATGTTTGAGTTGATTGAGGCAATTAAATCTGGTGAATTTCGATTGTTTCTGACTATCTGGGCCAAACAAAATTCATTAATTTCTCCTTTATTTGACATTTGATGGCCTTTTCCTTGATTTTGGGTCGAATGTGGGACTACGGATTCTGGAAGGATGTTAAGTTTCAACATGATCTGCAGAAACCTTAAGGGGAGTCGCTATCAGAATATCACTCTCATACATTTTCTTTGGGACATTTTGGGCATGGATAAGCGTATTCATCTGAAATTATTCACTGGATCCAAAAGAAAAATAAAAACATCCCAGGCTCTAAGATGTACTGAAAATGTCTAAAGTTTGGAGGCTAGAAATCGCAAATAGTACTCAATGGACCAGGAAAATACGTGGGTGTCAGATGCGGGTTAACATAGGCTAGAGGTCTGTTAAGTTTCTCCATGATCTGCAAGAAACTCTAGGACGAGTTGCTGTCCGAATAGCACCCCCTTACATTTCCAATTGGACCTTTTGCACAAGAAAACGTGGAATTCTCGGGAACTATACACCAGATCCAATTTCTGTAGATGATCTATACATGCCAGCTGCGTACTAGAAATGTACAAAGTTTAGATATAATATTTTAAAAACTGGGTCATTTATCATCAAATCAATTTCCAATACATTCCCTATTGACATATTTGTCTACAATACAAAAATCTCAATATCTCATGAACCGTTCGGGATATCCGGATCAGGCCATCTAAATGCTGAAACAATCCGACCATAATCCCGTCATCTATCAGCAAATCATGGAAATATTGTTTAGTGTGCAGATTTGCAATAATGGAAATGTTAATATGTCCACTAACGATTTTATTTTAGTAAGCAATAGTAGCCTCTGGTATCTAGGGATGTCAAAAATGTCAACCCTCTGACAGGGACAGAAGTAAGAATTCTCATGATGTCAAATAATTGTTTTTATTCAGCATTTTCTCAAAAACTGATCACTGAACCGAAAAAGATTTTTTTGGCCAACTTGCGGGTCAACAGATCCTAGAAATATGTTATGTTTCAAGATGATCCGGAAAAAATTCTAGGAGCAGTCACTGACTGAATATTGCTCCCATACATTCCCTATGGGACATGTTGGGAACGAAAATGCATCGTTCTGAAAGGTTACCATATTCGCTATTGATTTTATTTTATTAATCCATAGTAGTATAATGTATCTATGTATATGCCAAATATCAAGCATCTAACCCAGCTAGAAATATGAATTATCTTGATTCCAAAAAATTGAGCTTATGACAGATTTTCTCAAAAAACGGGGTCACCATACCCAAAAATTATTTTGGGTCACCATGTGGGTCAAGACATACTAGAAATTTTTCCAGTTTCAAGATGATAGGGGCAAAACTCTAGGAGCAGTCAGTATCCGAATATTGCTCCCATGCAATTCCTATGGGGACATGGGGGGGGGGGGGGACACGGAAATGCAGAGTTGTGAATGGTTAACTTGTTCGCTAATGATTTTATTTCACTAATCAAGACTAGTATAATACATCTACGTATATCCCAAACTTCAACCATCTGACCACCCTAGAAATATGAAGTATCTTGATTCCCAAAAATTTGGCTTATGCCGGATTTCCTCCAAATCTGGTCACCGTACCAAAAAAATATTTTGGGTGGAGATGCAGAGCAGCAACAGATGTTAGAAGTCTGTGATGTTTCAAGATGATTGAGGAAAAACTCTAGGAGTAGTCGCTGTCCGAATATTGCTCCCATACATTTCCTATGGGACTTTTTGCCCGCTGAAATGCGGATATCTCGGAAACCATACACCCGATCGAGAAGAAAAGTAATAGCAAACTAGATCCAAAGGGCTACTACAAGTTGGAGTTGATCCGATCAAAACTGTAGGAGGAGATAGTGTGCGAAAATCCTTGAGAATAATAATAATAATAATAATAATAATAATAATAATAATAATAAAGATCCTGAGAAAAAACAATAATCTGCGATAGATCACAGATTAATTACTACCCATATTTTTATGTATATGGCTGGTGTTCCATATGATAATTAGGAAAAAAGATCAGCAATTTCTATGGCAACTGAGTTGTATCATGGTGTGATTGTTCATGAATTCAAGGAAAGTTTGTAGTATCAGGTATGATCTCTGTCCGTTTGTTTTTTGTCAACATGGACATAAAATCAGAATCATGAGAGTGAAATGTGCTCAGGGCAACTTCTGAAATATACAATTTTATATATAATAAGTACTTAAGACAATGTATTTATCCAGTGTATAACATGGAAATGAAAACCCCTCATTGTATTGGATTCCCGTTGAGCTTTCTATACAGGAATCCAAAAGTGGATTCCCATGGATTCCTGCTGAGCAAATTTACGAGAATCTGAATTGATTCTGGTGAAATTTAGCGAATTTCGACCCCTGCACATCATCATCGAGAAAACATGTTTCATTAATTGCCCATGAGGTGAATTCACATGCGGCGGATGCGATTTGACCAGATAATGATTTTTTATGAAATCATGTTTTTTTAAACATATTTTATCTGTAAATTAGGTAATTGGTGGATAAGTCCATGCTGTAATCAATATGCTAATGATAATTCAGCAACATGCACGTTAAATTCATTATTAACTTAATATACAGATGAAATATGTTCAGATAAAGCAGGTTTGGATAAAAAATGGCATGACCAATTTGCGCAACCAATTTCACGGGAGTATATAGTCGTCGCTTTGTCCATTCATCCGTCCGTCCGTCCGTCCGTTCACCATATATAAGTTTGGCATAGTTTCAAGACATTTTCACATTTGGTCACCAAACTTGGTATGTGGATGCATCTTAGGGAGAAGGTGTGCGGAGTATGAAAAGTAGGTCAAAAGTAGGTCATGGTGACCTACTTTTCATGGTCGACTGAATATCACAGAAAATGTTTGTCCGTGCCATAGTTTCAAGACTTTTGCACATGTGCTCACCAAACTTGGTATGTGGATGCATCTTAGGGAGAAGGTGTACAGAGTATCAAAAGTAGGTCAAACATTGGTCATGCTGAC
The DNA here is from genome assembly GCA_034401795.1 of Chaetoderma sp. LZ-2023a. Lineage (NCBI taxonomy): Eukaryota > Metazoa > Mollusca > Caudofoveata > Chaetodermatida > Chaetodermatidae > Chaetoderma > Chaetoderma sp. LZ-2023a. The sequence goes on from CM067373.1 coordinate 46,102,671, forward strand.
CTACTTTTCATTGTCAATTGAATATCACACAAAATGTTTGTCCGGACTATAGTTTCAAGACTTTTTCACATATGGTCACCAAACTTGATATGTGGATACATCTTATGGAAAAGGTGTGCACAGTATGAAAAGTAGGTCATGCTGACACACTTTTCATGGTCGACTGAATATCACAGAAAATGTTTCTCCGTGCCATAGTTTCAAGACTTTTTCACATATGGTCACCAAACTTGGTATTGATTATTACAGAAAATATCTCTGTTCATTTTGAACATAGTTTTTATATGCATTTTTCATATGGTGCCAAGCAAAGTCTAAGTGTGTTTATTTAGAGAAACTTAGATTTTGCTTTTATTAAGCTATCCGTAACAAATTGTTCGTTAGGGCAAATCCCGCCAGACCAAAAGAATGATGGCCCACTGAATCATTCCTACTCCCCAAATTGTGGATTTAACATCATTACCCCAAACCAACAATATTTTAAGGATGGCCTAATATGGTGATATCTCAATGACAATTTCAAGTTCGTTTCTCTGTGTCTGAGCCACAGTTCCAAACCTTTCCCTGAAGCATATGCCTTCGAGGTTATCCATTCAGTTTCTCTGCAGAGTATGCCTTCGGGGAGCATACATCAATTTATTGATTTGCCTTGTTGAAAAATTCATCATTGCAGTGGTAAATTTTCAAAAAGTGTTCCTGGTCCGCAAATTAACATTCTGAGAAAATTACAATTTTCTTGGAAAAATTTAAGAGTTAACAGGATTCAAAACGTGATACCTTTTAAGACTAGCTTTATTATTTTTCAACCAAACTTTCGCACATAAATGCACTTTATCAAGCAATCGATTAACATGGCTACCACAACTTTTAATCACAATATTGTTATCACTGAAAGGGTATTTCATGTGCGTAGCTTTAACTACTGTTGACTTGCCAACTTGTTGTCCTTTAAAATGTAACTCTTTGTATCATTCAGTTTGCTAGATTTAACAATGCGATATATCCCCGTTTGTATGTTCAGATCGATCACTTTGCTTGATTTGTCAGTTGTGTCATCCAGGTTTGTATGTGCCTGTGTGTAGGAACCATAACTCAAGTTCTGCTGGGAGATCCTCACCAACCTTGGACGGGGTTGCCCTTGAGCCTTGGTGTTCTAAATAACTTACTTTTAGGGTCAAGATAATCAACAATGATGTTGCGTGTTAACTGTACAAGTTCTGCTGGTGGAATCTATAACTAACTTGGGTGGGAGATTCCCTTGTGACTGTGATGTAATAGTATTATACACTTGGTTTTTGGGCTCATGGCCATCAAAGATGTGGGATTAGTCATGGCTTGAAATTCTATGAAATGTTTGTAAACCTTTAATGGTCAAGCCGGCCAAAACCGGCCTCTGTCATGGGCTTGTAGAATGTCCAGTTACAAGCCAAGAAAATATAATCTTTGAAAATTTATCACTGGAGTGACTGGCTCGATAACCGAGCCAGTTATTCCTGTGGTTAATTTTCAAAAATTGTATTCTCTTAGCCTGTAAATTGACATTCAATATGCAGAAATTTAAATTTTCTTGACCAAATTTAACCATTAAAGGGTTAAATTAGTGGTAGACAGACTTATCCATATATATCTATTTGTTTTGATTTATGGCTTGTAGAATACAAATGTTACATTACAGCAGAGTCCATTTCCTGCTACTCCCGATCTGAGCGCTTATACAGGACTGATGCCACCTTCCAATGCCAGCCTCTTCCCGCTCACTCCATCTGTTCTAACTGCACCTATGACACCAGCAACGCCTGCTTCTGAGGGATCCGGGATTGTACCACAACTTCAGTACGTGTATTAGCTGTATCACCAGCATGGTCGAATGTAAGGCAGTGCAAAAGTGCATTTGTACAGGCCCTCCAAATTGCAGGTTCCCAAAAAGTGACAAAAAAGTGTTGTTTTTTTACCCCTGCATAACTTCAAGTTACATGCATAGATGCCACATCTATAAGATTGATTTGGCAAACTCACACTGTCCTCCAGCCTCAGGGGCCCCAAGTGATATTATGGTTGAAACGGGACTAGATTTCTTGTGATCCTAATGGCTGTTCGGAGGGCCCCCGGGTAAGAATTTCAGAAACATTGCACATGGCCCTCCTGAAAGGCCAAGTGAGTTTATGCTGTGGAGACCATCCGTCCTGTGTCCATCCATTGTCCGTCTGTCCGTCAACTTTTCTTTTAAATGACTTCTCAAGAACCACTCGGCCGGTTTCAATTATATTTGGCAGGAAGCATCCTTGGGGCATAGGGATCCAAGTTTTTCAAATGAAGCCGATTGGATAATTTGGCTGGTGGCCATCTTAGATTTCGGCGGATTTCAGGAAACGTCTTAAAAAATCTCTGAAACCACTTGGGGAATCGATTCAAAACTCATGAAACCTCATCCAGGGAAAGACGTAAGTCAAGTTTGGTCAAGACGACTTGTTTGACCGAATGGTTCGGTGGCCATCTCGGATGACCTATTTTTTCCGAAAACGACCTCCAGAACTGCTTGAAGGGATCAGGCCAAAATTTGCAGATATGATTAGGAACTAAGGGCCATTAAAAATGTAGCGTGTTTGGCGGCCATATTGGATTTTTTTATTTGATGAATTTGGAGGCCAAAATTGGTTCTATATATGTTTTTGAGTATTTTGAGCTCAAATTTGCCATTTTCAAAACTATCGGATAAACGGTTTGGTGGCCATCTTGGATTATTTTTCCACCAAAGGCGCCCATACTAAAACAAGGTGAACTTTAAAATGTCTTCTTCTCGAGAACTACACTAGGCCGCTTTCAATTACATTTGGCAGGACGCATCCTAAGGGCATAGGGATCCAAGTTTCTTCAAATGAAGTCGATCGGCCAATTGTGCCGGTGGCCATCTTGGATTTCGGCCGATTTTAAAAATCTCCGAAAGCATTTGAGGGATTGATTCATAACTCATCATGCTCATGAAATATCATCTAGGGCAACAGCTGAACTAATTTTTTTCAAGAGAACTTGATTGACCAAACAGTTTGGTGGCCATCTTGAATTACCTATTTTCCGAGAACAACTCTAGAACCGTTGAAGGGATCAGGCCGAAGTTTGGGACATATGATTATGGAATAAGGGGCATTAAATTTTGTTCAATGGAAGATGATCTGTAAAAAAACATGGCTGCCATGGGTCAATCAAAATATAGCGTGTTTGGCGGCCAAATTGGATTTTTTTATTTGATGGATTTTGAGGCTGAAATTGGTTTTATATGTTTTTGGTTATTCTGATCTCAAAGAAATATCTTTAAAAATCTTCGCCGAAACTGTTGAACAATTGATTCAAAATTCATAAAATATCATTTAGGGCACGAGCTGAACCAAGTTTGTTCAAGGGAACTTGATTTGCCAAATGGTTGGGCAGCCATCTTGGATGGCCTGGTTTTCATGAAAGCAACTTCTTCGTCTCCAGAGCCACTGAACGGATTGGGCCAAAAATTGGGAGATATGATATTGATGACTACGGGCCATTAAAGTTTGTTCAAGAGAAGTTGATACATAAAGAAACATGGCCTCTGTTTTCTTGTTACAAGTCTGTTCAACTCATTAGAGTTCTACTTATTATTAATGACCATTCTAGTTGAGATGCCTATGGTCCAGGTGAACGATACAGCCCCTTTGGCCTCTTGTTTATCAAACAATTTTCCACATATTCATGCCTTATTTATCAACCCCTCCCATCCCAGATAAATATGTGTGAGTTGTATACAGTACAGCCATAGAAATCTAATAAGCGTCGAATGGCTACGTAATTTACCATAGTCTACAAACTACTACGTTTTCATTACCAATTCTGTTACGTATTTGAATAAAATGTCAGATTATTATAAAGGCAATAAAATTATATATACATTTGCATCTCTTGAATTTCTCTTACAATTACCAAAAGTGAATTTACTCACTTTTGGAGGCTATATGTGCTGCTGATCATCTGCGTCAGCCTGTCCGATCAGGCACAGATGCATATTACTGAACTCGTGTCACCAGAGGTCGGGACAACGCATTACATAGCGACGGTATGCGCATGTCCATTCTATGAGAATCATGTTGTTAATACAACATTTTGGGCCTCAATTGATTGGATGTTATTGGTGGCTTAAGAAGCAATGGCTTCCAATCAAATTAGGCCCAAAATATTCAACATTGCGTTTTAAATTCATTTGAAAACATATAAAGTTATTTCTGAGCTGTAATGTGGCATTTACTTTTTCCATGTTTCTCCATCCGTCATCACCATTTCTAATGGGAGGGTCTTTATCAAACTCGGGTGGAACATTTCCTATTGAGCTCTGAGGACACTAGTGGCATTGAGGTCAAGGTCATGACTAATTTAACTGGAACCTCTTGCTGTCATAGGCATCAACAGCTCCCAGTCAAATTAGTTTCAAAATGTTCAACAAAACTAAATGCATCATACGGAATTTGTGATAGCACAAAGGGCCTTAAGTGGTGTATGTATATATATATATATATATATACACACATGTACATGTAACATATATTTAAGTATTGACTTTGTTATTTACTCAGGAATATTGTGTGCACAGTGAACCTAGGCTGTAAGCTGGACCTAAAGAAGATTGCCCTGCACGCTCGTAATGCAGAGTACAACCCTAAACGTTTTGCTGCAGTCATCATGCGAATACGAGACCCACGGACCACTGCACTTATCTTTAGCTCTGGAAAAATGGTGTGCACTGGTGCTAAAAGGTATGAGAACCTGAGATGTACTGTTAAATAGCACACTCAAAAGTTATCTGAAATGATACACCATGATGCCACTACATTTAATTCCTCAATGCCCTGCAGATCTGACAACCCCTACAGATTATCCTTAGTTTGTATGGAAATAACATTCAAATTACGCATGTACGAGCGGCGAGTGAAAATACAAAATTTAAAAATCTGGCAATTACGGTAATGTAGACATGGTGTTGGAATTGCAAATTTTTTTTTTGTGGGTCTATGAAAACGGCGATCGCTTATTAAAACACACGTCGGCTTCCATTATGTCAAGTAGAGCTGGGCGGTCTGACTGTAGTACCCTGAGGAGCGCGGTATACCATGTACCGATACAGTGACCATTGCCATTTCCAAGTACCGTGCATACCGTCCATAGCGGTAGTCATGTGTTTAATGAGCCATATTTACATACAAATGTACTCGTGTTAAAGGTTGAATTTTACAGAAGCTTCAGAGAGCATTCTGAATAGCAGAGGTGGCTCTATTCTCCACAGTCTAACAGTATAATGATTTGTTGTTTCAGTGAGGAGCAGGCCAAGTTAGCAGCCAGGAAATATGCGAGAATTGTACAGAAACTGGGCTTTGCTGTAAGTCTAAGCATGCTTATTTAACCCCTAAATGGTCAAGTCAGCCTTTATTGTGCTATTGAGGAATATCCATTTGTGGGCCGAAAGAAAACTATTTTTGAAAATTTACCACTGAAATGACTTACTCACTAGCCGAGCCAGTCATTCCAATGCTAAATTTCCAAATATACTCTTCATTGGCCTGCAACAGGACATTCACTGAGCAGAGATTTAGAATTTATTGATCAATCTTGACCATTAAAGGGTTAGTTGTCAGTTATTTCACAATCCATTATCGTAATCCTGCTCCTTGTATCAAAGCTGGTTACAGTAAAGCTGATCTACAACTTGTAATGCCTGTCTGTTCAACCATAAAGATCAAGCCACATCTGTATGATCCGCTTCAACAAAACTCTTTTGTGGTATGAGGCGCGTAAAATGTTCTCGCGAGATCTCATAGACTATCTCGAGTTAGAGACATGGAAGTTAGATCGCATTGATCTATAACCCTTCCTGTTATCAAACGTGTACCCAAGTACTCACTCTAAAAATTGTTGATACGTCTTAATTTTATTTAACCTGGGAGGTTTACTAATATCACGTGATTTATATTTCTTCATGACGACATTTTCTTGTGTTTTGGATTAATTTTGATGCAATATACAGTCTTTATTAAAGGATACGCCATATTTAGGTGGACGGATTTAATAATTTCACTTCTGCGGTAATGTCTTTGAGGTGTACATTAAACATAGTCATAAGGCGGCAAGAATTGGGTCAATAATACCAGGAAATTATTCACTTTTCGTGTTAGTGTCTACCAGTTTAACCATTTTAGAGAATGGAATTCAACTCTTTCTTGAAATATACCTAATATAAGCCCACCCCTTTCTCAAAGATGTTTGTTTGGAAATTGAACACCTTGTTCTAATAGAAGACTAGGCTACTAAGTACATTACTTCACATTTTGAAAAGCAACTACACATGTATCTTTGAGATTGAAAATCTTCGATTATTCAATTATTTAGTTTTGTAATCATCCACGATCATATTTTAAAGAATAATCGCGATTAATCAAATAATCGTTGTGCAAACCTAGCCAATAATGAAGAAGCAAATCTGATTTTGAAAGCTAACCCTTCATGTTATCGACAAAATGTAAAGAGATATATTGCCATTCTAGGCTGCAATCTAACTGTGATTTTTGTATAGTAATATTTAAAGGATTGTATCTGTGATTGTAGCTTGAAATTATTCTCAGTGATATTGCAATTTCGTCCATCAGGCGGTTTGTCCATCTGGCTATTTCCTTCAAAACCATTTGGCAGAATTCGCCTAAGCATCGTAGTTTAGAATTTTTTTGCTCCTCTTCATCACTTGCCATGTGTGACCATCTTATTATTTACAATATTGTGATGAAGTAGTTACTAGTGATGTTATTTTAGCAGAAAATTTTCCAATATTTTTCCAGAAATTTTTTCTAAAATTGGAAAAATATGTGTATATTTTTAACCATTATATATATATATATATATATATATATATATATATATATATATATATATATATATATATATATATATATAGTGTGTGTGTGCGCGTGCATGTTTGTGTGGCACTGTGGTCTGTGGGTGTGTCACAGTGTGTCGGTAAGTTGGTGGGTGGGTGGGTGCAGGGCTGTCTGATTGTTTGTTTGACAGACTGCCTGCTAATTTTTACCAATTTAAGTGTAAGAAAAAAAAAAGGGTATTTTTAAACAAATTATTTTGAAAGTTTAATGACTAAAGCAACTGTCACATTACACGCCCTTTACACCGGCTGATTTACATGTGACTAACTGAAGTGAGTAAGTTTCATATTTAGCTCAACAGTTCATTTTGGTCATTACAGGCCTATTTTGGTGTCTATCAGAAATCATCTTTTATATTCCATCAAATATCAGTTGGGATCAAATAAATCATCATCATGAAATATATAATGACTTACATGTACTGTCATGTATGCAAATTACTTTCTTTTCAATTGTCTGATCATCAATCATCATTATCATCATCATGTTACATTCATCATCATCATTCTGAACTATAGTGATAGTGTAACCTGATGCAAGCCATTTCAGCCATGGCAATAGATGACACAAATCTAAATCTATTAACTTATATTAGTAGCAAAAGCATCGGTATTAATGCAATAGGGAAATAAAAATTTGCAATTGCATCCTTAGGTGACTGGAAATATTTCTGGAAAAATATGTTGGTAAATTTTCCGGAAAATTTTCCGACTCGACACTAGTAATTACCCAAGCTAATGGTTGAGTGGACGCATCTGAATATTACCATCTTCAAGCATTGTTTTGTGTGTTTGTATGCACATGTGTTTGTATGCGTACGCGCATGTGTTTGTATGCGTATGCGCATGTATTTGTATGCATACACGCATGCGTTTGTATGGTACACGCATGTGTTTGTATGCATACGCGCATGGGTTTGTATACGTACGCGCATGGGTTTGTATGCATACACGCATGTGTTTGGATGTGTAAGCGCATGTGTTTGTATGCGTACACGCATGTGTTTGTATTGAGTAAATGTGTGTGAGTATTATGATGGTCAGGCATTGTTGAATGGTTGTGTGTGAGGTTTTAGATCTTGTACCAATTTAATAAATATTCTGTTGAACATTTTGAAACTAATTTGACTGGCAGCAACAGGTCCCTGTCAAATTAGGTTTTAAAAAATTCAACAACATACCTGTATAGGTAATTTGAAATTGAGATTCTGGTAATTCAGAGTTCAAAGGGTTAAGCTTTATACATACATGTACTTGTGTACCAGACAAGCTTTTCAAAATTTTGTCTTTGTAAATTATTTTAGGCAAAGTTTTTGGACTTCAAAATCCAGAATATGGTTGGTAGCTGTGATGTTCGCTTCCCTATTCGTCTGGAGGGCTTGGTGCTCACACACGGGCAATTCTCCAGGTAATGTATAGCTGAATAATTCTACAGTCAAACCTGTAATAGATGACCAACAGCCCATGTTAAGGATCAGAGAGATAGTGGATAATGAAAAGAACTTGGTGTCCAAGGAGAGTGTCTTTTAAGACAGGTGGTGTCTAAAATAGATTTGCCTATTGAAGCTACATGACCACATTTCTATACATGGATATTGGCTTCTCTATTGAAGCTGCATGACTACATCTTTATAACTGTACACTGTGGTTTGACTATTGAAGCTACATCTGTATAACTGTACACTGTGGTTTGACAACTGAAGCTGCATGACTACATCTGTATAGCTGTACACTGGTTTGACTATTGAAGCTACATCTGTATAACTGTACACTGTGGTTTGACTATTGAAGCTTCATCTGTACAATTGTATACTGTGGGTTGACTATTGAAGCTTCTGTGCAACTGTACACTGTGGTCTGTCTGTTGAACCTGGGACTACAGCTTTATAAATGTACACTCTGATTTTAAATTATATATCTCGCCAAAAATTGACATGGTATTATGTGATGGCACCGTGAGTCCGGTTGAGCAGGTGGTAGAGTGGTTTCCGGATGTTAACTGTTACCGTTTATCGGATCACTTTGAAACTTCATAGGGTCATTGGACTGGGTCTGGCGAAGAAACCTATCGAAATTGATGATGATTCGAAATCCAACATGGCTGTCAGCCACCAACAGCTACCTTGAAAATTAGTTTCCAGATGATGAAACTTCATAAGGGGTTTGGACTATGTCTGCCGAAGAAACCTATTGAAACTGATGATGATATCAAACAAAGTGTGGCCATCTAGAAAATTTGTTTCCGAACAATAACTCCATTACCGTTTATCGGATCACTGAAACTTTATAGGATGACTGGACTAGGTCTGGATTATCGAAATCTATGATGATCTGACATCCAAAGTGGATGCCAGCCCCTGGCGGCCAGCTTGAAAATTGGTTTCTAGATGATAGCTCAGTTACCATTTATTGGATCACTTTGTAACTTCATATGGTGGTTGGACTAGGATTGCAGAAGTAAACTATCGAAATTTACGATAATCCGAAATCCAAGATGTCCGGTGGCCATCTTGAAAGTTTGTTTCCGGACAATAACTCCATTATCATTTATTTGATCACTTATAGTATGACTGGACTAGGTCTGTGGAACAAGCTTAAATCGAACTCGATGATGCGAAATCCAAGATGTCCGTTAGCCACCCGCGGCCATCTTGAAAATTGTTTATTTGATGATAGCTCCGTTGTCGTTGATCGGATCGCTTTGAATCTTCATAGGGTTGTTGGACTAGGTGTCTACAGAAGAAACCTGTCAAAATTGATGATGATCCGAAATCCAAAATGACAATCAGCCACCGGTAGCTTTGGTTACCAGATGATAAATCCATTACCATTTATCGAATTGCTTAGAAACTTCATTGGATGACTGGACTAGGTCTAAGGAAGAAATCACTATTTACTGAAAGCTCTCATTCATTACTTTGTCATCATGATAGCGTATTATATGCCATTTGCGGCGCTCTTGTCTCTCCATATAGCTCTGTTCTCAATTCTTGTCGAGCATCCGATCTCAATAAAACTATCCATTGGTCAATCGTAATCAATGTGATTTTCCAACTATCCATTCGTCAATCGTAATCAATGTGATTTTCCATAGTAATCATAGCTTTCATCACCCGCTGCCTTGCCGTATGCAATACCATAGCATAACAGGACCTATATATGATGTGTATTATGCAGAAAAACAAAAGGCCTTGACATCTGGGACAAGTTCTTCTTGTTCATAATATACTCAACTTAGCGTACAGTTTATTATGATTGACTAGGCTTGATGTACAATGATGACATAATATCGTTCAAGAATTACGCGTAGCAAGGAAGAGATTGGAGCATAAAATATACTTAGAGACATACTCTAATACTAGCTGATCCATTGCCACTCATGTAACCTCTGAAGTACATGGGAGATGTATTGTGTAGCCCACTTAACTATTTACTGAATAATTTGAACATTATGTGCTATTCTTCATACAGTTATGAGCCAGAATTATTTCCTGGTTTGATCTATCGTATGGTGAAGCCGAGGATTGTACTTCTGATATTTGTCTCAGGAAAGGTTGTGCTAACAGGTGAGTCTGACTCTAGTCCTGGAACCTGATCAGGTTCCGTACTAGTCATGGAAATCCTGGAAGTCATGGAATTTGAAAATTAAAATTTGATTCTGGCCATTTCCCTGCCATTCGTTTTGCTATCACTGTACTACTTCACTACTGCGAGTTCTAACAAAATATGCACCAACATAGTTACAAACGCAGCGTCCTATTATCTCACATCTTAAATTATTTTTAATTGATCGTTTTAAGTTTTCCAAGCTTTCTATTAAAATTAATCAAAATGTTTTATTCTACAACATTCTCACAGTAGTAAAATAGCATCACAAGTGATATTATTACGGCCAGGAAACAACTGCGTAATACTATATTTCTCGCGAAGTGTATCATACCGTTCAACTTTTACTATTGGGATATAAAACGATATGTAATGAAATAGAAGTTTGCTTAAATATGATCAGTCTGTATGTACACTCTTAGACAGATAATGATATTACATGTGTGTATGCTCTTAGAAAGATGATAATATCACATGTGATAATCCATGTCCTCTCTTAGAAAGATGATAATATTACATGTGATAATCCATGTCCTCTCAGAAAGATGATTATATTACATGTGATAATCCATGTCCTCTCAGAAAGATGATACTATTACATGTGATAATCCATGTCCTCTCTTAGAAAGATGATAATGTTACATGTGATAATTCATGTCCTCTCTTAGAAAGATGATAATGTTACATGTGATAATCCATGTCCTCTCTTAGAAAGATGATAATATTACATATGATAATCCATGTCCTCTCTTAGAAAGATGATAATGTTACATGTGATAATCCATGGCCTCTCTTAGAAAGATGATACATGTGATAATCCATGTCCTCTCTTAGAAAGATGATAATATTGCATGTGATAATCCATTTCCTCTCTTAGAAAGATGATAATGTTACATGTGAAAATCCATGTCCTCTCTTAGAAAGATGATAATGTTACATGTGGTAATCTATGTCCTCTCTTAGAAAGATGATACATGTGATAATCCATGTCCTCTCTTAGAAAGATGATAATATTACATGTGATAATCCATGTCCTCTCTTAGAAAGATGATAATATTACATGTGATAATCCATGTCCTCTCTTAGAAAGATGATAATATTACATGTGATAATCCATGTCCTCTCTTAGAAAGATGATAATATTACATGTGATAATCCATGTCCTCTCTTAGAAAGATGATAATGTTACATGTGATAATCCATGTCCTCTCTTAGAAAGATGATAATATTACATGTGATAATCCATGTCCTCTCTTAGAAAGATGATAATATTACATGTGATAATCCATGTCCTCTCAGAAAGATGATAATATTACATGTGATAATCCACCTCCTCTCTTAGAAAGATGATAATATTACATGTGATAATCCATGTCCTCTCTTAGAAAGATGATAATATTACATGTGATAATCCATGTCCTCTCTTAGAAAGATGATAATATTACATGTGATATTTCTCTTCAAGAGTATACTTACCTCCCTAACATTCTTTGATATTGCTAAATATCGGCTTTCATTGAATAAAGACTACTGGGCAGGTAGTCAGGTGACAGTCTGGCAGATGCCAGCCCCAACCACCGCGCATGCGCAGACTAGTACTTCCTCTTTGCTAAATTTTTGGCAGACAGTCTTAGAATTTCTGAGCTAATTTTCAATCTAAAATAGGAAATTTTCAAGTGTATTATTATAAGAAATCATATCTGAGCGTGCTGCATCTCCAGAGGAGGGCCCTGGACCGAATTATCAGATGATTTCTACTACGCTTTAGCGAGTTTTGTTCCGTTGTAATGTGTTTCCGGGACTTGTGTTTAACGCGTTAAGCGCCTAAAAAACTGGTTTATTTCTATTATGGTGCTATGAAATACTAATCTCTCTGTGTTTATGTCCACAGGTATCTATCTACAATTGTACATGACAGCACATCGTCAGAGGGTTTGTTTTTCTCTCCACCAAGGTTCCATTTCCTACTAACATTGTTAGGTTATCTAACCAAAAATCTATGCTCAGTGAGTTGGAGGCCTCGGAAGGTCTTCTCACTTTGCCCTCTTGGTCCACTTCCTTCCCCTTATAGGTGGAGAGAGTTAAGAGGTCATAGAGTGGGTGGAGTTTCCAGTTCATCAGATCGGATGGTTTGTCTATGCTAAAGACTCGGGTATTCTAGTTATGATATTAGGCACTTCAATTTTATTTGAAAATATTTAGAAAATCTGCTGCCATTTTATCATTGTATATCTGATGTTTGTATAGTCCCTATCCACTATCCTTTCCAGTTAAGATGCTCTGGATATCAATACAATCCGTCCTTACACCTTGATGTTTGTTTCGGATCGATTTAACTTCTTATTTTTGAAGTTATGACGTCTTAATCAGCCTTGCACTTTATTATCATTTAAAGTTTTGGCCAATGCTGGTTTATTATCTTTGTAGGTGGTCTGTATGACCACCTTCCCTCTCCTTTTATTTTGGTTTTGAGTTTCTAATCCTTATAACTAAAATACTCATTGTCTTCGTCCTCTGGCCTGTTTTAGAAACTTGGTTGTCCTTGTGGACGGGGGGCGAACTAATGACAGAATTCTTGTCGTTACAGGCTCAGGAGAAGGTGTGTGAAGAGGAGAGAAAAGCGAAGAGAGTGGTGTCGGGTAAGATGGGTAAGAGGAAGGCCTCGTCCACTGTAGATATGGAGGCCTTCCGAGTTGAGATGTTGGGAGAGATGAAGAAGAAAATCAAGGATTTGGTTCCAGAGTTGCTCCGTGGCATGCTTCCTGGACCAAATCTTTTGTTGTCCTCTTCATCTGCTTCGGATCAGATAATCCCCGCCTCTGAATCTTGGTTCCTCAGGGCAATTCGAGTTTTCGAGCAAGATTCAGAGGTGGCCCCTTTAGAGGGGGCAGTCCAGGACACTGGCAGCAGGCTTGCCGTGCTGGTGATCCGTGGACGGTGGTCGCTGGAGCCAGGTGCCTGCTTATCAGCCCAGGAATATCCGCATACCGCAGGTACCAGTTCCTCCTATGGTACCTTTCCTGGCAGGCTGGGTTAGCATTCTTTGCTGACCCGGAGTCTAATCCTTCTGGCCAGGATGAAGAGGATTATCTGTTGTGTTCTCCTTCTGATGCAGTGACCATGGACATTGATGTCTGTGCACCCTTCGCGGGGAATACAGGCGACATTGTCCATGGTTCTACTCATGCAGGAGTAGGGTTCACGGCACAGAGGGTGGCCCGGGTTGGCTCTGATGGCCAGGTCTACTGCATACCTCGGCTTGCTGAGAGTGTAGCACGTGTTGGTCAGGGCCGTGGTGTGGCGAAATTCTCCTCACACAATACCACAGCGCCTGCTCCTGGTCAAGCCAGTCAGTTTAGTATGCCTGCTCTTTCGGGCCCGCATGCTTTCTCTGGCTTCCCAGGAGTGTAAGGTCAGCCAGCCTCATACACGCCTGCGATCGCTCAGGAGGAAGACGAAGGTCCTCGTCTTGTAGAGCTTTCGCAGGTAGCCACAGAAAAGGATTGGTCGGACGCTTGTCATTGGCTGATAAGCGTCGGGCCAGACCTGCCTGTGGAACAGTCGGCTATCCAGCGGGATCACCGCCTGTGGTTGGCAGGTAAGCCGGCTATTAACGCTATGCCATCTCTGCCGCTGGCTGAACATATTGTAGATATGTTCACGGCGGCAGAGATGTCCATCAAGGCGCATGGACGGCTCGCGAAGGCCCCTCGCGAGGTGGCGAGGCGGTGCCGCATCGTGTCTGATGAATATCAGAAATACCGTGTGGTACCTAAGCCGAGTGTGGATGACCGCACGGCGTTAGGTGAGGACACGCAGCCAGGCTCCTGGTCTGACACGGGAGCGCTTTGCTCGAATGCTTTGCATTCAGCAAACACTGCGTAGCGCGATGCGGAAGAGAGTGGGAGAGTGTCTATTTCGGCGCTTTCTCATGTCTCACAGCTGTTACAAGGGGTAGTAATGGCATCCGAGTCACGTCAGCCGAGTCCGGTAGTGGTCCACAGAGCCATCCAGGATGGTATCAACCTGGCTCTGGATTGTTTAACCCGGTCGGTGACTAGGAGTGTCGGGGCATGGCGCACGTTTGCTTTAGACAATCTGTGCCCGTCTCAGGACCTATATAATAGGCTGCTGCGTACGCCTATGGCAGGTCCTGGTCTCTTTGGAGGTGAAGGATGCAAGCACCTCCAGGAGACGGTCACCCTGGTCAATAACCAGAGGGCACTGCGCGAGCAATTTGAAGTGCTCTGCAGAGAGCGCGTTCACACAGCTCCCCCTGCGTATCATCCCCTGCAGGCTTGAAGTGGTGGCCAGGTCAGAGGCCAGCACAGCGTCGGCCTCAGCCACGCGCGGTTCGGCCAGCAGCAAGGGGGGGCGCAGGCTCCTCCGGTGCGCGTGGCGCTGGTCGTGGCGCATGAGGATCTGGTCGTGGTAATCGTGCCTGATGGGTCGGTTATCACGGTGAGAACCACTCTGGTGCTTCTGGCCAAGAAGACAGTGCCACTCTTGCACTCCTTATGTCCACCTCTCTCCCTAGGTGGTCCAGTGGGAGGCCGATTGGCCCACCACAAGCAAGAGTGGGAACGGTTGACTCAGGACAGTTTAGTCTTGCGATGGCTTTCAGTCGGGTATCATCCCGATTGGATAACAGGCCCTCTATCGTGACTGTCTCTGGTGCCAGTCTGGACTCAAATCCAAGAGATCCAGATCAAGGTTGTGTATAGAGGAAGAAATAAATTCCCTCATACAAAAAGGAGCAATTCAGCCGGCACAGAAGTGCCCGGGCTTCTATTCAACCATGTTCCTAGTAACGAAAAGCACTGGAGGGTGGAGACCAATTCTCAAGTCAAGCCATTGAACAAGTTCATAGCCACACCCAGTTTCCAAATGGAGACGGTGAAATCGGTGTTGGCAGGGTTGGAGAAGGGAATGTGGACAGCTTCAATAGATATGAAGGATGCTTATTTTCACATTCCAATAGCGAGGAGTTTCCGTCGCTTCCTAAGATTCGCATTCCAGGGCATTCAGTGGGAATTCAGGGTATTACCCTTCAGAATTTCCACGGCTCCTCGGGTCTCACCAGGGTGGTTCTTGCGATAACAGCATACCTCTGCAGGAGAAGCATAGCAGTCTACACATACATAGACGACTGGCTGTTAAAAGCACACAACCAGAAAAGTTTATCAGCAAATCTGGAGATAGTTTTGAAAACTCTCACTGACTTAGGCTGGATAATCAGTTTTCAAAAATCAGAGCCGACTCAATCCGAGAAGTTTGTCTACCTGGGAATGTTCTTCGATCTGGAGATAGGATATGTTTATCCTACTCAGGAGAGGGTACAAATACTCATCTCAGTAATACAGTCAGTGTGCAACAGTCGTTATGTCCTGGCACGGGTTTACCTGAGAATGCTGGGGTTGATGGTTTCTCTGGAACCAGCCATTCCTCAGGCGGCCTTACGCAGGCGGCTGATCCAGTTATTTCTCATGATGCAATGGACCCAGAGTACAGGTTCACTGGACTCGAACGTGTCAGTGCTGGAGCCTCTAATTCACCACCTTCAATGGTGGTTGAAGACAGAGAACCTCCTGGCGGGGTTGATGCTAACCCCTCCTCACCCTCAGTTAACGATGTATACAGATGCATCGATGGAGGGGTGGGGAGCTTGCCTGGAAGAATCCACGATATCAGGGCTTTGGAATCTGGATCAGTCACAAGAACATATAAATCTACTGGAATTACGAGCAGTAGTCCTGGGCCTGGAACATTTCTTACAGAAAGTTCAGGGCAAGAGTGTTCTAATTCGATCAGACAATTCAACAGTAGTGACTTACATAAACCGCCAGGGCGGAACGAAGTCGCCCAGTCTCTGTATGATGACATGGAAGCTGCTTTGCTGGTGCCTGAATCACAGGATTACCTTGAAAGCTGTTCATATTCCGGGAAGGTTAAATCTGTTAGCAGACTCATTGAGCCGAAGGATGAGTGTTTTACCTACGGAATGGCAACTAAATCAATGTGTGGCGGATCGTCTGTTCAACCACTGGGGGAAGGCCAACATAGATTTATTCGCAACGAAGAAGAATGCGAAGATGACGACGTACGTCTCTCCGATTCCAGATCTGAGCGCTATCGCAACAGATGCGTTAGCTATCAGCTGGGTGGGAATGTATGCATACGCATTCCCTCCAGCAATCGAAAAAATTTTCAGAAGATCAGACAAGTGCTTCTGATCGCCCCAAATTGGCCACGCCGATCATGGTATACGGATCTGCTGGACCTTCTGGTCTGCAATCCGGTTCCTCTGCCTCTGATGGACAATATTATCTTCCAGGGCAAGGCCCTTCACAACAATCCGTCAATGTTCCGATTGACTGCGTGGATGTTGTCAAGGAATCTAGAATTAGGGAGGGCTTTTCTGAGCAAGCAGCCATGTTCATGGCAAAAGCCAGAAGGGGGTCAACCTCCAGAGCATATAATTATAAAATCAACAGGTTTGCAGAATGGTGCTCAAAAAGATGTATTAATCCAATGGATTCATCTATTCAGGTAGTAGCCGATTTCCTCTGTCACCTGTATGATGCCTATAGCCTCAAGCCTAATGCTGGTTATAAATCAGCTTTAATGTCAGTTATCCCTTGCTTGGCTAATAGGGGAAGTGATGAAGTAAGTATATTAAATACTTTAATTAAGGGCATTGGCAATCTAAGACCAAGGAATCCCCCAGTGATTCCGTCTTGGAGTTTGTCTCTAGTGCTCCAGATACTAGCTGATAAGCCATTTGAACCACTAAGTTCCATTTCTATGAAAATGAAGACTCTTAAAACTATTTTTAATTGCTGCGGCCTCGGCAAGGCGGAGAAGCGAGATTCATGCCTTATCAGCCAGGGCAGACCGTTTTGTGGTTACAGGGGAAGGCCTTAGGCTTCTACCTAGGATAAATTTCATGGCTAAGAACCAGTCTTTGAAATATCCAGGTCAACCTGTATTTTTACCAGCTTTGACTAGATATGATCCTGATTCAAAAGCATGGTGTCCAGTCTGAGCATTAAACCGGTACAAACAACGTACTCAGGAATGGCGGACGGACCCGTCAGCGTTATGGTTGTCATATATTGAACTCCATGGCAGGGCTTCTAAGGACACCATTTCCAGGTGGATTGTAGAGTGTATTCAATTTTGTCATAAATCCACCACAGGTAAACAAGTTGACATGGCCAAGGCTCACAGTGTTCGTGGCATAGTGACTTCTACTGCCCTGTTTAATGGGGTTCCTGTGGATGACATTATGTCAGTAGCCCAGTGGCACTGTGAGTCAAGTTTTAGCGACCATTGTTTCCGTGACACCTCGAATCCTCTCGCCTTATCGATTTTGAAGAAATAATCTAGGTGTACATATTTTGATGAGGTTTCCTCATTTTATATATATTTCACAATTAATCAATGGAAACAACCACTTTTTAGGACTGGATCAGCCTTCACCAAGGGGAAGATGATGACAGCTTCCAGCCTCGACAAGGTCAGTCTTGTTTATGTGTTGTCCATTGTTTATTGTAGTGTCATGTGATCCTTCATTATTAATATGGTGATGGATCGTGTTTTATGTGGTTCATTATTGAGAGTATACGAAAATGAAGCCTTTTCGTTTTTAAATGTCCTATAGTGGCACTTGTACGAAGAGAGCGTATAGGACATTGAGGTCATTCAGTCATCCTTCCAGGAAGGGGGGGGGGGGGGGGGTGGTAGGTGGGTGGGGGGGGGGGGGGAGTGCATATGACATATGGTTATCTCTCAGCCATCGGTGGTGTTAGCCGATGTTCATGTCTATTCCTGGTTGTGTTTTCACACAATTTTCAGAAGTTTAAGTGCCTTAAACGCAGAAAAGCGCATAGGGAAGAGCTGGTCTTTTGACCTCACCTCCCTCCCGCTGAATTCTCTGTCGAATTCTGGCAATATCAAAGAGTATTAGGGAGGTAAGTATACTCTTGAAGTGAAATAAACGAAATCACGGATTTCTTTTTTCACGAGTGAGTTGATACTTACCTCCCTAATACGGACCCGGCCTCTCCGCCCCACAGAGGCTCGATCTTCAGGCTCTCGTAAAGTTGCATAGTGTCAGCCAATAAATTAGACAGAGGAAGTACTAGTCTGCGCATGCGCGGTGGTTGGGGCTAGCATCCGCCAGACTGTCACCTGACTACCTTCCCAGTAGGGGCACCTATCTTTTTTAATCTGAGTTTTTATTGAATGAAAGCCGATATTTAGCAATATCAAAGAGTATTAGGGAGGGAAGTATACTTTTGAAGTGAAACATGCTACGAGGTGACCAGTATCAACTCTGTCGTGAAAAAAGAAATCCGTGATTTCATTTAATCCATGTCCTATCTTAGAAAGATGATAATATTACATGTGATAATTCATGTCCTCTCTTAGAAAGATGATAATATTACATGTGATAATCCATGTCCTCTCTTAGAAAGATGATACATGTGATAATCCATGTCCTCTCTCAGAAAGATGATAATATTACATGTGATAATCCATGTCCTGTGTTAGAAAGATGATGAGATTACATGTGATAATCCATGTCCTCTCGGAAAGATGATGATATTACATGTGTGTCCTCTCCTAGAAAGATAATATTACATGTGATAATCCATGTCCTCTCTTAGAAAGATGATGATATTACATGTGATAATCCATGTCCTCTCTTAGAAAGATGATTTTGAAACTAATTTGACTGGGTTGGCAGCATCAGCACCCAGTCAAATTGGTTTTAAAATATTCAACAGTATGTTTATTAAATAGTAAAGACGTACAATTCGTACAACAATGCGTTGTCCGTCAGCGTTTGTGACGAACTTATCTACGTCACTCATGATGTAATTGATTATGCCATCATTCTACACGTCACATAGTTGATTATGACATCATATGATTGATAGATAACCTGGAGTCCTCCATTATGAAAGACTGTCTAAAGTTGAATCACTATAATGTGGGTTTACTTCACTTACAGGTGCCAAAGTCCGTGGAGAGATCTACGAAGCGTTCGAGAATATTTATCCCATATTAAAGGGGTTCCGAAAACAATGACACAAATGTTGTCACATTGTGTATATATGTTTAGTTATATTCTGTGAAAGAGACACAAGTTGTAATTCATTAGTACTGACATGGAACAGTGAATATTGCTTGGCATTCCTGCCAAATACTCGTTCCAGTTTAGAGGATGTCAGCGTTTCTGTTCCATAGTACTGAGGTGTGCGCTCATTGGATCCTCACCTGCCCAAGTGTTCTGGGGATTGGAGCAGGTTATAGCAGACATGATGGTTCATACTGTTTCTGCATTGCTAAATTGTAGTCATCTCACCTGTTAGTTTGGAACCACTGCAGATGTCTTTAACACTTTAGATCAGTCAGGAATATCAAAATATTTGATTTTTGAATATCAATTGGCAGACCAAGAGAAGAGTATTTCTGAATATGTCCCACTGGAATGACTGGCTCGATAACTATCGTGCAAGTCATTCCAGTGGTAAATTTTCAAACGTTTGCTTCTTTGGCCTGCAAATGGACAATCGTGAAGACAACTGCAGAGGCTGTTTTGGCTGTCTTTGCCATGAAAGGGTTAAAACATGGACGATCACCATGGTGATAGTGTTTATTATCATGAGGAAATTGTAAATAATGATGACTTTATGTTGCAATTAATGGCAGAATCATTGCCGTGAGAGGACATTTTTTGTCTGATGGACAAATATGTTATAAATGACAAAATCATCACAATGACTGTTCAGTGTACATCAAGTACTCTCCAGTTTGCGTGTTATAAGTAATTGTGCCAATCATCGTGATGATGTCCATCATCATCATCATCATCATCATCATCATCAGCAGCAGCAACATCATCATCATCATCATCATGATCATCTCCACCATCATCAGCTGCAGCACCAAGACCATCATCAGTATCACCACGACCATCATCATCATCATCATCATCAGCGTCATCATCATCATGATCATCACCACCATCATCAGCTGCAGCACCACGACCGTCATCAGCATCACCACGACCACCATCATCATCAGCGTCATCACCACCATCAGCTGCAGCACCACGACCATCATCAGCATCACCACGACTACCATCATCATCAGTGTCATCATCACCACCATCATCAGCTGCAGCACCACGACCGTCATCAGCATCACCACGACCACCATCATCATCAGCGTCATCACCACCATCAGCTGCAGCACCACGACCATCATCAGCATCACCACGACTACCATCATCATCAGTGTCATCATCACCACCATCATCAGCTGCAGCACCACGACCATCATCAGCATCGCCACGACCATCATCAGCATCACCACGACTACCATCATCATCAGTGTCATCATCACCACCATCATCAGCTGCAGCACCACGACCATCATCAGCATCGCCACGACCATCATCAGCATCACCACGACTACCATCATCATCAGTGTCATCATCACCACCATCATCAGCTGCAGCACCACGACCATCATCAGCATCGCCACGACCATCATCAGCATCACCACGACTACCATCATCATCAGTGTCATCATCACCACCATCATCAGCTGCAGCACCACGACCATCATCAGCATCGCCACGACCATCATCAGCATCACCACGACCATCATCATCATCATCATTTATCCATCCATGGATATGCTTTAAAGCTAGAAATTTGTAGGGAAATATCTTGTGTCACTATTTCGTTCTACATGCTTGAGAGGCTTTGGCAACGTTGAGTAAGTAGTTCAATGCCATATCGTGTCCAGCTTATGGCATAATGCTGTGTTGATGAGTACTGGTAAGCATAAGATTTGAGGTCCATGTGTACATTTACGCAGATTTGAGATACATATACCAATCCACACCAATTTTAGGTCCATGTGTGCATCTGCACAGATTTGAGGTCCATGCTCACATCCACACAGGTCCTTGCATGTGTCCATACAGATTTGTTTTCAAAGCGCAACTTTAAAAAGCCTGCATAACGTCTAATCTGGTACATGGCGACCTAACAAACTCTCTTTTGGGATTGAATTTCAATGAAATCTGTCCATATTCACCAAAGATATATTCGTGCAATTTTATATTAAATATCTTTTGGCGAATAATCTTAAAACGCACAAGTCAACATTGATTTTTTATTTTGAATCGCATCATGTCTTAGTGGTGTGTGTAGAGCTAATGAATCTGTTTTACTGCAATGACCATCATAATCATGTTTGGTGAGATGTTATTGAGACATTTAACAATGGTTAATAGAACTGTAATTATGATGCCTAGTATTGAGTTCCGTCTAACGATTTCAGAGGAGTTGCATTACAATCAATTTGACCCCACGGGAGGGGAGGGGGGTGGAGGCAGAGCCAAATGTAAATGTGCTCATATACTCCACATTGGTATGGGTATGTCATACTAAATTTGGTTGAATTCCGTCCAACAGTGTCAGAGGAGTGGCATTACAATCAATTTTTTTACCTTTTGACCCATACCCCTCACCCACCCCTGGGAGCGGCACCAAATATAAATGTTCTCATGTACTCCACATTGCTATGGGTAATCCATAGACAAAATTTGTTTGAATTCTGTCCAACAGTTTCGGAGGAGATGCGTTACAATCAATTTCTGCAGGCTAAAATTTGACCTTTTGACCCCCTCCCCACTCCCTGGGGGTGGAGCCAAATCTAAATGGCTTCTTGCACTCCGAAATCATATGGGTAACTCAGATATGAAATTTAGTCGAGTTCCGTCTAATGATTTCAGAGGAGTTCTGTTACAACTGATTTGACCTTTTGACGGAATCATATGGGTAACCCACATACCAAATTTCATTTAATTCCACTCAATGGTTTGGGAGGATATAGTGTGACGGACAGACGGACGGTGGCGATTACAATATCCCCGACATTTTTTTTTAATGTGGGGATAATAATAACACTATTCAAAGATTAACTTCACGCGCTTTGACAAATTTTGCGGAGAAATCTGCTTATTCAAGACACCTGATGAAGCCGAGTTGTGTGCAGAAGTGTGTTACAAATCATGGAAAGCTTGTCTGAATGCATAGCACCTGGTGGTATGCCTGTTTAACACTCAAGCCAGACAAAAACCACTTGTGCAATGGTCTTGAGAAATATTCTTATACAAACCAAAAGAAGACCATTTTTAACTCGACTTTATGAAGGAAAACGAGCTATTGCAATACCCTGCACGTCGTCCGACGGCGGTGGTGGTGGCACCAGCGGCAGTGGCCAATTTGCATATAGCTCAAGTTTTCTGTTTATAGCTCAATCATACTGGACCCAAACTTGCTACATGCTTCCTTATAATGACACGGCATCTCACAATGACCATGGGATCAAAAGGTCATGGTCACTGTGACATTGCTAGAAACCTTGTTTTTTTCAACATTAACATTTTCCTTTTAGCTCAAATTATCTGTTTATATCTCAGGTTTGGTTAATCATTTTTTATCATTAACAGTTACCATTTAGCTAAACGTAGCAGTTTATATCTAATCGTTGGTTAATCATACTGGACCCAAACTTGGACATGTGCTTCCTTATAAAAACCTACACCGAAGGGTCAAGTGAGCTTATGCCATGGCGGCCGTCTGCCTCCTGTCCATCATCCATCCCTCATTCGTCAGACTTTATGAAAAATTTACCGGAAATTGTAAAAATGCTACTCCTCCTTAGTTGCTTGAAATAATTCAAACAAATTTGGCTAGACGGGTTCTATGGTGCTAAACTCTAGAATATTTATTCAGAGTTTTGATTGAAAAATCTTTTCGGTGAAATTCTTAGATTTTATGAAAAATCTAACAGAAATTGTCAAAACTCTACTTCTTATTTGCTTGACAAACAAATTTGTGTATAGAGACACTATCATTGTAGACTCCAGAAAATTTATTAAAAATTTTGATTGATAAATTCTTTGGGTGAAAATCTTACATTTTGTGACAAATTTACCGAAAATGGTCAAAAATTTACTCTTCATTAACTGCTGGCAGATTTCAACATAATGTGGCTGGAAGGACCCTATGGGACTAGACTTCAGAACTTGTATACAGAATTTTTTTATTGGTCAATTTTTTGGTTGGCTATCTTGGATTTTCAAGAAATCCTCTAAAATACTAATCTTCCTTAATCAATGGCCTGTTTTCAATGAAACTTTAGTGGAATGCTTCGATCATGATCAACTTCAAGAGATCTAATGAGAATTTTGATTGGTCAATTTTTTTTGGCAGGGATCTTTTTCCAGCAGAGTTTAAATTGCCACTATAACTTAATCAATGACTAGATTTCAACCAAACTTGGGTGGAATGATCCTATGATGATAAGCTTCAGGAAATCAAATGAGAATTTCAATTGGTCAATTTCTTTGGCAGTCATCTTGGATTTTCCGGAAATTATCCATCATGTCTATTTAAATGCAAATGGTTCAAATGCTAATGGTCCCTGTGAGCATCACAGGCCTTTGGGCCTCCTGTTGATAAGTGTATTGATAAGCCTTCTATATTTATTTTATGTTTGAAGTCAAGCTTCATAGATCATTGTAAAGTCAAGCTTCATGGTTGCATTGCAACCACATTTCTGGTTGAAGATTTACAATTGTAATTGCTGAATTACCGAGCCAGTCATTCCCATGATAAATTTTCAAAAATAATATGGTCTGCAAATTGACACAATGATAAAATTGAAATTGAAATTTTTTTAACAAATCTGAGGATTAACATTTATGATGAAGCCTAATAAGTGATGAAACACTGCTCTAATGTCAGTAATGTTTGAATGGATATCCCCACTTAGGAGGCAGAGAGTAGTGGATTAGATGATTTTACTGCCATCCATGCATCTATCAGTGTATTTGTCCTTGCCTCTGGTTGGCAGCCATATTTTATTTTCTTATATGATGCATTTTGATGGTGAAATTTGCTATATACAGGGTTCGTACTGGTCATGGAAGTCATGGAATGGACCTTTCCATTTTTAGCTATGCCCCGCCCATCACTAGCTAAGCTCCACCCACACCTCGCCGTGTTTGGATTGATCGATCCCCGAATGCCCTAGCTATCAATTTCCTGAAAACTATACAGGGAAGCTGTTGAATATTTTGTAACTAATTAGACTGGGTGCTGTTGCTGCCATAGGCAGCAACAGCGCCCAGTCAAATTAGTTTCAAAATATTCAACAGAATATTTATTAAATAGTAAAAGCAAACAATTTGTACAACAGCCCATAGACCGTCATCAAATATGCTGTCATTGTACACACCACGCAGTTCATTATGATGTCATATGATGGCTGGGTACTCTGGAATGGTCAATTAGAAAGTTTAAATTCCAGGCGTGGAAAATCAGTGTTTTTTATCATAGGTCATGGAAAATCAGTGTTTTTTATCATAGGTCATGGAAAATCAGTGTTTTTTATCATAGGTCATGGAAAAGGCATGGAAAATGATAACCATGTAAAATAAAAAGAAATCTCTCGGCTTAAATCACCTCTATGCAATAAAAATTACTGCAACAGCTTATCAAAACAAGGCTGTGGCTTTGTTGTTGCAACAGCCTATGTTCAGACATTTTGTAAAATAACGCTGATTTTATTTTTGGATCTCTGTCATAAACACAAATCTTGTCAATATTAATTCTTGGAAGTCGTGTGTATGGCTATGTCAAATTTTACACTTCACTTTTGACAGATAAAAGGATCGGCGGCCATCCTATTATTATTTTCCTGGCAAAACTCCTATAGGAACGTTTCAAACTTATCAATAAGAAGAAATTTGTTAGAAAACATCCCTGGTTCATAGAGATCCAAGATTTTGTAACGAGGCTGATTGGTATATTTTGGCGGTGGCGGCGGCTATCTTGGATGTTGCACTATTTTTAGAATCACATTTTAAACATCTTGGAAACTGCTATACCCATTGTTGTGAAACACAACATGCTTCATCCCAGGATAATAAGACCTAAACCGAGTTCAAGAGTACCTTTGTTGGCTTTTGATTACAAATTTGACACATTCTAATCAGATTGATCAATAAGGTTGTTCAAATGAAGCTATCTTGGATTTACACAATTTTATGAAACACTGTTAACAATGTTATTCTCCATAACCACTTGGTGTAAAACACCATATAGGCCAATACCTGAATGAGTTAGAGAACCTGTTTAGTCCATTTTTTGGGTGTCTATCTTGGATGACATAGTTTAAAAGAAAATGGCTTCTCCAGAATCGCCAAAGAGATTGGGCTGAAATTTTCAAATATGATTAGAAACTAAGGTCCATTTATATTTGTTTAATGGAAGTTGATTCGTGAGAAAACATGGCCGACAGTGACCAACCAAAACTGATGATCTCTTTGTGGATGGGTTTTGATGGCTGCCAATATAAATTGGACACTTTCAAATCAGTCTTCTGTCTATATATCATAACATTTCCTGTAAGCAATCTTTCAATAAATAATTGGCTGATTTCACTTACATTTGACAGGAAACTGCTTGGCCGATTCATTTAAAACACAAAAAAACTTTATTTAGGGTAAGCCAAGTTTATTCACGAGAACTTGATTCGCTAATGTGTCTGGCTGCCACCTTGGATGAGCCAGTTATCGCAAAAGTGATTTCTGGAACCGGCCGAATTCTTGGAAATATGATTATGGCCTTTTAAATGTAGGGGAAGCTGAATCATGAAAGAACATGGCTAACCATCAACCAATCAAAATTGAGCATTTGTTAATTAAAGGATTTTAAGGGCAAAAATTATGATATATACATCTTGTTGATGCTAATACAAATTTGACACATTCTAATCAGATTGATCAATTAGGTTGTTCAAATGAAGTTGATTGATCAATTTTGTATTTGGCCATTTTGGATTTTCATCTATTTTTAAAAATCTCGAAAGTCGCTTGGTGAATTGGTTTTAAAATCTGAAAAATGTGTTTCTAAAAGTTGAAACAAATTTGTTCGAGAGAACCAGATTGGTCCATTTGTCTTGTAGCCATCTTGAGTAACTTAGTTTTCACAACGACTTCTCCACAATCGCTATGAAGGGATTCACGGGATAGGACCAACGGTTGGCAGATATAATTAAGTATGAAAGCCATTCAAGTCTGGTCAAGTAAAGCTGATCTACCAAAAACATGGCTTTCATTTGTTGTTTCCTGTAAAAATTGTCACATTTGAATGTTCAGATTTTCTTGCTTTGTATAGGAATGTTTGTATTTTTTTTATATATCATGCTTATAGTTCAAATACTGGTCTTGCAGGTGAGCGGTACAGGTCATGTGTGCCTGTTGTTAAATTCTGTACACACTTTGTAGAGTTAATATAGTGAATGATTGTTTTATACATATAACTCATTGCATGTATACAGTGCTGTAATTTGTTTGACAAAAATAAACACTTATTTTATGTTTAAAATTCTCATCTATGTTCACTAATTACAGTCATTGAGATTTCATGGAACTGAACAAATCAGAAATGATATTCTATTGTAGTGTCCAGATACTCTATTGTAGTGTGCAGATACTCTATTGTAGTGTCCAGATCCTATATTGTAGTGCCCAGATACTCTATTACAGCATCCATATATTCTATTGTAGCATCCAGATGCTCTATTGTAGCGTCCAGATACTCTATTGTAGCGTCCAGATGCTCTGTTGTAGCGTCCAGATATTCTATTCAGATACTCTATTGTAGTGTCCACATACTCTGTTGTAGCATCCAGATACTCTATTGTATCACTCAGATACTCTATTGTAGTGTCAAGATACTCTGTTGTAGTGTCCTGATACTCTATTGTAGCGTCCAGATACTCTGTTGTAATGGCCAGATACTCTATTGTAGCATTCAGATACTCAATTATAGTGTTCAGATACTCTATTGTAGCACCCAGACACTCTTTTGTAGTATCCTGCTACTCTATTGTTGTAGCATCCAGCTACTCTGTTGTAGCGCCCAGATTCTCTGTTGTAGCATGCAGATACTCTATTCTAGTGTCCAGAGATGCTGTTGTAGCATCTAGATACTCTACTGTAGCGCCCAGATACTCTGTAGTGACATGCAGATACTCTATTGTAGTGTCCAGATACTCTGTTATAGCGACCAGATACTCTGTTGTAGCATCCAGATATTCTATTGTAGCGCCCAGATACTCCGTTGTAGTATGCTGATACTCTATTTTAACATCCAGATACTCTGTTATAGCATCTAGATACTCTATTGTAGTGTCCAGATACTCTATTGTAGTGTCCAGATACTCTATTGTAGCATTCATATACTCTATTATAGTGTTTAGATCCTCTTGTGGTGTTCAGATACTCTATTAAGCATCCAGATACTCTTATTGTAGCGTGTATTGTCCAGATACTCTATTAAGCATCCACATACTCTATTGTAGCACCCAGATACTCTGTTGTAGCACCCAGATACTCTATTGTAGCATCCAGATACTCTATTGTAGCACCAAGATACTCTGTTCTAGCATGCAGATACTCTAGTGTAGCATCCACATACTCTGTTATAGCAACCAGATACTCTTGTGGCATCCAGATACTCTTTTGCGGCAACCAGATACTCTATTATAGCGTGCAGATACTCTGTTGTAGCGTCCAGATACTCTGTTTATGAACATATCTGATTGTATAGATTCAATTACATGAAGGAATCCTTCTATCTAAAAGCCAGAACCATCTCCAAATCAGACAAATTATGTGACCAGTTGATTTTGGTGTTTGGATAGGGTTCACTCTAGTAATTGTGGTAGTGGCTCGGATACGGTTCACTAGTGATGTGGGTGGTGGTTTGGATAGGTTCCCTGTGGTCATTTGTGGGGGTGAGGTGGATATGGTTCACTGTAGTGATGGTGGGTGGCTTGGATAGTGTTGACTGTTGTGATTTAGGGGTGGGGTAGCTTGCTAGGGTTCACTGTAGTAATTTGTGGGGAGGCATGGATAGGGTTCACTGTTATGATTTGGGGTGGGGTCGGGTGGGTGGCTAGGATAGGGTTCACTGTAGTAATTGGGGTGGATGGCCTGGATATGGTCCACTGTAGTGTTTGGGCTGGGCGGCTTGAATAAGGTTCACTGTAGTGATTTGGGGGAGTGGGTGGCCTGCATATTGTCCACTGTAGTGTGTGTGTGCGTGCGCGCGCGTGTGCACTTTAGTGATTGGATGTGTGTGTGTGGTTTGGATAGGGTTCACTGTAGTGATTGGCTGGGCTGAATATGGTTCATTGTAATGATTGTCGGGTGGGTAGCTTGGAAAGGTTAACTGTAGGGATTGTGGGGTGGGTAGCCTAGATAGGGTTCACCGTAATGATTGTGTGAGGGTGGCTTGGATAGGTTTCACGGTAGTGATTGGGTGGTGCTTGGATAGGGTTCACTACATTCAGTGTGTGTGGCTTTGATAGGGTTCACTGTAGTGATTGTGGGGTGGGTGGCCTGGATAGGGTTCACTGTAATGATTGTGGGGTGGGTGGCCTGGATAGGTTTTCCGGTAGTAATTGTGTTGGCTTAGATAGGATTCACTGTACTGATTAGGGTGGGGTTAGATATATTTCAATGTTGGTGGGGGGGGGGGAATGTTTTGGGATAGTGGTGGCTTGGATTGGGTTCACTGTAGTGATTTGGGTGGCTTGATTGTTTGGATATGTTTCAATGTAAGGGTAGTGCTGCGTGGTTTAGTCGGGTCAATATATGGTTTGATCCCAAAAAATATTGCTCCAAAAGGGTTTTCAATGTTTTATGGTAGGGTTTGGTGTACTAAAGAAGACACTAAAAATCTACCACAATCTGACCATCGGAAACTCATTATTAGCTCACCTGGCCTGAAAGGCCAAGTGAGCTTATGTCTGGCGACCGTCCGTCGTGTGTCCGCCCATCAACTTTTCCTTTAAACGACTTCTCAAGAACCGCTGGTCTGATTTCAGTTATATTTGGCAGGAAGCATCCTTAGGGCATAGGGATCCAAGTGTGTTCAAATGGAGCCGATCAGCCAATTTGGCTGGAGGCCATCATGGATTTTGGCCAATTTTTAGAAACATCTAAAAATCTCCGAAACCGCTTGAGGGATTGAAGGAAACCTCATGAAATATGATCTAGGGCAAGAGCTAAACTAAGTTTGTTCAAAGGAACTTGATTGGTCAAATGACTCGGCGACCATGTTGGTTGACCTAGTTTTAGCGAAAATTACTTCTCCAGAACCGCTGAAAGGATCAGGCCAAAATTTGGCAGATATACTTAGGGACTAAGGGCCAGTAAAGTTTGTTCAAGAGAAGGTGATACGTCAAAAAACATAGTCGCTGTGGGCCAATCAAAATATAGTGTGTTTGGCGGCCATATTGGATTTTCATATTTGATGGATTTTCAGGCTGAAATTGGTTTTATATAGGTTTTTGGGTATTCTAATCTCAAATTTGCAATTTTCGGAACTCGGATAAACGGTTTGGCGGCCCTCTTGGATCATTTTCCCGCCAAGAGTTCCCATACTAAAGCAAAGGGAAATTAAAAATATCTTCTCGAGAACTACTGGGCTGATTTCAATTATATTTGGCATAAAGCATCCTTAAGGCATAGAGATTCAAGTTTGGTCAAACGAACCCTATCGGCCAATTTGGCCGGCAGCCATCTTGGATTTCAGCCGATTTTTAGAAATGTCTAAAAATCTTCTCCGAAACTGTTTGAGAGATCGAGTCAGAACTCATGAAATATGATCTAGGACAAGAGCTGAACCAAGTTTGTTCAAGAGAACTTGATTGACCAACCAAATGGTCGGCGGCCATTTTCGATGACCTAGTTTCACAAAAAAATGACTTCCCCAGAACCGCGGAAGCGATCAGACCAAAATTTGTGATATATGATTAGGGACTAAGGGCCATTAATGTTTGTTCAAGAGAAGTTGATCCGTCAAAAAACATGGCCGCGGTGGACCAATCAATATATAGCGTGTTTGGCGGCCATATTTGATTTTTTTATTTGATGGATTTTAAGGCTGAAATTGGTTTTATGTGGGGTTTTTGGTATTCTGATCTCAAATTTGCAATTTTCGAAACTGTCAGATAAACGGTTTGGTGGCCATCTTGGATCATTTTCCCGCCAAAAGCTCCCATACTAAAGCAATGGGAAATTTAAAATGTCTTCTCGAGAACTACTGGGCTGAATTTCAATTATATTTGGCAGGAAGCATCCTTATGGCATAGAGATTCCATTTTGTTCAAATGAAGCCGATCGGCCAATTTGGCCGACGGCCATCTTGGATTTCGTCCAATTTTTAGAAATGTCTTTAAAAGTCTTCACCAAAACCGTTTGAGGGATCAGTTCAGACCTTATGAAATATAATCTAGGGCAAGAGCTGACCCAAGTTTGTTCTGATTGACCAAATGCTTCAACAGCCATCTTGGATGACCTTGTTTTCGCAAAAACAACTTCCCCAGAAATGCTGAAGTGATCAGACGGAAATTTGTGCTTTGATTAGGGACTAAGGGCCATTAAAGTTTGTTCAAGAGAAGTTGATCCATCAAAAAAAACTGGCCGCTGTGGGCCTATCAATATATAGCGTGTTTGGTGGCCATTTTGGATTTTTTTATTTGATGGGTTTTTAGGTCGAAATTGGTTTTATATGTGTTTTTGTGTATTGTGATTTCAAATTTGCCATTTTCGAGACTGTCAGATAAATTGTTTGGCGTCCATCTTGGCTCATTTACCCGCCAAAACCTCCCATACTAAAGCAATGGGAAATTTAAAATGTATTCTCGCACCATCATGGATTTTGGTCGATTTTTAGAAATGTCTTCTCCAAAACCGCTTGGGGATCAATTCAAAATGCATGAAATATCATCTAGGGCAAGAGCTGCACCAAATTTGTTCAAGGGAACTTGATTGGCCAAATAGTTTGGTGGCCATCTTGGATAACCAATTTTTTTGCCAAAACTCCAGAACCACTGAGCGCATTGGGTCAAAATTTGGGAGATATGATTAGGCACTGAGTGCCATTAAAGTTAATGTCAGAAACATGGCCGCAGTGGACCAATGAAAATGTAGCATGTTTGGCGGCCATATCGGACGTGCAAAAATGTCCACAAACTCATTTAAAAGACTACTCCTAAACCACCTACCAACAATTTTTGATAAAAATGCATAGTATAGTGCTCCAGGTGAGCGACACAGGCCCTTGGGCCTCTTGTGTTTATATATCATGTTCATTCATCTTATATATCCATGCTCATTCTCAGGCTTATGTGGGCACACTTGTGTTTCGTGTGAGATGCATGTTCGTTAGTTCTCTTCCCTTTTTATGAGAAAGGGGGTTGGGGGGGGAGCGGTGATGCGAATGTGATTCGGTCCCAAACTTGTCGGTCCTTCTAAGTCTCTGTGTGACAAGTTTAAGTCTAAGTTCTTTCTCTAGGAGCAAAAGTGGCTTTGTATGGCTTGGCCCTTCCCACCAGGTTACTGACTAAATCTGGTGTTATCAATAAGTAATGTAATGGTAAGTATTGATCAAAGGAGAATGAAGGAAATTTCAATTTCCCTTTCTCCGAGATCTAACAATACTTACCATTACATTATGGCCCCTGCCTCCAAGTCCCACGGAGGCAAGCCATGAGTTGTCTCTTGTTTGGTAGCTTATCAAACAATATGGCGGCTCTTGATGGCAGGTGCCCGTTTGTTGGGAACAGGGTACCCGTTTCCAGGAGCCGGTAGAGCTTTCCAAATCTGAAGATTCTTAGGGCACAGCATCAACTAAGTTGTTTATCAATAAGTAATGTAATGGTAAGTATTGTTAGATCTCGGAGAAAGGGAAATTCAATGTCATCTTTCACTCCACATTCATATGGGTAACTCGCATACCAAATTTGTTTGAATTCCATCCAACGGTTTCAGAGAGGTTCATTACAATCAATTTCCGCAAGGTAAAATTGACCGTTTGACCCTTCCCCACCCCTGGGAACCAATCCAAATGTAAATTTTCTCTTGCACTCCGCAATCATATGGGTACATCAAATACCAAATTCGGTTGAATTCCATCCAATCATTTCTGAGGAGTTGCATTACAATCAATTTAACCTGTTGACCATCCCCCGGTGTGGGTTGGGGTGGTGGAGCCAGATGTAAATGTTCTCTTGCACTCCGTTCTCATATGTGTACCAAATGTGGTTGAATTCTGTCTAACACACTCACTCACTCACTCATTCACTCAACACCTTTCTTTGAAAAGTGTGGGATACTATGTCTAGTGCACATTGTATCAATTA
Organism: Chaetoderma sp. LZ-2023a; assembly: GCA_034401795.1. Lineage (NCBI taxonomy): Eukaryota > Metazoa > Mollusca > Caudofoveata > Chaetodermatida > Chaetodermatidae > Chaetoderma > Chaetoderma sp. LZ-2023a. The sequence goes on from CM067373.1 coordinate 46,135,531, forward strand.
TGTTTGGACTGCATAACCTCTATTTGAATAGATGTCAGATACGTATTCCATAATGATTATGACCCAGGCTTTAGAAATGACTTGGGCTCAGTGGATTTTACGCGCCCAAGCATGGCGTGAACTCTCTAATGCTGCCCAAACTAATATCCTGAATCATGCCCTCGTAATAGTTCACCCGTTAAAGGTGCATATTCACAGCAGTATGTCTGAAAATAAAAGTTTTTAATATTGTATACATCTAGAGGCTTAAATTGTGTGCAGTGAAGCGAAATAAACCTTAACATATAATGATTTCATTATGTGGAAATTAATATATACTTTTTAATTTGTGAAATTGAATTAGAGACACGAGTCTATTTTAATATCACAACTTAAAATTTTTTTTTAGTAATTTATACACAATAAAATCGTCATATATTAAGATTTCTTTCGTTTCACTACATCTGGACACACAATTTAAGCCTCTGACAGTATACAATGTTAACAACTTTATTTTCAAGCATTTCTCTGTGAGTATGCACCATTAACACTCATATCAGCCAAAAATTGCTTCTACAGTGGCGTTGAGAAATGTATATTTGCGGACCAAGAGAAGACTATTTTTGCACTGGAATGACTGGCTCGGTTATCGATAAATTAATTTCAAAATATTCAACAGCTCTGTATGGTTGCCTTGGAAATGAGTTTTATAGGGATTCATCGGTGACTGGATTAAAGAAATGATCTTCTTGAGCGTACGATCATTGGGTTAGTGAAATTTGCTGTGGGATAGTAAAATCAGTGATGCAGTATTCCATCTTGTTTAGTAGAAAAAATCATTAAAATCAACGCTTGATCTCGGTAGCTATGGGTCAAGATTTTTTCGTATCACTCCGACAGTTATGAACTCCTAGTGTATGATCACACCCTTTCCGGTGTTAACATTGTGCCAAATTGGACCAGTAGTTTCAGAGATGTTCACAGATCCAGAATTTGATCCGATCTATATCCAGGCTCCTTTGTCTGGATCACGGCCGAAGTCTGGAAATCCTCTTGCATATCAATTGTCAAGACACATGGTTCTTTGCTGTGTAAAAATTTTAGCCACAGCCATCTTTAAAAAGATTTTTTGGTTGTCCTCTCCGAACCCCAAGAGGAGGTGGTAGCTCATTCGGTAAAGAGCAGAGCTGTGAAACCGGGGACCCCGGGATCATCTCTCCGTTTGGCCAACTGATGATCGCTGGAAACATAGGAAATCTCTCACTCCTCATTGCCTCTCTCCACCCAGGAGTATACATGGGTACCAGTTAAAAGCTGGGGGAGTTAACAATAATAGACTGAAATATAAACCAGCCTAGATATGGTGTGAATGGGACCTGAAATCAGGGACTCGATAGACACCAACCAAACCAATAACTTCTCTTCGAACCCTGGTGGTTGAAGTAGGGTATGTAGGTAGGTGGGTAAATTCTTTTTTTTTTACCTGCTGAAATATAATATTACAAAATTTAATTTCAAGAACAAAACTTGAAGGTTTTAATTTGAACTTTCTAAAGGTTATATGAGCCCATTTTGACAAATGGAGTCAATTCAATCTCCCAATGAACTTCAGAAAACAAAAATTCTTCACAGGAAGCTCAAAAAAAGATTTTGAGATGGCAGGAATTTTTAGGGTTGGGCGGGAGAGGACAACCAAACTATTATTAGCTCACCTGCCCTGAAAGCCCAAGTGAGCCTATGCCGTGGCGACCATCCGTCAACTTTTCCTTTAAACAACTCACGAACCACAGGGCCGATTTCAATTATATTTCGCAGGAAGCATCCTTAGGGCATAGGGATCCAAGTTTGTTAAAAGGAAGCTGATCGGCCAATTTGGCCGACGCCCATCTTGGATTTCGGCCGATTTTAGGAAACATCTTTTAAAATCTCCGAAACCGCTGGGGGGATTAGTGCAAAACTCATGATTCAAATGGTTCGGCAGCCATGTTGGTTGACATAGTTTTAGCAAAAATGACTTCTCCAGACCCGCTAAACAGGTTGGGTCAAAATTGGGCAGATATGATTAGGGAAGTTAAACCGTCAAAAAACATGGCCGCTGTGGGCCAAATCAAAATATAGTGTGTTTGGTGGCCATATTGGATTTTTTTATTTGATGGATTTTGAGGCCATAATTTGATTTATGTTTTTTGGGGTATTCTGATCTCAAATTTGTAATTTTCGAAAGGGTTGGATAAACGGTTTGGTGGCCATCTTGGATCATTTTCCTGCCATAAGCTCCCATACTAAAGCAATGGGAAATTTAAAACGTCTTCTCGATAACTATTGGGACAATTTCAATTATATTTGACAGGAAACATCCTTAGGGGACAGAGAGTCAAGTTTGTTCAAACAAAGGCGATTGGCCAATTGGGCCGGTGACCATCCTGGATTTTGGCCGATTTTTGGAAATTTCTTTAAAAAATCTCCGAAACCGTTTGAGGGATCGATTCGGACCTCATAAAATATCATCTAGGGAAAGCGCTGAACCAAATTTGTTCACGTGAACTTGATTGGCCGAATCATTTGGCGGCCATCTTGGATGACCTAGTTTTTTAGAAAACTAGAATTGCTGAAGTGATCGACCCGAAATTTGGGAGATGATATTGATGACTAGGGGCCTTTAAAGTTTGTTCAAGAGAAGTTGATACATAAAGAAACATGGCCTCTGTTTTCTTGTTACAAGTCTGCTCAACTAATTAGAGTTCTACTTATTGTTAATGAACATTCTAGTTGAAATGCCTATTGTCCAGGTGAGCGATACAGGCCCCTTGGGCCTCTTGTTTTCAAGATGGTGTCCAAGATGACTAAAACCATAAAATAGCCATGTCATTAACTATTCATACTAGACTTGCGATTTTGTGTCTACCCCTATGTTCATGGTGCCTAGCAAGATATCTTTTGGGAAGTCTCCCTCGACATCAAACAGGTGACCTCTAATTGGCAGGGGATGATGCACTTTCTACATCAGGGAGTGTACATGATGACTGGAAAATCTGCCCAAAGATCATTCCATGGTCATCTGCTAGTGGCCATATATCTTTATCACTTGCTTGTTTCTAGCATGGGAGAAGATGACCCAGAAGTTGCGGCATTATTTGAGAAGGCGGATGAACTCTACTCTTCATTGCTAGTTGGACAAACAACTTTGCAAAATGCTGTCAGCTCTAATACAATTGCCGAACATGAAAAAAAAATTAGTAGGAGACAGACTGAACTACCTAATAAATCAAAGACGAGTCAGTTGTGGCTGAATTATCAGAGAATGTTGGAAACTGCCAGATTGCTAATAAAGGCAGATCATACTGGCCTTTGGTTGATGCACTTGCACGCTATTTCTGATTGTTTGCCAGTATTTGCTGCTGCTGGCCATTTCAACCATTTGAAATCTGTACATTATTATCTCCAAGAAAGGATTGATCTAGAGGACAAACACCCACACGTATTCAGAAAATGTGTTGAGGGTTACTATGTTATCCGCCGTAGCAATAAGTTCTGTGCAGGCCTAGGCTCTGGCCTTGTAATTGAGCAGACTGATGAAGTCATAGAAAAGTATTGCAGGCTTGACTCGTGGTAGCGGGATGACCGAGGAAAAACAGACTGTGGACTACTGGACATGTCAGCACCAGTAACATCTGAGGACAAAAAGGTTATGCAAGAATGAAATTCACAGACCTCACACAGCAAATGAACAACACACAGAATGCACAGAAGCATGGCTCAAGAGCGATGACACAGACCTTAAAACAATATGTTTAAGACTTGTCTCTTGCACACCTATGTTTAAGACTTGTTGTTTGCACACCTATGTTTAAAACTTGATGCTTGCACACCTTTCTTACCTGATCCTACGTTGAGAAATGGTGTGACAATTGTGGATATGAATGTTCATGACTAGTCAGTTGGGAACAAGATCATCGAAAAATCATTATTGGGCAATCTACATTCACATATCCTTTCAAGAGGAAATACAAAGCTAAAACCCTTTGCTTGGAAGACGTTATGGGCTATGAACTTAGTCCCTTCCCTCTGATACTCTGAGACCAGGAATGTTTTTTACGGAAGGCTGATAAGCCTCAAATTGCACAAGCTATTGTAGATCAAGTCACGAATATTTCCAAGTGAAGAAATTACAAGTACCATCCCCAAAACAGATCAATACGTTTTTGATGGAGGCTCTACTTTACCGCTTACCATGGAAGAAACGAGAACCCTATGGTACAATAGCCAATTCATACGCTGACTTCACCATACACCATTATGGACTGGCAACTGTGGTCTTTGATGGCTATAGTGAAGGTCCATTGATCAAGGACAACACACACCAGAGACGTGGAAACAATATCCATCCAATAGTGAGCTTCCCTGCAGACACCTGTAACTGTGGCAGTTGATTGATCGCACACATGCTCTACAACTTTGATTGGGGAAGACACAGCCTTTCTTATCCTTCTCCTTTACTATGCAGAAACAGGAAGCAAGGACATTTATTTCCGTTCAGACAATCAATCAAAACGAAACAAAGTGTATAAGATCAACTATTTGAAACGCATTTTTGGTAAGAATTTGTGTGATCAGTTACTATTCATGCATTTATGGGGTGTGATACCACATCCAGGATTTTTGGCATCAGAAAAAAATCTGCTTTTCAGAAACTATTGAAAGGTGCTACAACCATGCAGTCCTGCGCTGATGCATTCATTCTTCCAAACCAAACAGATGATACGATTACGGACCTTGGTAGTCAAGTGATGACTTATGTTGGTGAAAGGTGCAATGACTCACTTTCAGCCTTGCACTATAGTATCTTCAGTAAGAAAGTGGTTTCAGATAAATCATTTGTAACACCAGAACGTCTTCTTTCTACTGCTTCTGCCACTAGATTCCACTGCCTACGAGTTTATTAGCAGATCATGGTGTGGATTGATAGAGAGAAAGTTATGGATGTCCTGAATTGGGGTTGGAGGCAGGAGGAAAATTAGTTGGTGCCAGTTATGTCAAAAATGAATGCAGGCCCTGACAAACTTCTACAGATGATCCACTGCAACTGCTCAACTGGTTGCAAAGAGGATACAGACTACCATATACTGCTGCATGTGGCATATGGCCAACTGTATCGTGACATCACGAACAGCAACCAGGCTATTGAAGGAGAGTTTGGCGGTGATGATTGAAGTGTAGATTTTATTGGAGTGAAGAAAATTGGTCATATTGCATTCCCTACCCACCCCCACCCACCCCCAACAACCGGGTAGACAACGTAGCCTGCCTAGAGTTGACGCCATCTTGAATATTTCTCTGCTACGTATTAACCCCATAGCATTCTATGTAATCTTACTTGGTTCCTAGACGACAAAAATGTAGTGGGGGGCATCAAACTCACCAGTCTAGTAGTATGCTATGAACAGTAATATCTGCTGGCAATTTTTATGGTTTTGCCGACTATCTTGGACGCCATGTTGAATTTCCTAAATATCTTATAAATCAATGAAATTTTACCTGGTCGTAATATGTTGCTAGGCTCCAGAACATGGAGAAGACATCAAAATCCCCAGTCTAGTATTAATAGTTAACGATGTATAGCCAGTTTAATGTTTTGACTGCCATCTTGGATGCCATGTTGGATTTCTCATATATCTAATAACCTCTTGGCATACTATCTGGCCTTAATGTGTTGCTCGGCAACATGAACCTGGGGGTAGACACCAAAATCGCCTGTCAAGTATGAATAGTTAACGACTTATGGACATATTGCTATCTTGGACACCATCTTGAAAATAATGACTCAGATGGTCAGATTGTGGTAGACTTTTAGTATGTTCTTTAGTACACCAAACACTACCATAAAGGGTTGAAAACCCTTTTGGAGAAATGTAACGGCTACGGTGGTTATTTTTCATATATTGATCCTACCAGTTTGGCTTACAGTCATATCGGTTTCGATATGTCTTTTAATTTTGGTTTTAACTGAATTTTTCATTTCGGTTTTAACCAAATATCGGTTTTATGGATGACTTCTATTAGGTATGCATCAAGAAATTTGAAATCCATCCTCTAAAACGCTTAAAACGATATCGTCAATAACACAAAAATAAAACACTCTTACAGTAATGATTTTGGGGATTGTTTGAGTATGTCTCAATGTAGGGCTTTGAGGGGGGGAGGGGTTATTTGGATATGTTTCAATGTAGGGATTTAGGTAGGGGTGTTTGGATATGTTTCAAAGTAGGGAGTGGGGGAGTGGGTTGGATATATTTCAATGTAGGGATTTGGGGGTTCGCCTTGAATATGTTTCAATGTAGGGATTTTGGGTTGGTGTTTGGATATTTTAAATGTAAGGATATTTTGGAGTATGTGTGTGTTTTGGATATATTTCAATGTAGGGATTTGGGTATGTGTGTTTTGGATATGTTTCAATGTAGGAATTTCTTTTTGTGGTGGGGGGGGGAGGTGCTTGGTGTTTTGCATATGTTTACAACACAGGGACTTTGGGGGTTTGGTTCTGGTAGGTCGCACTGTAGTGATTCTACACCGCTCTACACATGATTGCGATAAGATAGTAATCAGTAGATGGTGAGGTATACAGTGATCTTGTTGTTCAATCTTCATATATGTCTGCATGGCCGTAGCATGTACTGGGTAGAAGTTGGGGCTGGGGCTGCCCCCCCCCCCCCTCCTTGTGATTTGTGAGGTGTATTTTTAACAATACTCATACTTTAAGAGAAAATGTCTAAATAAAAATCAAATTGCTTCATAGCCAGCTAAAGGTACATATTTACCCTCAGAAATGCATGAGAGCCTCTGAGAGCATCTAGACATCAAAACAGTTTCGGGGGAGTCCCCGCCCCCCCCCCCCTCCTCTTCCCCCCTCCCGCGAGTCATTTGCTCTCCCCCCCCCCACCTTATCAACACGGCCAAGCCACAGCCCTGGTCTGTCTCTATGTTCATACATTACTTATATCACATATATCACACATTCTATGTTTACATAATATTTTTATGTATATTACTATAACGTGTATCCAAAACAAATGTATGGATATTGATAGGCAGCCACCTCATATGTTCAGATTCCTAGCTAGTATTACACATGCCTTTGCACATGGCGCCAATGAATTCCACAAGACAGGATTCTGATGTTTCAGGTCTTCTAACAGAGAAACGGATACACATTGTATGCTGGTTGATTCACCTGCTTCTGTCTGCGTTCCTTGCTGGTAGGCCTGCAAGATTTCATCTGTTGTGAGACTGCACCTAAATTAAGTATTAGTGACACTATTATATTATATAGAGGATCTGGAACTCGGTCCCATTTCATATCACTATTATCAACCTCGTCGAAAATTATTACACTGCACGATGAGGTTGATAATAGTGATATGAAATGGGACCAAGTTAGAGATTCTATTTATCGTATAAACTGATATTTTAACAAATTTCCCATTAAAGTCTATCGCTGCACTGTTCGTTTGCATCTCTGTGACACATCACCTTCTAAGAGTTTTGACCAATGTGGCAAAAAAAACAATGACAAACAAAACATCGCTATTTCGCACTTGATATCACTTTTAACCCAACTTTTTTAATTTCTGCGTCAAAAATGTTTGTTCCGATCCAAGGATGATTCATGATAAGGAAAAATTAGTTACCTCTCGTGGATGTAGACATTGTTTGAGTGAAGCTTTTGTGACCATCGCTACGTCCCTCTGCTCAGTTCTTGAGCTCATAAAGAGGCCATCGAAATTTACAAACATCAAAGAACCATGAACCTAGACGACGGTTACCGTAAACCAGCGGTCTATCAATCAATGATGTAACGTGACTACACAATAACCGACCAGAGTGACGTAGCCAGCGACCGTCAGTCAGTGTTGAAGAAGTGACCGAGATGGTCATGAAAGCTACACTCAAACAATTTCTACATCCCGGAGAGGTAACTAATTCTTCCTTATTATGTATCCCGTCTTGTTTACATTTTCGCCGTCATCTTCACTAGGAAACATTTGGCGTGTCGTGGGGCATATGGGATTGTTACACATTGTCTAATAAATGAAAATACTACTTACGCATTATCTAACTAATGACAATCTTTTGTTGAATATTAGACGTGTGTTCATATCAAGAAATGTGGAACGGGCTGAGAACCTTGTCTAGATGATAAATAAGAGTTTTACAACACGTACAGACCACGATCCTACCCCTCCATGTACACACAATATAACAGATGCCAGCAGAACTTGTACAATTGTAAAAAGAAAAACGGCATGCCATCACAAGTCTGGGTGAAAGTCTGGGGATTTGCGATGGCATACCATCGAGTGCACATTCTAAATTTATTTTTATAATCATAGTATCACATCATTATAATTAAAAATATGTTGGTGTGGCGTAAATTAAAACTGTACCAATATAGTTGGTGTGGCGTAAATTAGAATGAATTTTCCTCAAAATCTATCAAGCTGTAGCCACCACCACCACCCCACCCACACACCCCTTTAATGCATCCATGTGTAAGGTTATGCACATATGCAAAGCGACCAACCACATCCAATACAGTATGAAAGAATGCAGCCAGACCCCAACCCTAACGACAATAACATGTGAAAAAGACCTGGGTGTGTACATGGACGACAGTCTCGACTTCCGGCAAGCACGCAGAAATCGCTGCAAACAAAGTGAACATATTAGTCAGGATAACTTCGACTATTTGGACCCTAAAAACTGATGTATAAAAGCCTTGTGCGTCCACATCTGGAATATGGTAATGTTTAGTGGTCACCGCTGCACAAAAAGGAAGTCTAACTGCTGGATAATGGGCAATGCTGTGCAAAGAAAATGGTGCCAGGCCGGAAGAACAAATCCTATGGGGAAAGATTATTAGAACTCACGCTGCCAAATCTGGTGTTCCGGCATGTAAGAGGTGGCCTAATAAATGTTTACAAATACACCCATGAGATGCATGGCGTTAACCGTAACAACATCCTGCCAGCAGACACTGAAGAGCGAACCAGGGGTAACCGCTATAAACTGCATAAACAATGCTTCCATACCAATGTACAGACCCATTTCCAGTTATAATCTAAATGCCCCTAACGCATTAGCAAAGAAGAGTTGTTGCACAAAAAAGCGTGACTGCACAATACAAAAAGAGACAAAACATGCTCCTTGAATTTTTTACTGCAGAGGCCCAAATATCGGGACAGAGTGAAATGAAAAATTTGTATATATGTTAATGAGGGCCTCTGCTAGATCAGGCCGTGTACTTGAAGTGCTGCCCTCAATAAATAACGATTATTATTATTATTATTATTATTATTATTATTATTACTGCACAGATAGACAGAATATACTTGTCGAAAGGGATTTTGCCATGCACAATAATGAGCCGGTACGATATATGGTCAACATGTACCTAACCTCAAGTATAGTGATGATAAAGGTTTGGCACACTTTGTTAACCATGCTTTCGATGAAATTCTTGAGATTATCAAGAGTCGAAATTATGGGTCACTAAAGGCGTAAATCCGACTGCAATGTGAGACTATCGTTGAAAATATATGTATCAAATAAGCCAAAAGAAAGCAAAGGACCCGGGTCAACAAAGGTTAAAAGCTGCATCCATCTGCGCCACATACTCCACGAGTTATAAGGAGATCCTCAATGCCCAAGCTGTTACTGAAGTGGAAAACCTACTGACCATATAATCGCCCAGCCACACAAACACCAATTTGGCCAGCGTGGTGGCTCTAATGTATGCTAACTGTGACAACTCATCGTCGGAGCAAGATTATGCAGTAGAATGTATTAGCTACCAGTCATGGAATCATATTGAATGTTCAAACCTGGATTCAATTGGTCCTTTTTGTAGACACGACATTTAGCTGCCAGATTTGAAGTACATATTAACTGGAAAGTGTAGAATGTCTGTACGCGGCTGCCGGCTCATCCATGCATGCTACACAACCCGATCTCAAAGAAAAAGCCAGTAGCTACTGTACAATAGAACAAAGTATAGGCCCACTAAATCAGAAATCTCAGAACGATGATGATGTTCAGCCAGAACTAAGTCTGATATCAACAGAAACCTACCCAACAAAGAATTGCAGTCGCTCTACCAGTACCAACATAGAGGAGGAAGAGACTGTACCTGAGATAGCTAGAGTGGACTTTGAAATGACTATCCCTAAGAGAGCCTCAAAGCGCACCATAACAGCAAGAGCTAGCTCATTAACTCATACTCTACTCGACAATACCAATATCAAGAAACTGAATGAGCATAAGCACAAAGAAAAGCTACCTAATAGCAAAGGAAAGAAACGTACAGTTAGAACAGAAGATTGCAACAATAGAAATAGAATTCGAGAATAAGCTTGAGCAAAATTCATATTCACAGTCTTATATCACATATTGGAGAACAAAGTTGATGAGCTAAAATCTAGTAACCAGACATTATTACTCGAGATAGCATCCATGCCAGAGCAAGTTGTTGAATTATATCTCCCTCCAAGCAGTCTGCCAAATTGTAGCACCAAATATATGAGCCATGCCAATAGCAATTCAGTTCAAGTTGATGGATATGGATTTCACTTTGCAAAGCCTCCAGTCAAGAGTAACAGATCTGCCTTTGACAATAGCTACATGGCGATAGTCAAGACTGACCTTTCAATAATTGAAAACTTAGAACATAAACCAGTAACTGATGATGAGTTAAGAAGCATAGTCACTGGAATTAAGAATAACAAAGCGACCAATCAGCAAGGATTAACTGCCAAACATCTAAAACATGCTCCTCCTGTGGTCTTTCTAGCATAATCAATCAGATCATCATTACGGGACATTTGATATGAAGCAGGGTGTAATAACGCCCGTACTGGGGATGACAAAGACAACACACAATTAACGAATTATAGAGAATCGTCATAAATCCGAGTATAATGATTTGGTCTTCAGTCAAAGATGCAGAGTTGCTTCACAGAAAGACCTTCCTCAACAAATGCAGCTCTGATCATCTCGGAGACAAACGAAGCTAAAAACAAACACAAACAGCTCAATATGGTAACATTCGATGTTTGTAAGGCCTTTGATGTTGTGTGACATGCCTCATTACTAGGCAAGAATAGAAGTGATGGTTCACTCTGGTGTATGATCAAAGAACTCTACCCAGAAACTCAGTCTTCCATTAAGCTGAGCATAAGTCTGTCAGACCCGTTTACAATATGCCAAGGTGTTCGCTAGAGAGGAATCCTGTCTACAATTCATTACAAGCTCTTCATCAAGAATCTTCTACAGCTGATGGAGGGCCAAAATATTGATACCAAAATCGGAGACATCAACTGCATGCTATGCACCAACTTGTGCCGATGATATTTCCTTGCTTGCACAGAAAACCAACCATCTACAGGAACTGCTCAACATTGTTCACCACTATACGCGTCATGAGCAGTACAACATCAACCCAACAAAAAGTGCTGTAGTCTTTCTCAATAAGAGTCCCAAAGAGGCACCAAGCCTCCATCTAGGTGAATGTCCAATTGACCAGTCGACTTGCGAGACACAGTTGGACATAGAACCTTCCACCAATTCCAAAGAAAATGTCAAAAAAATCTCGTTGATGGGAGCACGTCTGCATGTCCCCTTCAGTCGCCGCACATATATGGAAGATCTACTACATATACCAAGGCTCAGGTATGGTCTGGAAGTCATCAGGTTATTGCAAACAGATCTAAATCCCATCAAGCAATTTCAGCGTACTGTCCTCATGCATCTACCGTCCCTCACAAAACAGCCACATCAGTATCTCTCTGCTTACAGGGGATTCGGCCTGTCTCATTGGAATTATACTGCAGAAAGCTCACATTATTAGGAACCATCCTGAGAGATAACAACACTGGAATTCCAAATAGCTGCCAGATAACCAGGGGCGTCGGGAGCACGGGGGGGGGGGGGGGGGCAGCGGAGGTAGCTGCCCCCATTGCCCTTTGGGCGCGGGGGCAGCTGTGCCCTTTACCCATTTCTATTAAAAAAATTAAACTTTGGTTTAGAATTTCAAAAAATTATTTGTAGAATATTCAGAGCAGACTGAGCAGTTGTATTAAAGTGTTTTGGCATTCAGCTCATAACGTAATATGGACCGGCTTTTAGGCTGAAGATATCTTTTTTCTTGCATAAAATGGTTCTACACCAGAAGGAAAATAAAAACACCTTTCTCTCCCCGGAGGTCGAGACGTGTAAGCAAATTTCCTGCCATCTTTCCTCCACCCTGGCTATCGTTTTCTACTCAGAAGTCTAATAGCGACGTGGAATTAGTATGTGCACCCAAGTTTTCACTTTCAACTCACAAGTTTAATTGTGAAGCTCTGTGGGCCCTGATTTCCATTTTCAACTCACAACGCTATAAGCTGCTATTTATGTAGTGGTAGTTACATGTGATCTATTCACTAAATTTATTATTGATGTGTTTTGTATATTATCACTCTTGTGATACTTTCCGTCTCCAAATCTGAACACGTTCCACGCATTTTACAAGTAACGGTAAAGTAGGAATTTGACATAATAGTGTCCCAATCTCCGTTATCGTCTTAGTGGGTAGAATAGAATATATGCGCGGTGATGGGCAGCTGGGCGCATCCATGTGCATGGTAACACTATTCCCGGCGACACTCATGGAATACTAGAATTTACAACAGCTCTCAAAATCACATTTTTAATTGACGCGTGTATACACATGGCCGTAGTACGGGCTCGATGTCGGTGGGGCCAGTTGAGGAATGGGTCTAAGATTCGTTGTCTCCCCCTCCTCCAGAATGGGAGGCGGATGTGGTCTTCGGCGTTTGGCCTCCCTCAGAAGAATGTGGAAATTAGATGTGCCTAGAAGTCATCTTCTACATTCTGAGTAATACCATTCTCTTGAACTTTTGAATGCTGTTATTTTTGTATGACTATGAGCACCGCTCCCCTACCCACCTTACTAATTCGTACGGTCGTCATACACATGTTTAGCCACGTCAACCTTTTTTAGTTCTAGCCATAAGCGAAAACAAAATCAATCATTTGAAGGCCTCCTTTGATAAGTCTGAGCCTGAGCCAGATTTCCCTCGGCCACCCCACGCCAATATGGCTATGCAAGAGGCTGCAAAATCATGATTTAAATCACTAATTCAATACATGGTAGCTGTTGAATAATTCATTACCAATGTGACTTGGCTGCGTTGTTACCTCAGGCAACAACACGTTCCAGTAATATTAGTTTTAAAATGTTCCCTAGAATAGTTAACACCCTAAAGAATTTATTATATTTAGTAATCAACTTATTTTATGTCGAGTGTCTGCCATCTGTCTATCCATCCGGCATCTGTCCATCTTTTTTCTCAAGAACAACTGGGCAGGAAGGATCCATAGGGTCGGATCCACGGTTGGTCCCGAGAAGCTATTTTAAAAATTACATTTAAAGATCTTTTGTGAAACTGCTTGGCCTGAAATTAAAAAACTTCATCTAAGGCGAGAAACTGAATAAACTTTGTTCACATGTTCAAAATGATTAGTCGAGTTGACTTGCAGCCGTCTTTGATAACCTAGATTTCACAAAAACACTTTTCCTCTGAAACCACTGAAGTTATTAGGCCACAATAAACCTTTCCCAGATTGACGTAGTTATAGAAAATACTTTCCCACAATGCATCGCTCGGCCAGGCGATGCTTGAACAGTATTACTTGGCTAATCGCTATTGGGTTCAGATACAACTCTCTTAAAAGCATTTATATGAAGAAATATAATTATAGGATCATAATATTATTGAAGTCATACATTATTGGAAAGCTCATCCAATTTCCTAAACATTTACGTATTATTTTTTACATTAAAAAAAACTTTTGTCAAGCTAATTATAATTTTGAGATGCACCCTATTGGCCATTTGATTTAGTAGATCTAGGGGCAATGGTGTATTTTATTTATGCAAATAACTCAGTGAAAATTTAAAAAAAAACAAAAACCCAAAAACACCCCATAAATGTTTAGAAAATTGGATGAGCTTTGCAATGGTGCATGCCTTCAATAATTTTGTGACTGTAGTTTAGGAACTCTTTAAGATGTATTGTCGTTTAGCGCAATACTCACCCAATGCCGACCAGCTGTTAGCTGAGAAATTTATCTGTGAAAGGTGTATTTAGCAAATTTAATTAGGAACCAATTAGGGTCAATCAAATTTTGTTCAAGGTAAACTGTGCAGGTCCACATTGTAGACATGCATGAATGCACGCACGCACGTACGCACATACAGACACAGTGACCCGGCCGCCTGCTCACTCACACCCCGCGCTCCACCCACGCCCACCAGCTAGCTCAGTCTCACTCGCTCGCTCGTTTAGTCAGTTTCCAATTGACTAGAAGCAAGCATCATAGGATCATTGCCCACAATAATGTGAATTGGGAATAAGTACAAGGAACCAAAGAATACATAAGTTCACTCAATATTGCTCTAATATTTATATATGGATCATAGAATGCAGGACGACGATTCGCAGAGCCTGCACCTCTCAATGTTTTTTCTTGTGGCGCTTGGGTGGGTGGGTTAGTATCCCCGAACAGCCTTCTACGAGAGGGGGGGGGGGCATCATTTCAGATCTTTCTGCCCTTTTTGTGGAACCTGCCACCGCCTCTCAAATTTGCTTCTCGGCGCCCCTGCAGATAACATGCAGCAAATTCTAGCAAGAGCAACAACTGGTTTGTGGTATGACAAGCTTTTCTAGATGCATACACACTACCAAGCATCTGCCAGGTGATTAGCAACATGCCTACGAAGACGGGTGGTAATCTCTAATCGATATTCTAATAATGTCAGATGGTTGTTACGCTTCCATCCAGACAAGTGTAAGCTTATGACTGTTGGCAGGAAACGAGAGAGAGAGAGAGAGAGAGAGAGAGAGAGAGAGAGAGAGAGAGAGAGAGAGGAGAGAGAGAGAGGAGAGGAGAGGAGAGGAGAGGAGAGGGAGGGAGGGAGAGCGAGGGAGGGAAGGGGGAGAGGGGGTGGAGTGGGGGAAAGGGAGGGAGGGTGGGAGAGAGAGCATATCACATGGTGATTGACACATTTAATATGCTGCGGGGAATATATGACAGGGGTTTTTATGTCCAAAAATTTCACTTAGAGAAGAAGCAACGACACAAGACCGCCACTTGAGAAAATTAAAGGAGTGGGTGGCACAACCATAAAATCGTTTGAAGCCACTCTGGACAGACACTGGTCAAACCAGGATATGATGTACAATTACGAGGGTGCTCTGCTTAGATCTGCTCCATGATACACCGCATCAGTTGTAGCAAAGGATTATGAAGATGCAGACTTATAGGAACAGCCTGTCGTCCAGTAACTACACGAGGTTACATTCCGTATCCTACTAGTTTTTGGGGTGAGCCCATCGAAGCTTGACTTCCACGTACAGATACAGAAAGCAGTTTTTTTCAGCAAACGAGTCATGAACCACTGGAACAGCCTTCCAGATGCAGTCGTGACAGCTCCAACAATGAATGCTTTTAAAGAAAGATTAGACAAGCACTACACAGATGGTATCGATGTAGCGACCCAATAACCAATTTGGCCCATTTGTAAACAGCGTAGGACCGTATGTAAACAACACAGACCAATATACCAATTTATTATCGGCACCCCCGG
Organism: Chaetoderma sp. LZ-2023a; assembly: GCA_034401795.1. Taxonomy (NCBI): domain Eukaryota; kingdom Metazoa; phylum Mollusca; class Caudofoveata; order Chaetodermatida; family Chaetodermatidae; genus Chaetoderma; species Chaetoderma sp. LZ-2023a. The sequence continues at coordinate 46,151,213 of CM067373.1, forward strand.
TTGTAAATGGCGCAGAACCATATACCAATCTGTTATCGACACGCCCGTTTATAAACGGCGCAGACCCATATGCAAATTGATTATCGGCGCGCATATTTATAAACGGCGCAGGTCCATATACCAATTGGTTATCGGCGCACCGTTTGTAAGTTCCGCACTTCCCATATGTCATTGTCAAACTTGCGCCAATAGGCAATACGTCCATCCATTTATTACCTCCGTCTTACTGATCATTTCAGTAATCCATGCAGTTGTTCAGACACCTCTGTCCGTATGCGTGCGTTGCTAATGTATTTGTTCGTCTGTCAATCCGTCTGTTCGTTCCTTCACTCATTCCTTCACTCGGTTAGTCAATAATTCTGCATGCATAAGAAAATGAATGAGGGCGTATATGATTGTGTATACATCAGCAAACACGGGACAATTGAATTGTTTGAAGCGGCTGGTTAATCCATTGTTTTGTGATTACATATAATATCCGTCTGTACTTAAGGATCAAAGTGATTAATGAGAAGTCTAATAACGCAAGGATCAAATGAAGTTACTAACATTGAGTAGAATTCGCGTGTTATTGGATACATTCAAAAACACTTAAACTAATGCTCACATTTATTAAAGAAAACGTAAATCCTCTCATAAAAAATATCCATTTGCGGAGCAAGGGATTATTTTGGAAAACTTAACAGCACTTATTTATGCACACTTTAAAACCGCACTTTCATTCCAACAATGTGTGCGTCACACTTAGTCCAGCGATTGCCTACACATGTCACACACAGATTCAGCGAATGACCACCACCTTGTTTGATAGACAGTGTTTCTTTCATTAAGACATATCAAATAAATTACCCCAGTGACTGAAAACTAATCCGTGATCTACGAAGGTAGCGGTAGAAATCACAATTCGTTTACAACTATGCACATTTCTTATTGGCGCAAGTTTTATATTGACATATGGGCAGTGCACCATTTACAAACGGCCGCACTGATAACAAATTATCATATGGGTCTGCACAATTTACAAACGGGCGCGCCGATAACAAATTGTATATGGTGTATACAGTGTCAAACAGGTACAAGATGGCCATGAAAATGGTGAAGACGTGCTGCAGGGTGTCTAGGCTGACAGGCGGAAGAGGACTATGTAACTATGTAGGCTGACGTTATAATTTTAATTGAGAGATAATACTCTGCCATGAAGCTGCAATAGTCCGTCAGGTGTACGTATGAATTGTATGTCTTTGATGCATTTACTATTTAATAAACATTCTGTTCAATATTTTGAAACTAATTTGATTGGGCACTGTTGCTGCCATAGGAAGCAACAACACCCAGTCAGATTAGTTTCAAAATATTCAACACCTTAATAACCCGTATAGTTACCTTGAAATTAGTAGTCTAGGGGTCGCTGGTGGCTATAGTTATGCAAATGAGCTCTTGACCTATTTAAATACTGCATTCTGATTGGTTAATTTGAATGAGTGGGTGGAGTCTATCGTTCTAAATGATCAGGTGGACGCTATTGTTCTAAATGAGCGGGTGTCCGGTATTGTTCTAAATGAGCGGGTGGCTGCTATTGTTCTAAATGAGCAGGTGGCTGCACATGTATGCATGTATTTGGCATGCATGTGTGTTCAGTCATGCACATACACATGTTGCCACGTGTATAAATGTGCAGCCGCCTGTATAAAATTGCGGCCTCAACATTTTTTGAAAATTTAATAATTAAATGACTGCCACTTTAAAGAATCTCCTTAAATACAATAGATACATGATTATTAGTCCCCTACCGGTAAAACCGGGGGGGGGGGGGGGACTATAGATTTGCACTCCGTCTTTCCGTCCCGTCTGTCGCAGTTGGTTTTCCGCACTTTTTTTTCGCAGTCCTTCAAGGTATTCAACTGAGGATTGGTATATCGCTTTGTTATGAGAAGTTACAGACCAAGTTCTAGTTTCAGGCGTATGCATCAATTTTTTATGGAGTTATGCCCCCTTTCGACTTAAGAAATACGAAAAATATCAGCTTTCTGCACTTTCTTTCGCACTCCTTCAAGATATTTAAGCGAAAATTGGTACATGTACATTTTCAAGGTATTATACTGAGAATTGCTGCATTGCTTTGTTATGAGAAGTTACAGACCAAGTTCGAGTTTCAGGCGTATGCGTCAATTTTTTATGGAAAAATATCAGCTTTCCGCACTTTTTTCGCACTCCTTCAAGATATTTATGCAAAAATTGGTGCATCGCTTTAGTATAAGGAGTTACAGAGCAAGTTCGAGTTTCAGGCGTATGCGTCAATTTGATATGGAGTTATGCCCCCTTTCCACTTAAGAAATACGAAAAATATTAGTTTTCCACACTCCTTTTCGCAGTCTTTCAAGTTATTATACTGAAAATTGCTACATTGCTTTGGTATGAGAAGTTACAGACCAAGTTCGGGTTTCAGGTGTATGCGTCGATTTTTTATGGAGTTATGACCCCCTTTCGACTTAAGAAATATGAAAAATATCAGCTTTCCGCACTTTTTCCGCACTCCTTCAAGATATTTAAGCAAAAATCGGTGCATCGCTTTAGTATAAGGAGTTACAGAACAAGTTCGAGTTTCAGATATTTTCGTCACTTTTTCATAGAGTTATGCCCCCTTTCGACCTATGAAATGCGAAAAATATTAGTTTTCCGCCCTTTTTCTCGCAGTCTCAAGATATTCAACTGAGAATTGGTACATTACTTTAATATGAGAAATTACAGACCAAGTTCGGGTTTCAGGCATTTGCATAATTTTTTGATGGAGTTATGTCTCCTTTCGACTTATGAAATACAAACATATCAGCTTTTAAGACTTTTTCCTTTGCCTTCACCATATATAACTGAGACTTGGTTTATTGCTATGTTATGAGAAGTTACAGATCAAGTTCGAGTTTCAGCTGCTTTTGACAATTTTTAATGAAATTTTTGACTGTCAATCGCCAAAGATTTATATTACCAGGTAGGGGACATGCAAAGCAATACTTACAAAATGCTTGTTATCTATATAATATTATACATACAATATTGATATGTTTACCTATATATTACCCGTGTAACGCTGTACTTTGCTCTGATTTTTGAAAATTAAATGGCTGCGAACACATTTTGTTCATGCAGGTGGTCGCTGGATGCTATTGTTCATAAGTGGGCGCTGTACGCTATTGTTCATGAGTGGCCGCTGTGCGCTATTGTTCATGCAGGTGCCACCGATCATGCGCATAAATGCTATTCTTCAAAAAGTGCTGTTCAATGCAACAATTTGACATAGCAAGCCACAATTCCTCTTAGTTTCAAAATATTCTACTTATTACTACTCTTCAACCATGAGGGGGGCACACCGCCCACCTAATTAATACGTTAAACGCTACAAGGGTGGTCAGGACATCATTATTCGTCAACGATGACGGACATGCACGATGGTGGACATTGTTCTTCAGCGCACCAACTCATTTCCATAACAATTTTGAAAATTTAATAGTTAAATGACTGCCATCTGATTTAGTTGAAAATTAGATGACTGCGTTTCAAAATACATTTTTAACCATGAAGGTGGGGGGGGGGGGCGCCGCCCACCTAATTAATACGTTAAACACAGCATGAACACATGCACGTGTGTCAACACCTATTTAAAACACATTAATCTATGCATTAACACGTCATTTAAACAATAGCATCTAGCCAGACATTTAGAGTGGACACCTGCATGAACAATAGCAGCCACCCGCTTATTTAGAACAATAGCAGCCACCCGCTCATTTAGAACAATAGTGTCCACCCACTCATTTAGAACGATAAACTGCACCCACTCATTCAAATCAACCAATCAGAACGCAGTATTTAAATAGGTCAAGAGCTCATTTGCATAACAATAGCCGCCAGCGACCCCCTAAACTACTGAGATTGAGATTCCGATAATTCAGCATTCAAATTATATAAATCTATAGCCATATATATATATATATATATATATATATATATATATATATATACATACATATATATACGCAACATGTGGGCGGAGCTTAGCTAGCAATGGGTGGGGCATAGCTAGAAATGCATCACTATTATTGATATATTAGGTGACAATAACATACCGTACTAAGAATTCCAAGCTAGGCTTCCCGCCATTAGTCGTATTACGTTGTATACCAAGTAACCATGGCGTCTCCAAACAGTCAAGTGGAATGTTTACTTCATCTCGGATTTCACGTAAAGTTGATTGGAATATCTCATTCACCACTGATGTGCCAGACAGACTTGTAACGGCTATATCTGATTGGTGTAAGTCACCAAGCAGTTCCTGAAATTGGTAACATGCATTTAAGTTCTCTATCTGTGTGAAGAATAGGTTGTGTATACAACCACATGTTACCTCCGAGTAAGTTTCAGTGTTAACTGCGAGACTGTTCTATGAATTTTGTCAAATTGGGTACAATGGGTGACTTGGTGTACTGATCAACGCTCTGGACTCCTTAGACCCTGATTCGCTCCTGATTATCTCACTGTCATTAGATACATAGACAATCTCCTTCCTCGTTGCCTCTCCACCAAGGTGTATACATAGTTTTGGTGTGAACATACACATAAGGTTAGATGACGAAGATAATTTCAAATTTAGACCAGTGATATTGTACGGATGCTCTTCTTAATCGATAGTGTAAGCCCAAAGACAGGCCCAATGTCTGTGTATACAAAGATGCTGCGCAGAGTATGTGAATAAAAATCCAAAAGATATATTTAGCAAGATATGTACATATGTGTGTATACAAAGATAGGCCCATCGTATGTGCATAGTGTAGCTAGTATGTTTATAACAATCCCCAAGATAGGCACATTCTGTGAATACAAAGATAGGCCGTGTGCACATAGTATATGTGTAACAAGCCCAAATATAGGCACATAGTCTGTGTACGAAAAGCTCTGCACATAATATATATACAACGATGGACATATATGTGTTTAGAAGGCTATAAGCACATAGTGTGTGGATAAAAAGCTGAAAGATATGCACATACCATTAGTCTGGGTACAACACCTACTTTTTCGTTCAGTAACCAATAGAATTAATATGCATAGCATACCTTAGGCTCTGGATGGCCTCCAGGCCTGTCCCAAAGACACTGAGCCTCTGCACACGTAACATTTCGCTTGAGTAACAGGAAATGGTCATCTTTAGTTAGGACGAAAGCCCCTATCCCCAGTGGATCAGACATGTGTGCTTGTGTGTTAGTTAGATTCTTTAATCCTATCTGACGTAGCTTTTGAACGTGAGGTGACAAGTTTGTTCCAAGAAAGTCCTTGTAATCAGTGATTCCTACCATAAGCTTGACATGGTCCTGATTGTACTCAGCTGAATGAAGCCGGAATTTGGTGTCATTAAACAGTGATGGGTTGTCTGCTGTTCTTCTCTTCCATATCTCTTCAATAGCCGCTTCATGTTGGGAATCTGTAGACTGTCTGTTATACATGTTACACAGGTCTACAGTAATGGCGTCCATTGAAAGAGGCGCTCCTAATGTGAGGCCGAATACTATCTCCACATCCGGATCCATCTAACAAACCTATCAAAATAATAATAATAATAATAATAATAATAATAATAATAATAATAATAACTATAGAACACTTACTGAAGTTACTGTAATTCTGCGGTGTGTTTCCATGAAGAAATGGTATACGGCCTCTTCTTATATGACCATTCAAAATTTCTGGGCAAGCGGAGTTAATTTCTGACAAAAATGAAACTGAGAACTTTTACAACTGAGGGACCTTGACCTTGAGGTCGGATCACTCCTAAAGCATCACCATTGGATCCGTCACGTGTGATATACCGTTGGTAAAGTTTTCATGAAACCAAGGAGAAAGCCCTGAAGTGTAAAAAAAAAAGCGAGAAATCTGCAACGTTTGTGCGGGGTGCCTTGGATTCAAAATTTAACATTTTATTCAATCTAAGACTCTCAATCATCTTGTATGGGTAAAGGGTGGTAATATATGCCAAAAATAACAACTGGTATCTTACGAGTCTACTGGTAGTCCAGTAGAAATTGACATGAACTAGGACATTTTGGTTAACAGCCAAATCTTTGTTTTAATCACATCAGCATGACCTAAAATGGCTGCCAAAAAAATTCCCCAAGATTCCCGCTTGGAGAAATATGTTTATGGGCAAATTAAAAATGGCCGCTAAAACGATGGTTAAGAGTCATGCTATTTGAGTGAATAAAGAGCTGACAATTGTTGTGAATTTTAGAATAACAATTAATTAAAACCAGCTGATAATCTGTGAATTTAATACAAACCTAGCAACTGTTATGAGTAATTCTCTCAAAATCCTCTAAATAAGCCTAAAAATCCAGCGAAACCGCATATAATGGATGCTTCATACATCTTCATAGTTCGAGCTGTTTTGTCAGTGAACTTCGCATTTACAATGAATTCTCCAGGTAGTGCCTTTGTTAGATCAGCAGCACGATACGCAAAGGCGTGTACTGGTATCATATATCTAGAAGTAGATCTGGGGTGATGGAGGCTTGTCGGCGATGATTGCCGACACTGTTCCATTTTCTACCTTATATCCATATTCTTCTTTGTTCAAATTAGTCTTTAAGTGACACCTTGTGCTGACATGGGGATGTAGCCAAAGGCTATGGAAATATGCTGCCTTGCCTGTGGATGGCCTGTGCATAGAAGATAGTGTTTAGGTATTTTCTTCTTTTCCCTTGTTCGCTCCTTTTTGTCAGACAACCACACAACGGGTCAGGATGAAGTGTACCGTATTTCTTAACATCTCAACCAGGCCATAGATCTTATTTTCTGTGCTGGTTTTTGCAGGCCAAGTGTGTCGCCTAAGATCACTATGCATAACCTGCTGGTGCGTAGGTATCTGAGATTGTCTAACCACTGATTTGACGCTGAGAGGTCTCTAAATATAAGTGCATTTTCTCATAACTTTTGTGAAGATTGAAGCATTTTGGGTGGCTTTACCGTGCTCACGCCATATTAACCTGATGCTATATCAGATCCAATCATACCGTGGGTAAATGGCAGAGGCATACACAGTTCTCTACTTAAATTTATTTAGCCATTGTCGTGCATATATTCTGCTGCCTAGTTTGCAGACAAAATTTGAAGTTTCTTTGGTAGAGAAACAGGATCAAAATATCTGTGTCATCAGCAGCAACTATTGTGGTTCTCTCTGTTTGGGACAATCCTAATGCCTCCCTCGCAGCCACAACATCACCTTAATTTCCCACATGCTCCAATTCAACACATGCATTTGTCAAATGTTGTGACAACAAATTTGTGGTGCTCTGCTTATTATACGTGTTTGACAGAAATTCAACCTTGAAATTAGTTGTCTACGGTTACCTGGTAACCCTTGCTTTCTTGAAAATTTACCACTGGAATGACTGGCTCGATAACCAAGTCAGTCACTCAAGTGGTAAATTTTCAAAAATATAATTTGTCTGCGTATGGACATTTTTAATGAGCAAATTGAAAGTTGCTTGAACACATTTGAGGGTTAATTAACTAATGCTAGTGATTCACTCTCTGGGAATGTCACGATCTCCGCTACGATGACTGAATACTTGTCATTCTGAAGTCGTAGAAATTAGAAAATTTTAATTGCTATTTAAACCTGAAATCTACAGACCGTTGAAAATACTTTGAAAGTAATTGTTTTCTATCAATCATATTGTAGCATTTAATAGTATAAATATTACATAATTTTAGTGGATAATTGTATATAATAGAATGAAATGTGTTGTCATTTCAATCATTTAATCCCCAATTGCACACTGTCCTATCTTAATTTCAATTGTGAGATAAATACCAGAATATGAGCTGACCATGGGGGACAGCTTAGTTCAGAGCATTGATTTACATAGAAATCAATATTCTGCTAGGCTGAGAGTCCAATGCTAATGCATTGTATATCAGTTTAATTAAATCATTCAGGACATGAAAGTTGCTTAATACTTGGAAACTATTTTACTAAAAGTTGTTGCAGTCTGTAGTGAAAATGGTTTCCAAAGAAATTCAACTAAATAGTTTGTGCAGTAAATAATAGGTGTTGTATCAGTTACATAGAGTTGAAAGGGTTATAGATATGCTATGGTGTAACTATTTGGCTTATTTAATCTCATATCTCAAACTGTATTATGTATGGGCTTCTATATTAGCCCCTCTGATTAATATATATGGGATATTTATTTTAAAACCTATCATTTCTGATAAGGATTACCCACCTATTGGAGTATTTCCCACTATTTCCCGTATTTTGGAGTATTTCCCGGGGAATTATTTACTGGTATTTCCCGCCCGATATTTACTGCACCGGGAAATTGCTGCCAACCCTGTTTAAAGACGAAAGGTCATCGCCTATAAGTAGACACCGAAAGGAGCCTTGATCAGAATTGCAACAGGAAGACAGCGGCCAGGTTTATTTACATATCAACTTCCCTTCATCAAATTATAATGGCCCTTAGTCCCTAATCATATCTCACCAATTTCAGCTCAATCTGTTCAGCGGTTCTGGAGTTGTTTTCGCGAAAACTAGGTCATCCAAGATGGCCGCAAATCTATTTGGATAATCAGGTTCCCTTGAACAAACTTGGTTCACCTCTTTCATTAGATGATATTTGATGATATTTGATGAGTTTTGAATTGATGCCACAAGCGGTTTCAGAAATTTTTAGATATTTCTAAAATTCTGCCAAAATCCACAATGGCCACCAGCCAAATTGTCTTCATTTGAACAAACTTGAATCTCTATGTCCTCAGGAGTGTTCCTGCCAAATATAATTGATATCGGCCCAGTGGATCTCGAGAAAACGTTTTAAATTTCCCATTGCTTTAGTATATAAAACCAATGTCTGCTTCAAAATCCATCAAATAAAAAAATCCAATGTGGCCACCAAACCTGCTAAATTTGTATTGCTTCGTGGCGGCCAAGTTTTTTTTACATATCAACTTCCCTTGAACAAACTTTAATGGGCCTTAGTCTCTAATCATATCTCCCCAATTTCGGCTCAATCCATTCAGCAGTTCTGGAGAAGTCGTTTTCACGAAAACTAGGTCATCCAAGATGGCCGCCAACCATTTGGCCAATCGAGTTCCCTTGAACAAACTTGGTTCAGCTCTTCCCTTAGATGATATTTCACGAGTTTTGAATCGATGCCCCAAGCGGTTTAGGAGATTTTTAAAGAAATTTCTAAAAATTGGATAAAATCCAACCTGTCCATCGGGCAAATTGGTCAATCGGCTTCGTTTGAACAAACTTTAATCTGTATGCCATAATGAGTGTTCCTACCAAGTATAATTGAAATCGGCCCAGTGGTTCTGGAGAATATATTTTTAATTTCCCATTGCTTTAGTATGGGCTTTTGGCGAGAAAATGATCCATGAAGGCCACCAAACTGTTTATACGACAGCTCCAAAAGTGGCAAATTTGAAATCAGCATACACAAAAACCTATATAAAACCAATTTGGACATATCAACTTCTTTCAAAAAGCTTTAATGTCACTTAGTCCCAAATAATATCTCACAAATTTTGACCCGATCCATTCAGTGGTTCTAGAGAACTCCTTTTCGCGAAAACTAGGTCATCTATGAGGGCCGCCAAACTATTCAGCCAATCAAGTTCTATTGAACAAACTCGGTTCAGCTCTTGCCCTAAATGACATTTCACGAGTTTTGAATCGATCCCCCAAGCAGTTTCGGAGATGGCCTCCACCATCTTCTGAGCTGCCGATGCCACATAGTTGAACTTTGCAGCCTTGTAGTACTCGTCGAGACTCTCATCTGCCTCTCTGGGTAGCCAGTTTGAGTTGATTATTGGCTAGAGTTTTCGTAGATATATATGGCAACAGTCTTCTACCACTCTCTAAATGGAGTCCAGAACTGAAGGTTGGGCCTGTAGACCAGCTGGTAGGTGTGATTTGCTCCACCACATCATAGGGAGGCGAGGCCCAGAGGCGTGGGCCAGCGGTCTGGTCCAGAGGCGTGGTCTAAAGGCGTGGTCCATTGGCATAGTCCAGAACTGTGTGGTCCAGAGGGGTGTGGTCCAGAGGTGTGGTTCAGAGATGTGGTGTGGTCCAGAGACGTTGTCTCTAATGGAGATATTTGGTCCAGAGCTGTGGTCCAGAGGGGTGTGCTCCTGAGGTGGGATCCAGATGCGTGGTCCAGAGGTGTGGTCGATAGGCCATAGATGTGGTCTCTGATGGGTTATTCTGGTCCAGAACTGTCATAGGGAGGCGTGGTCCATTGGCGTGGTCTTCAATGGGTTACTTTGTCCTGAGGTGGGGTCCATGGGCCATGGGCATGGTCTCTGATGGGGTTATTCTGGTCCAGAACTATGATTTGATAACTACTAGAAGGCCTCTCCTCAATTAAAAAAACTACTCCTAGCCTGCAAGGAAATGCATAAATTGTGGGCTACAGCATGATACCCACCACATGATTCAGAGGCATTCATAGAGCTTAAAGAAGGGAAGAAGTAAGCATGTAAACTGCTTAGGAAAGAACGTGCAGAAGACCGATACAATATCATTCAAGAATTAGAAGTTAATCCGTCAACAAGGAAATCTTACCAGTTAATAAGAGAAACTCAAATAGCAAGTCCTTGATAAGTGTAGATGTCCTCAATATAGACAAGAAAGAAATAGCTGAGCCAATACAACAAAATACACAAACAATTGTTCCCTTGCACAATATTATGAAGAACTAGCATCTCCCAAGCAACACCCACATTATGATGAGGAATTAGAGCTGTGCGATATACCGATCTCACACCGTAAACCGGTTCAATATGGTGATGGTTTGCAAACCACCGTAATCATTCTCAAACCGAAAAACCGAGTCTAATTAAATTTTCTGTGTATCCATTACTTATTCATCTTTTTAAATTACAAATATTGCTGCTAACTCAGCCTCTGTAGTGATCTTGAAAGCTGTCAATTTGCTGACCTAAAGAATTCTACTTTTGACATTTTACCACTGCAATGACTGCCTCGATTACGAAACCAGACACTCTTGGTAAATTTTCAAAAATAATCTTCCTTTGTGTGCAAATTCCATGAGAAAATTATAAATATATTGACCAAATTTGTGGATTAAATGGTTAAAACGCAGACCCATTTGAACATACAAACGTCTACATTTTCGTTATTTTCTACTCCCACTAAATTGCTTATGATGAATTGCACTCTGTCTGTAAATTTTACAATATTTTGAAACTAATGTGATTGCACGATGCTGCTGATGTTTGTAGCATCAAATCTCAGTCAAATTACTTTCGAAATATTTAACATACACGATAATATAAAAATTGTAAATGAATGACTTTCTATTGGTTTTTCATATTCTGTGTTAACATAACCTAATTGGTTATTAAATGATTTCTCTCGTTAATTCTTGTGTGCATGATTGATGTATGTATGGCGAGTAATGAATGAGTCTCGTGCCACGTGAATAATTCATTATCCCAATTCCATTAGAATCACACGATTACTTATATTGTTCAAAACTAACTGTTCAAACCCGCTAATCTAAACAGGCAGTCCACATCATGACTTCCGAGGGATTTTCAATTCGGATACAAACTAAACATGTTTATTGCCTCTGTATTTCTGAGCGAATGAGTTATCTAAACATTGGGTGGGTTACTTAGCTTTGTTGTCATAAGTCTTTAAAGCTAGGATCACAAGTTAACGACCATCTTGGCCAGTGGTGTCAGTTTGCGTTATATAGCGGTAATAATCTTAATTCAATAGGCGTATGTGCTAATCACGCCCCACCTCTTGTAACAGCAAAAATCCTCATTACCGGGATGTCTAACCAATGTAATATAAACGATATGACATGATGGCCGCTTGTCATCAGTATGTTAAAATGAGAGTAATTGATTGAAAGTTTATGCTGTCTGTGACACCAACAATTTTCAACAAGCAGTATAAAAATAATAGCATATTCTTTAAATGATTACCGAAAATTAAGGTATATATCCAGTTGTTCAACTCTTGATAATTAAATAAACGATATATTTTAGCAATTACTGGCATAATCAGAAATGAATTCTATATAGCCTATTCCGTGCTTATAATGAAAGTAAGTCGTGAGCGTGTATTCTGGGATGAAGGTTCCAGACAACACACGTATACTTGCTACATGATTATCGAAAAAAATGTTACATACAATAATTGTACCCACCCATCCTTGACCCCATCCCACCCCATAAAGCCGATATATGGTTCAAACTGGTATGAAAATTGGCATCGTCACCGGTTTGACATTATGCCATACCGCGCAGCCTTATGAGGAATATCTGAATGATAGTGAGTATCGATGTACAGTTATAAAAGACATTTGCACAACAGTCTGAAGACTGAATCTCCATTTATAAGATAGCATAAGGTATGTCACCAGAGCACATTAAAACGGCAGGAGACATACTTATACCGATTCTAACATAGGTTTACAGCCAGATAATCACTGAGCAGAAAGTACCCCAGGTCTCTAAAACAAGAATCACAACTCCCATTTGAAAAAATGAAAAAAGGCAAAGATATGAAGATACCCTCCAGCTACAGGAGAATAACTGGCTCCTCGGTACTGGGAAAAGTAGAAATAACCTCCCAAAGGCGGTTTCATCTACATGGGTTTACCATTGAAGGTCTTTCTCCATCAATGGCTACTCTTTTGGTGACTGAATCATCCATTGATACCCATAATAAGAACATACTATATCTTATCACACTGGACAGTGAAAAAGCCTTCGACATTGCCCATCACATTATTCTTAATCGTAGGATTCCCTACTTGTGTTGACGATGTAATATTGCTAAAACAAAATGCAGCTGAACTACATGTGGCGTAGCCCATATATATTCATGCCAGCATCGCTTTAACAAAAACCCAACAAAAAGTTCATTGATTCAAAAGAATTCAACAGCCTCAAAGGAAAAGAATGAAAGTCACTCTGAATGGATACACGTGAAACAACTGTTTCTATTCAGAATTTTGCGACCAAAAGAAAAAAGAAACAGAAATAAACATTCAGGATCGGATTAGTCTAGCCAGATGCACATTATATGCCCTCGTTAATACTGGTGTACATGGGGCTAATGGGTTAAACACAAAAACTTCATATCTGATCTATAACGCATAAGCTCTTCCTCTCATGTTACATATTTTAGAAACATTTCCTCTGAACAAATCACATATCCCTAGAGGATTTTAATGTGGATACCCTACATAAAATTCAATCACTTGAACAAGCAACTGCAGCCTGTTACTTTCTTCTTGGAGCATTGCTGCTTGAATTTGAATTTCATAAACGACACCTTACTCTATTAAGTGCAATTCTAAATTGTGAAAATGAGACCTTATTGCAGCTGTTATTGAACAGTACCATCTATGTATCAATGTCAACACCTTTCTAATACGTACATCAATACTCTTAGAATCCTCAGAGCTAACAAACCCGAGAAGCTCAAGTGGAAAAGTCTTCTTCAGGAAGAGCTCGATAGGTGCTGGACCTATAAGATGGGTCAGGCCTCACAGAAATCTAGTCTTCAATATCTAGACATAGTCTCTAAAATCAATCGAACACAAAATGTGGAGCTCGGCTCCAGCTAATATAAGAGAAATTAAAAAGGGCAATTGTTTCTGTAGTAATACGTTACATGATCCAATATTGGCAGATATGCAATGGAAGGAGGAGTAGTGCAAGATAATTCGAAATAGATTTATTAGCAGTCACTGAGTTTTGCTCTAAATGCAGCAATTGACCTAGAAGTCCCTCTTCCAGGAGGTTCCATTCAAGCACACTTCTCACAATGAATGAATTTTTAAATTGTTCAGTGCTTAAGTGTGGTACTTTAGAACACTTTGAGTTACTATAAAAAGAGTTTTCTACGATATTTTCACTGGCAAAGTTGGCTTGGTATCTAGCGGAAGTTCTGATATGCCGTCTACCTGTTCATACAGGTTCAAGAAACTGTGAAGATGACATCATTGGTACTGACCCCTCACTGACTGTGTATAGGAAGCCTAGTCGCATCTGTTTACGATGATCTTGCAATGATGGGAAGTTTTAATTCATGTAGCATATGTGTGACACAGCTCAGTTGCTGGGAGCGATAGTTATTTGTGATAAATCTGGTCACCCAATGCTGGATACGTTCTAGATGGGCGATATCTTGCTTGATGTGGGTGTCCCACACAATTGCTCCATTCCATTATTGGTCGAAATAGAGCAAGATAAGCAGTCCTTTGGGAGATTTTTTAGATTTCTGGGCAAGAAACTTAGTGTCGTCGCCACATTCTTGCTAGTAGCTGTGATATTTGAGGTTCTGGGACATAAGAATGTCTGGATTGGTTGCTTTCTACATGCTGTAGGATAACTTTGTCTACACTATCCATAAAGTGGGATTTACCGCACACACCAATGATAAAACCTGTTTTTGCGTTGAATTGCACGCACACACGCATGCATACACACCATTTTATTGCCCAGTTTTCCAAGACAGAACGTCATTTTGTAGAATGGTATGATCAGCTTGGGTTTTAATTAGATGCTAGAGAAGGCAGTCGTCCACAAACAAACATACTTGTGAGCCGGCCGAATATGGCAAATCGTTTATGTGACATAGGAATGATAGTGGCCCCAGGACTGTTCCCCGGCAGAATCGACTGTTAGCTCCTCTGATTCTGAACCCTCCAAAACAAGTTTCATATAACACTCAGTGAGAAAGTGAGGGAGCCACAAAGGAATATGCCCAGTGATCCAATAGTGTGCAAGCTTATGAAGTAATTTTCTGTGGGGGACCATATCAAACACTTTACTGAAAGCTAGTACTGCAATATCAATTTGTTTAACTTGGTCATAGCTAGATAATAGATCATAAGTTGTTGTTAGCAAATGGGTTTTACGAGAATAGCTCTGAAGCCATTAGGATAGTATTAGTCTCCAGATGTGACTGAGGTGATGGCAGACAATATGTTCCAGCAGCTTGCATGTGACCAAGGTTAATGATATGGGGCGATAGTTTTCTGTTGAATGTGTGTACACTTATTTGAAGAGGCATGCAATATTTGCCTTCCTCCAGTCTAAAAGCAGCCCTCCAGCATCCAAGGATCTTTGAGAGGTGAAACACCGACATTATCTTGGCACTTCGAGTTCACATATCTCCAAAAAGGCTTGGTATTATTTTTATCTAACCCATCTTAGATACTTTTGTTGACATATGTCCACGCAGCTCTGCGGATTTCACGTTTGCATTCTTTTTGGAACTGATAGTATTTGTCCCAATTTTGTTTCTTCTTAACCTTCGTGTAGTCGCTGTTTATGCTTCAGTAGTTTGCGTACAGAGTTCGTTACCCATGGGGCAAGTAGTTTTTATGGACAAGTTTAGATTAGACTGCTGTTAAGAGCAAAGTCTTGACGTGGTCCCACAACGAATGCACATCTATATTATTATTATTATTATTATTATTATTATTATTATTATTATTATTATTATACATAATCCCAATGTCAGCTGATAGAGCATTTAAATATGATAGGAAATTCTCCCAGTTTGCGCATGAATATTGGCAGCATTTACGTGGTTTTGGTTTGGTGTAGTGTGGTTTGGTATCAATGACAGTAACTACCATATATCGTGGTCACACATACCAGGTACTGAAATGGAACCTTTGACTACGGTAGGATTGGAAGTAAGGACTAGGTCAAGAAGACATTTTGCCTGGTCTTATCTTCATGAACCTGAATTAATTCATCAGTTGCTGTTATGTCAATTAAATGTTGATGGACGATTCTGTCTCTTGCACACATGTGCAATATAGTGGCAGTGTCCCAGCTGATGTCTGGGCAATTGAAGTCATCTACTAGATTATGTGCTTAGTGCGATGAGAGTTACTTGAAATGTTATTTAGCGATTTTTCAAGCTCTATGATAGTGTTAATATTCCGATGAGGCATGTAGAATGGGCCGACAAGGAGGTATTTATTTTTCTGCAGGTCCACTTGTACCCAAATGCACTCACAATCACTGAAAAGGTTTGATCTTACTGATGATATAAGATTTTCACGCACGAAGATGAATACTCCTCCACCACTGGTGTTTCAGTTATTTCTGTAGGCAACATAGTTTTCTGGGAATATTTCACAGGGTTTAATACTGTTGGTTAACCTTGATTCAGTACCACAGACAAAGTCAGGTTTTATGTAGTCTAATGCAACTGCAAACTCAGACCTGTTGACAATGGTGGGGATTCCGAATGGTTTATTGGGCCTGGGCTGCTGCCTTTCATTGGCCTGAAGACAGACGATATAGAGGCAATGGTTTCGGTTGGATCGAGATACGACACATAGTGGCTTGATGTTTCTAGTTCATAGCTCCTAAATGCAAAGCTATCACAGTTTATACTGTCACATTTTTGCATTTACATCGGGCCTTGGAAGAATCTAGTAGTTCATAGTCAGCTCCACCGATCTCGGCACATGACTTGTGATACCATACGACGTACTTAACAATTATCGCAGGCTACACCTCAGCAATTCCATGTAATACCTGTCTCACAACATCTGCATGGAAATATCATTACCTTTCTTCTTGAACCTAGGTTTGGCTCAATATCCGCACACGTTGTTAGTGTTAGCATGAGGACACACAAAGCGGTTAGGTGGTTTTAGTTTTTTTGTATACATATTAGCGTACATGTTTTAGCAACACATGGCAGCAAACAATTATATGAATTCTGAGTGTCTATGAGTACAAACTGAATGTTTTTCGTCACATCATAATGAAATATTTTGGCCACATCTATTGATAGTCGTATTTATGTTGTGAACAGTAATAATAAAATCATGATTCCGGAAATCGTGTCTATTCAGTTTTTTCATCCAGTGTACAACTATACTACTACTTGGATGTCTTTGACAGTATAACAAGATGGCGGCCATGGTAAGAGATTGTGGTTGAAACTTCGGGGCCTACATTCTGAAACAGTACAAGGCACAATTCCAAAATGATGTAGACATAACATATGCCACATGTCCAATGTGTGCAACAGAGGATGAGACAGTCGTACATTTTCTCACCTCGAGACCTACATTAGCAACAGCTAAAGACCACTATTACACCATGATACAAAAATTCCAAAGTACTGTACTGGAAGCGATAGCTATCCCAAAGTTAAAAATATCATTTCCAAGAGAACAAAGCTATGGTTCAAATAATTATTGATAGTGGTAAAGTCTTAAATATAATTGTTTCACTAAATAATAACCGTATTAATGCCTTAAAAACATATAGTCATTGCCTCATCTAGTTTGCCTAGAAAGAGAATGTATCCAGACACTGCATAAATAAGGGGAAGCAAGATAATGGGGCAGAGGGGTAAAATAATGTCAACCCTAATCTTTCTTCCCACCTAGTAGCCAGTTTCATATTTACTCTGTACTTGCAGTGAGTTAAGTGATTAAGCGTAACTGCCTGTTTGAGCCAACACCACTTTACCTTTTCCAATTTTGCCTCAAGGCTTTTTACTAATTCCAATTCTGATCTCATACAACCAGTTTTATCAATCTAAATTTACCATGTGGCTCTTGCCACCTTAATATCAAAATTTCAAATTAAAATAAAAGAAGAACTGTTGTTCATTTTGGGCAGGTTTGATGGAGGTTGTTGTATTAGAAAGCAACATCATCCACCAATTCTGTTTAGAATTGGACACCAGTTTCTTTGCTATATGCATTGTAAAAGATGGAACATTATGTACATTTGTGCATGTGGTAAGTACATACATGGTTACGAGAGCTATACCCCGCTGAAAATGTGGAGAAAATTTAAAAATCATTTCAATTATGATGGAGACTAGATGCAATGATGGTATAGATCAAATCTGTAAAGTTGTATTAACATCGGATAAGTCCTTGATGAATTAAATGTCCATTG
This sequence comes from Chaetoderma sp. LZ-2023a, assembly GCA_034401795.1. Lineage (NCBI taxonomy): Eukaryota > Metazoa > Mollusca > Caudofoveata > Chaetodermatida > Chaetodermatidae > Chaetoderma > Chaetoderma sp. LZ-2023a. The sequence goes on from CM067373.1 coordinate 46,169,204, forward strand.
AAAAACTTTAACATTTTACCTAACCAGTTATATGGTACTCTCTGGATGGTAATTAGTAGTTTGCATATTGATTGATTGATGTATAGGTAGAACCATCAATTGCATCTGTTATAACAATTAATAACATGGGAAACTAAATGAGCCATACGAGGTGTTGTACATTCCCCTCGGAACAGGCATCCCAAGCGCAATATGGGGTGTGTGGACCGGCCAGAATAACACAGTACAACAGCCACAGATGAATTGGTACATCAGTTGTTGGCACAAATGCATTACTTTATCACCTAATAAATTAATGATTATAATGCTGTTTTGTGATCAGCAATTAAGAATGCCACGGTTTATCATGTCTATTAATTAATTTATCACATCACCCTTTTCTTGTCTCTGTTTGTTCTTTTTGTTTCTCCCGCTCCAATGATTTTACTATGCTGTACATGTAGCTGATAACAAAGTCTGTATGATAAATTCGATTTGCTGCCCCACGCGAGGTGACAATTCAGGTAAGACACCTCTAGCTATAAGTAGCGATATGTCTAAGACCATCTGTACCTGATCATTCTTATGTCGAGATCCTCCACTTTGTTATGGGCTGGACCAAAAAAACTGTATAACTATAAATAAAAAAATCCTAGATAGGAGCTAAAACACATGTAATATTAAAGAGTGCCTACATAGGATACTCTAGAGAAATATGGTACAAAAAATATGCCTGTCTTCTGTGTATACACCCAGGCCTCACAGAATTCTGAAAAATCATGTTGCCATTCTGGCAGGTGCTTGCATGAACTTAGTTGCCTGAACAGTGTTTTAGCTTGCCCTACAATTCATGAATGTAAAGTAACAACACCATCATTATCATACATTAATAAATAATATGTAATGGGATAATAGCATTTTGAAACCATTTCCATTACAAAAGGCTGTGGCAAAATCCATTCATAACAATAATTATGAAATATCTGCAGCGCTTAAAGTATACATGTATAGATATTTCTTTTAAATGTCAGATTTAACAAATCCAGGAGCGAATTCACAATTGTTCATACCTCTTTAGGGACGAAAGATTGTAAGGAAGTCAATTACTGCTGACACGTGCACAGATCGCTATTTTTTACAGTGAGTTTAGGCCGGTACTCGAGGCTGCTATCCTCCTATTGCCATGTTTTAACAAGATCACCTACTTGAGTATGAACCAATTGCATTTTGACGCTAGTCAAGCAACTGGTGAGTGACAGCCTAAGCTCATCCGAAATTTGACACCCCACTCCACCCCCAAACTGTTATGTTGTAAATTTAGCCATAAAACAATTGTTCAATACATCCTAGAATATTTTTTTTGGGAAATTTAGCAAGTGGGTACTGGCGGTTTTGATACTCACCAAATTTTGTACTTGCCCATCGGACGGACATTACACAAGTTATGGCTGTCCGACAGGACATTGTAGTTGTCTTCTCCCTTTAACTGAAACACTGAAATACACTCATACAAAGCCTGATCGAGACACAACTTTCACACAGAATACAATAGAATGGAAATCACAAAACAAAAACCTTCCATACAAGCTACAAAACTGGAATAATACAGACATGAACACACGTAGACAGATTATTAGTCAAAATTCCTACAAACATATTATTAAACAAATGTTCAGTAATAAGTACTAAATCGAGTAATTGAACCTCACTCATAGTTATTGCACCATGATGCACCCGGACACCACAGAACTTACCAGCAATTAATTATGAACAACCACATGTTAATGATATTGATATTACAGTTGTTGCGGTGTCTCTACACTCTGGTTTGACATGTCTTCTACATAAATAAAAGGTACTGCTGAATATTCCGGACATAGTTGGAATTTTTTGGGGAAATTGCTGCATAAGGTAGCAATGCCTTTTATTCCAAATGTGTGCAGAAGACAAAAATTGTTTAGTACTAGAATTATGTTTGGCCATTATTGGGTTATTTTTTTTTATCTCTACTGCATCAATAACCATAATCATATTTTTATTTTATTTATTTATTATTCATTTTATGTGAATGGCTGACTGCTCAGTTTTGCAGATGACACATCCCAAGGGCTATAGCAAAATGCCTTCAAAGTCCTGTGAAGTGGACCCCATGCCTACGCAGTTTGTGATGGACTGTCTCGATGCGTTGGCACCTGTGCTGTTACGCATCGTGAATGAATCTTTTGACCTTGGGATTTTCCCAGCCAATTGCAAAGCTGCCATTGTCCGCCCCCTCATTAAGAAACTAGGTCTGGATCCCAATATCGTTAACAATTATTGCCCAGTCTCAAACTGTTGTTTCTTGGACAAGTTCCCTGAGAAGTGTGGATCTTTTCGTTTGCATCCATATTTTTTCACAAATAGTCTTTATGGCAAATTTCAGTCTGCTTATCGAGAGGGGCATAGCATCGAGACGGCACTCCTTCGAGTCCTGAACGATGTTATGCTCGCTCCCGATAGGCAGCATGATGTCATACTTGTGTTACTTGACGTTTCTACGGCCTTTGATACCATCGATCACGACATTCTCATGAACAGATTGCGCTGTCGTTTCGGCATCTGTGGACTAGCCTATGATTGGATTGAGTTCTTTCTTCATGGTAGGACCCAGAGTGTCTTTGCGGCCGGTGGTGTCAGAGGACCATGTCCTAGAATTTGGAGTTCCCCAGGGCTCAGTCTTAGGATCAGTCCTGTTTGCCCTACACATGACTCCGATTGAGGACATTATCACCCGCCATGGTTTAAATGCTGTGGTCTATGCTGACGACTCCCAACTGTACATCGCCTGTGACTCTCGAATGGACGCTGCCACAGTCAGCCGTCTTGAGGCCTGTGTTGATGAGACACGTTATTGGATGCGAGCAAGGAAGCGGGTCTTAGGGTGGCCACATGGATGAATAAATCAAGAAAGTATGCAACGGGGCATCTCATTCACTATGGCGTATAGGAAAAATATGTAATCTTTTGGATCAGGCCAGCACTGAGAAATTAGTGCATGGTTTTGTAACATCGAAGCTAGATTACTGTAATAGCTTGTTCTATGGTCTTCCGGACTAGAAGATAAAAAAATTCAGCATATACACAATTCTGCTGCTAGACTTGTCACCAGACGTAAGCTAGATCATCATGCGGATATGACTCCAGTACTCAAAGAGCTTCACTGGCTCCCAGTCCAACAGCGGATTCTGTTCAAATTTTTGTGCATAAGTTTCAAGGTTATCCGCTATGGTGAGTCAGCGCCTAGCTTCCTCAATGACATCATTAAAGTTCAAAAGCCTTCATACCACACTAGGAGTAGCGTTGAGGTGAAGCTGACCCCCTTCTCTTATAAATCCCATGGCAAGAAAACCTCGAAACAGTACGGTGACCACGCCATGAGTGTAGCGGCACCGAAACTGTGGAACACACTCTTCTAGTTGAGTTGAGATCTTTTACTAAATTTACCAATTTTAAATCAAACCTAAAACATTTATTTTTAAACAACATTTTAGTTAATATGTATGTGTCACTGCTTTGTGTTATATATTATATGATATGCTTGTTTTTATTGTACCTGTACAGACTGTTGAGACTTGCATGTAATGGTCTTTAAAAATTATTATTATTATTATTATTATTATTATTATTATTATTATTATTATTATTATTATTATTATTATTATTATTATAGCTCTGCTTGCTGGATGTTTGAAGAAGATTTGACAGGGGGTTATGAGTGGCTAAGCCACCAACAACTCTCGGCCGGGTGGTTTTTCTGAATATTCAGCGAGTGGTGAGCTTTTTACTCAGTGAAATTGTTGTCTGGTGACTTACAGCTGCAAGATGGTTAAATGAATCTATGACCTTGACATTTAATTTCAGACTGAAACTAACTTCAACCCTTTAGACAACCACAATATTGATGTATGTTACAGACTTGGTGATTCTACTTTTTTGCATTGCAGCATTATCAATGAAAATATGTACTCCAGTTTGCACTAAATAACCCACATTACCTCAGTGTCTGACCTTTTGACCTCAAAACCCCAAAAAAGAACAAAACTTCTGACCACTCATAATAGGAATGTGTGTTTTAGTGAGTCCTTATACATGTTATGATAACAACAAGAACAACAACAACAACAACAACAACAACAACAACAACAACAACAACAACAAGCTGTTCACATTGGGTCTAGCGATGCTGGAAAATTTCCACATGCATAACCCTAACATCTCACATTACGTGTTATGTAACAACAACGTTCCAATACCAAGCTATTGTCAGACAATCCGGTGCTGTCAACATGTTTTCTAGAATCCTGGTGTATGGTCACACCCACCCTGGTAATAAAATTTGAGTCAAACTGGCCCAACACTCCTCAAGATATACACAGATCCAGAACTTGATCCGATCTGGATCCATGCTCTTTAATTCAGATCACGACCAGAGTCTGGGATGCTATTGCACTATAAGTTATTACACTGCATCAAAATGTGAGCTCAAACAGATCAGTAGACCTCTGAGAAATCCAGACATGACAAACACACTGAGACATAGACATAATAATACTAATTTAAAAATAATAATAATAATAATAATAATAATAATAATAATAATAATAATAATAATATCAGGATGAACTCCAGCCCCCACCCCCACCACCACCCAATCCATCCCCTAGCCCATCCCAATGAGTGAAATATGTTTACCCACACTATGAAAACCAATCAACAAGTGAGCCATGTTTGTCAAATGTCTTATGTCTTTTTTATGTCAAATCTTGTATAATTTGTCTATTGTTATGTTTTATTATAATAATATAATGGCTTATGTCTCCTTATGTCCAATTATGTATAATATGTCTGTTGTTACATGCGTGTATACTGTATTGTGATAACTGTACTAAATGTGTTCTATATCAGGGGTCCACAAGCTAATAGGCACAACCGCTAGTGGACTCCCTGTTATCATATATATAATTGTTATATTTAGCCAGAGAACAAATCAAATCAAATCAAAATCAATTCTAATCCTATTTACTATCATTTTGTTGATTCAACTACATGAAATAACTTGTAACTTATCTTTACCGCCTTTCTACTTTACATAAGGTTATATACGGTTAATTTATGGTACATGGCCTGTAAGGTCCTCTTCACCAGACTTCAGTTCTTCCTCGTCTGTTCCCTTTCTTATATTTCTTCCACTTCCGATTGATGCTTTGAAGTCATCATACATGATGTCCTGTGTTCTCCAATATTTGTCTAGTCAGTTCTTAAAAGCATAGATGGCGCAGATACTATTTCTTCTGGGAGATCATGTCACAGTTTCACTACCCTTAATGTGAAGTAGTTCTGCCTTTTAGTCAGTCTGCTCAGCGCTGTTCTGTAATATATGTCCCATTTATAATTTTGTAGAGCTCTATCATGTCTCCCCTTTTCCTCCTGTAAGCTAAGGTGTGTAATTTCAGCTTCCTAAGTCTCTTCGGATAGGTTAGATTCTTGAATCCGGGTATCTGTTTTGTTGGCCTCCATTTACGCCCCCCCCCCACCCTCGATCATTTCAATATGCTTCATCTTACACGGTGCCCACACAGAACTTGCGTAGTCCCGGTGCTTTCTTACTAGGCCCTTACACAAGGGTGTGAAGATCTCCTGGTCCATATGCTGAAATGTCTTTCTAATTAGGGCAAACATGGCGTTAGCTTTCTTCACCTTCTCACTAATGTGGTTTTCAAAGGTCAGGTCTTCATCTGATATTTCCAATGTCTTTTTCGATTTCCGCATTTTGGAGCTCTATTCCATGGAGTGTGTATTTCGTCTCTGTTGCTTGTGTTGTCTTCCCAATTTGCATATGCTTGCACTTGTCAGGATGAGATTTTATCCAGCCTACATGTCTGACAACTTACTTTCCTATCAGAGCGTATTCACAACTGAGCACCCGATACAGGGACTGATATGCAAGAGTTAGTTCTTTTACGTCCCCCATGGAACAGACACCAGATGAGACGGGACCAACAGCTTTATGTTCCCTCCGAAGAACAGAGAACTGTGCACGTTCTTACACCTATCCACATGCCTAAGTGCGGGATCGAACCTGTAACATTTGGATTTGGTTCTCGTGGCAGAGGTGAACGCACTAGACCGCTGAGATACGCACTCCCTGAGGATTCATAGTGCTCAGAAAATAGGAGGCGTACAAGGATATGAGAATACCTCCATTACATATACATGGTTGACTCTCCCTGACCTCAACATTACGCTCACGTCTGGGCAATGAATTGCTTCTGTAGGCGGCATAATGCAGCTGATAGTTGCAGGTCTTACACACATCCCTGAACACAGTGAAGAAGATTATGCTTGGTAACAACACTGTTAGACTGGGATGGAAACTGCACAAATAACATGCAATCAGCACAGAGACTACTGGAATAGGTGTGGAACCACACAAGTCCACAAATGATGTGTACTTTGTAAATATGCTAAATCCAGAAGTTGGCTATGGAAACACCAGTGACCAGTGACTAAATGAGAGCTGTATTATTGGGTGCAGAATTGCACCAGTCTGCAACTCTGACATATATATATATATATATATATATATATATATATATATATATATATATATATATATATATATATATATATATATATATATTTATCTTTGTGTTATTTATATATATATATATATATATATATATTTATCTTTGTGTTATTTATATATATATATATATATATATATATATATATATATATATATATATATATATATATATATATATATATATATATATATATATATATACACCTGTGCAAAAGTTAAGCACCAGGCTGCCATACTTTTTGTCCCCGCGTTAGCTGACATAATTCCAAGTACGAAATGCACATGCATGCATGACTTCACGCCGCTTGATGTCCGTGCGTGGCGGGAAACAGCACACGTGTTCAGTTATGTAAAAGTCCAGTTTGAGGTGTAGAACATTACATACAGATTTAGGCGAGAAGATTACAAAAATTTTGTGTTCATGACCGTGGTTTATTTGTACAGAGAGAATTAGCTCTTGATTGTGAACCGCTATGGCAAGACGAAGGTTAAGTGATCGTGTGAAATGGCAAATCATAGGCATGCATACCACTGGTATGTCATGCAGAGAGATTGGCAGACAGCTGAACATTAACCATACTGTAATCAGTCGTTTGATTGAAAAACATGGGCAAACTAACGAGGTGAAGGACAGGCCTAGATCTGGAAGACCGAAGAAGACTACTGCCCGTGATGATCAAGCCCTAGTACGCCTTGTTAGGAGATCTCCATTCACCAACAGCAGAGTGCTCAGCCAGCAATGGGAAACGCGCAATAGAGTGTCAATGTCTACCGTCAAAAGGAGACTGTATGCTGCTGGCATGAAAGCTAGGAGACCTGTCAGACGTCCTCTCCTCACTGCACACCACAAAGAGGAGCGTCTGAGGTGGTGCAACGAAAGAAGACACTGGAACATGAGATCCTGGAGACGGGTACACTGGTCCGATGAAAGTCGGTTCCTGCTTCATGCCACAGATGGTCGAACTCGTGTATGGAGGTCCAGACGCACGGCGTACGACCAACGTAACATCATGGAAGAAGTTCCATTTGGTGGAGGTTCCGTTATGATATGGGGGTGCATCTCATTTGATTGTAAGCTGGATCTGTTGACTGTACCTGGAACACTAAATGGACAAAGATATCAAGATTCCATACTGGATAGAGTTGTGGTCCCTCATTTTGTAAATCATGCACCTGGAACCCACCCTATATTCATGGATGACAACGCCCGACCACATCGTGCTAGAGCTGTGCATGAATACCTCCGCCAGAATGCCATCGAAACCCTACCATGGCCAGCAAGGAGCCCTGACATGAACCCTATTGAGCATATCTGGGACATTCTGGGAAACATGGTGAGAAGGAGGGATCCTCCTGTGCAGAACCGACAGGAATTAACAGACGCACTCCATCTTGAATGGCAACGAATACCACAATGGCGTATCAGTCGGTTGGTGACCAGCATGAGACGTCGTGTCCAGGCCGTCATCCAGGCACAAGGTGGATATACCCGGTATTAATAATGACAGTCTCAAACTCGTGCACAGATGTTAAACTTCGTTTTCAGACACCATTAATGACAATCTAGCCACGTGTGTCAACTGTAGGGCAATAGTTGTCAGTTGTGTCAACGTAACCATATTCAGGCCTCGTTTTCAAGTTCAAACAAAAACATACAGTGTTTCCCCACCATCATAATCAGCATTCCTCTAGTTGCATTATTACCTCTTGCACTAAGATGGATGGGTACATACATGTTTATGCTATTGCTTTCTTCATAGCACATGAATATACCCTCGCATGTGCGTAAAAATAGGGTGGTGCTTAACTTTTGCACAGGTGTATATATATATATATATATATATATATATATATATATATATATATATATATATATATATATATATATATATATATATATATATATATATATATATATATATATATATATATATATATATATCTTTGTTTACTGATAACAGCAAGATATACAACCAAATAAAAGTACAGGGTGATGTAAATGATCTACACGCGGACCTAGACTCCCTACAGGGCTGGTCGGAAAGGTGGCTGCTAAGGTTCCACCCAGACAAATGTAAGGTGCTATCAGTAAAAGTCAAACAGATCATATCAACTATATGGTGAAAATGGGTAAAAAAATCCTTGAAAACATAGAACAAGAGTAATAGTAGACAATCAATAGACCAAACTTCTGCAGCTGCATAAGATCACCAGTCAACAAAGCAAATAGTATCATGGCCCTGAACAGGAGATCCTTTACAGGCATTGGTGAGGCCACACCTAGAATATGCAGTGAGTGTATGGAGCCCATACCTGAGGAAGGACAGCGAGGCTATCGAAAATGTACTATAACGTCCATCTAAGCAAGTACCCTCACTTAGCAACTCAGTTACGAAGAGAGACTCTTGCGCTTGAAGCTACCATCTATGTGTTACAGAAGGGGACATGATCGTAGTGTACAAGATACTGCATGGCATCTATATGACCCAGATTCAACCGATGACCTATTGGAAGTAGCAAGTAACAGACGCACTAGAGACCATGACCTATGGTTAATTAAGCACTGTAGTCGAATTAATGTGTAGTAGTATTAATGTGCGAAAACATTCGTTTAAGAATTGTGTAAATGATATATGGAATACCCTCCCTGAGGATATTGTGCATGCCAGAACCGTCTTTGCTTTTGAAGTAGCGTTAGATAGATTTTGGGAAAACCAGGAATTTAAATATGATTCCTCTGCGCCCTACCATATACCAAGAAGTCAGATACGCAGAATGGGCGCGAAGGAAGATGAGGCGGACATAGGCCACACAAACAAATTCGAAATTTGAAAGAAAAATTTGTTTTTTATATTAAAATACCACCAACTCATGGGGGTATTTTAACAGTGCGTGCGTGCGTGCGTGCGTGCGTGCGTGCGTGCGTGCGTGCGTGCGTGCGTGCGTGCGTGCGTGCGTGCGTGCGTGCGTGCGTGCGTGCGTGCGTGCGTGCGTGCGTGCGTGCGTGCGTGCGTGCGTGCGTGCGTGCGTGCGTGCGTGCGTGCGTGCGTGCGTGCGTGCGTGCGTGCGTGCGTGCGTGCGTGCGTGCGTGCGTGCGTGCGTGCGTGCGTGCGTGCGTGCGTGCGTGCGTGCGTGCGTGCGTGCGTGCGTGCGTGCGTGTGAGGTGAGGAGAGGTGAGTTGAGGTGGGTGGAGTGTGTGCATGCGTGCGTGCGTGCGTGCGTGCGTGCGTGTGTGTGTGTGTGTGCCGACCATCCCGGATTCGTTTCCTGAACACGCCCCTCTGGGTAGAGCCATAAGTGTATATAGGGCTATGGGAGTGATAGCGTGTCGAAAAACGACTAAGTTCGTTAAAACGCCTGATGCGCATGCGTGCGCCAGGCGCCAGGACGCTGTTTATATGGAGTGCGTAGTTACAACCTAGATAGGATAGCGCTTTTAGTGTACCAAGATGGTACCCTGTAATCCTTATTGATTGCCTGTTCCAGTTAAATCTGGACTGAATCAAGACTAGAATTCAACGGGGTTTTCAAATCTGTAAACCATTTCGAAATCCGTTGAGAAATGGCTGAGTTATCCAGGGAAAACTCTTCATGATTATCTTTAAAATATTGCCGTGACATCATAACCACATGGACGCAAAGCTTCTAGAATGTTCTAGAACGTTCGACTGCCCTATTATTAGCTGCGCGCTGATTGGCTGTTGCTCGAACGATGGTTGGATGGAGCCTGCGCCTGTGAATTCACGAGGAGTATAAAAGGAGAAGCGATCCACTGATCGAGAGCATCCTCGGCCAGGGGCCGAACAGGTTGGATCTGTACTAGCTATGATCGACAGATATTATGCATATGACTTCAGTTTCTGTCGTGTTCCCGTAGCTAGCAGAAGCCAACCCACTGCAGTAAAACAATTTTGTAGACTCCCTACTTACAGGAGTGATTTGGAACTTCTGATAATTGTTCACGAATACTAACAGAACACAAATTTGTGGTGAGGCCTTTAAGGCCTGAATATGTGAGTCTACAGATGTAGAGACAGGATGTTCTTTGATGGATGACTCGCTGGATCTGCCGGCCACGCCTAAAAGTGGTATTTCAATCGCTGCCGCACTAATATCGTGTCGCTTCTTTCAACTTTCGACCGCAGCAAGTAAACTCTGCCCGGTGCATCTTCAGAGCTGGCTGACGTACCCAGCACCAGGAAGTTTTGTTTTGTGTCCTCGTTTGCCTCTGACAAATCCCGCTAGTGACGGGTTGTTTACACCTTCCATCCATCCCATCAATGTACGGGAACTTTCTTCACCACGTAGTACTATCGTATCTTTTACTGACTGCTTGTTAGACATTCTATTAGGCCTACAACACTAAGCAATACACTCCTGCCATGAGTATTCTTGCGGAAGTCTTGTTTGCGGAAAACAGCTTGCGGGAACCAACCTGCGGGAACCTTCCAACTTCCGGAGAGTGCATCATCTCACGTCGACTACACATCGACGTATCAATTTCAGTAACAAGGTAGCCTAACTTAGGAATCACTACCAAGAATTCAAGTAACTATACTTCACAGTTTAATTATTTCTCTACATATGTTTTGTTAATTATATTGTATCCGCAATAACGGTCCCGATGACTAAAAGGAACCGTAACGGTCTTAGGACTGCTAGTTATAATTTCTGTATTTGTTGATAATTATTCTCATTTTCCTCAAGGTGTTGCTAACCGCACTATAGTAGGTTCGTTAACCTGTACTGATATATTATATATATATATATATATATATATATATATATATATATATATATATATATATATATATCTTGATCATTCGACACCGTATTGTTTGTTCTGGTTAGATTTTGTATATATATGGCCGTGGCCATCCCTTCATATGTTTTGTTTGTTCATGGAAAATATAGGACTGCAGTGCACGTAGGAAACACTATCCAGCAACACTTATATATGCAGCACTTTCTCCCGCCACCAACAATTTTTCACTGAGGTCGCTGTCCATGCTATAACTCTGTTTAGCCCGGCATGCTACCGACTAAAGCTTTTTTATTCAGCTCGATAGGATAGGTTCAAAATGATTAGAGACACTTTCTTCATTACATACTGTGTAATATACTCTTCTCTTCCGGTAGTGCGATAATCTAGCCCCACACGGTAAGACTCATAAGTAAGATTTTGTCTCTCTTCGTGTTCCACTTAGCCGTATGGCTTCTTAATTGTTTGGATGTCCCCATCCGCACGATGGACTGATCTGACTCTGGGAAACTATTGGGGTTTCCGAGCGGCGATGGCCAGGGTGTGGTGTCACATACATTTCCCTTGTATCTTTGGATACTTAGTAGTTAGCACTTTAAGCCAATGTAGGAAAGCACTGCGAAAACACATGTATTAATTATTATCTTATTTACTGACAATCCTCCCGCACTGCAGTGTAAAACTGGCAACTTGTATATAAACCTAATGACAGGTAAAACGGTTAGTTCCATACTGACGGGCGAGATGCGCATTCCCACCGAATTCTGTTAAAATGTCTGGGCATGATATTTAAATCTGCCACGCCCTTGTGGGAAGGACATTTACGGTGGGTATTTGTCTCTCTTACCCCCACCATAACGATAGGAGAAATGGTCTAAAAATACTTTTGTGAAATGTAACCCATGTCTTGTAATGTTTTATGTGGTTGCGGGGTGGAATGTCCGGATTCTTATCCAGTTCGGAGATCCTGCTACGTAACATGTATGAGAGCTGTCACTAGTATTGGTGTCTTTGGGGCTTCTATTCTCCACGACAGCCGTGTCTTATAGCTAGGTAGATATCAGCCAGTTGCGGCCTAAAATAATTCTTGTTCTGAAAACAACTAAAAGGAATTAAGCAAAGCAGAAGGCCCACAGAAATAAAGTGCCAACTACTAATACAGCAAACCAAGAACTACATAAGACTGTGACAAGAGACTCCATCGGGAATCCCCTGTTCCGTCTTCACGTAAACCAGTATGGTCTTTTCTTTCTAAAGCAATTTTGATTGAAATATTAGGGTAGGCCCATTTTTGCCTACTATTCCTCTTCCGCTTTAAGCAGTGACGACACCTTCCCGAGACAGAGGCCCGTGCGAGGCACTTGCCTCTCACAAGGATTCAGTGACGACGGTCCATGCCAGGATAATACTCCTCACCCAAAAATTGCACTAGGAATAGTGCCCTTATGAGGCACATCACTTTTCGTCTGAGATAACCTTCTTCCTTTCAGCTTAGGGATATAATAACTTATATTAAGTTAAATAGTAAGTCTCGTGTACGGGAACCTCCCTTGCGGGGATATCTCTGCGGACCTGCGAGTCTGTGTGGTACCTCCGGGAGCCCCATGTTTAAAAGTTCGTCTACCTGTCTCTATGTCTCGTATTTTCGTATGCTCTTATTGTGGTTTTATCTAGCATATTTTTAATTGTTTAGGTAAACTCATTGTATAGACTTATATTTTTAGGTCACCAAATCAAATCTTGAAAGTCCATAGATTACGATATTGCTATGGACAGGCATACTGGTGACACAAACTTGTGGGATGATACCGTTGTGTTTAACGTTCGCGACGATGGTCGCACATCCCCACTGGAACGATTGAGTTCCCCCGGCCTTAGGAGCCGATTTTTGTTTCCCGCAGGGCAGTCTCGTACAAGGTCCGTCACCCTGAGACCGGATGCTAACCAGCGTCATCACTCGCCGTGCACTTGCGGTGCGGCGAGTCGACATGATACACCGGAACGACCTGACACTACCCGGCGAGCTACAAGTGGCGCCCGATGTGGCGCCCGAAGAACATCAGTAATGCACAGCGAACTCACGCACACACCATATAGTGAGCTTAGTTCAATACCATCTCCGTTTAGTGAGGACTCCCTCGATCAAGAGGTAGCCTCATATGACGGATTTTCAGCACACATGCTCACCGACTATGCCAGAAATTCAGCGGAAACAACAACTCTGCACTATAACCTGTTTTCGCCTGTTAGCGATGGCACCTTTCGAGATGCCTCACAGGCGGAAACAGAATTCAGAACCATATAGGACATCTGCGACAGGCCAACACCAACAGGGTCGAATCGTGGACGGCTCCGACAAAAACCCGAGTACGAGCATATCTACAGCCTTTCAGACTACTATCATTCACCCGTGTCATCTATCGAATCTGTATGACCGGGTGATAATCCACAACATACACACCCTCCGCACCGCCCCCTTCTAGCGAAACACTGTACTCAAGGGGATTACAGCCGCAATATCGGGAGGAATCGGCACCACCGTTTCGTCGGTATATCAGTCATGCGACACAGCCCTCGGAGAAACCAGTCGTCTTCAGCTTAAAAATCTTCGATGACGCACGGGAGAAACTCTTCCTGAGTTAGCTAGCCGAATTATGAGGCTAGTCACCCGTGCCTATCCGAGCACCAATACGGAGGGTGTAATACATTTGCATTTAGACACCTTCATCAATGCATTAAACGGTGAACCCGCCCTGAAAGAAAAACTGTTTCTCGGTGATCACAGAAGTTTGGCCCAATGAACGGCAACCGCGGGATGCATTGAGAACTTTCTGGAGCGGGAAAAGAATAACCAACGCCAACTCGATCCTATCAACTAGATAAAGGATGCAGCTATCGCTCCGCCCACTAGTGCTCCCCCCCCCCCCAGATAATCAACACCAACCACACAGACACTAACACCACCGGATATGCAGAATCCCAGTCAGAATCAAGCGCCTGGAGGAAGGGGCCGTGCCCATAGAGGAGGGTACAATGGAGCCCCCAGGCATGAGAACCAGCGAAATAACAACAACAACGGCAACATGAGAGAGTGGATAGAAGAGATTAACAAACAAATCTCTGCACTCACTAATTTGGTTACAACACTCGCCACCACCCAGTTTAGGACAGCAAACACCACCAGCACTGCACCGCCACTGAACACCTGTTCGGATGCGGTCATCCAGGACATTGGATGGAGCGGTGTCCTAACCGACCTCCCTCTACAACGTCTGATCCAGACCATAGCATGCCGCAACCAGAGAAACAGTCAAACTCCTAAGGGTACAGAATCACAATGAGCCACTTCGGTACCCGTATCCGTCTCCCGGCTTAACTGCGGCTTTCACGCAACAACGTTCAGTGGCTAACCATCATCCACAGAAATCAGCTTTCACACCGACACCAAAATACATGGCTTCACATATGTCAGTGCCTACGTTGCCTCCCGCCATCCGCAGCAAGGACATCCCCCTCTTTTTCCGCACACGACAAGCCTTCTTTCAAATGTAAGATGACAGTGGTAGGTTGTAGCACCTCTGCTGAGACAACGTTTTTTAAAGCACCACATCCCGCCACCAAGACACTAGATTCTCGGTGCCCTCTGGTGGTATGCAGAACACCACCCACCCACCCACCCCCCACCCCGCCAGCATCATCTTCCACATCCACAGACAGTGAGCTGATTCACTCAACCTCATGGATCCGCAAGAGCTGACATAAATGGAGGAACACACGTCCTTGGCATCATCATTGTTTCTTCTGCGCTTCACCAAAGCATCCTATGAAGCATTGTAGGAAATGGCTTGCGCAGGTAGAGCTTATCCGTCATCCCATATGCGCCGCCGTTCACACTAATACTGCCTACACCAAAACAACAACATCCCCACCACCATTGCCACCCCCAGCACCGATCTTCACCACAGTCTCACACCAGCGGCAACGGCGAACTGGCCCTTTCCTCACTCAGCCATCCACAACCATACAAGAAGCAATACGGAAACAGTCGGAATATATACAGAGTGATGCTGTTCCAATACCTTTATCACGGACCGCATAGTTGGAAACTCTTCCGCAAGTACATCGCAAAGTAATCTACAAATGTGCTTCTCTGTTTAGTGGCGTTTCCACAAGAGCCACCGTCGACACCGGTGCTTCTATCACAGTATTTAACCAGCGCTTATATGAGAGCATCCCACCTCATAAGAAGCCTCCCCTTAAGACTACAAATATTTACCTACAGATGGCTATGGGAGCCGATGTACCCGTAGCCAGTGTAGTTAATTTAGTTATCCAAATAGAGGAAATGCAATTCATTCAGAGAGTTGTCATCGCCTCTATTCATAACGATGCCCTACTTGGCTCTGATTTCCTCAGTGCCAGCGAAGCCATCATACACTGCAGACAACAGGAGCTCGAATACCTCTCGGACCCGCATCATCATTATATGATACGTGTGCGGTAATATTATCGAGTACTGCCACAGTTGAGATGGGACAGGAACAAATCTTATGAGCCACAGCACCACAGTTAGGAAGCAACACACACATCGCCATGCTGGAACCCGACCCTGATTATATGATCGCCTCACAATGCGCAAGTCCCCACATAATAGTGGACACTACTAATAAAGGAAAAATACCTTTTAGAGTACCAAGAGGGATAGGCTCCTCGAGGGGTGCTCTAAACAGGCAGCAGTGGGCCCGTGAGGGTCCGGGGGTACGTGAAATCAAAGGCATAGAGCAGAGGAGATACTGAAGGCCTCCGTGTCTAACGAAGGATGAATTAACATCCTACTGTGGTACCGTCTAGTCGGCGTATTGTTCGGGCTGCCGAGATTTTTCCCTCCTCTAAATCTCGGTAAGTGGACAATGCGTGGTACGGGGATGACAGTCCACACCCAGGACATTAAAATAGCTCTAGGTTTTTGTTTTTCCTTACTAGATGATAGTCCTGCAGGCAAGGCCGGGGAAAACAGTCAAAGTTCGCATTCTGTTGGCAAATAGGTACGGTTCAGACCATCGGTTGCCCCTGAGCATGAGCTCAGATGGTGATCGCTATCGACTGGGTGACCGGCCGGTCGTCGTGATCATGTCAGTTCATCTGTGTGATCAAGCTGGCTCAATGTACAGTCAGGCCATGGCAAGCCTTCGTATTGCGAGTCATGCCTCCTGTGATCAGAGAACATGAAAAGTGTTTCTTTGGGAAGCAGGAGGGTATGTGTGTGAGACGGTGTAACCTGTCACTTGCCGGACGGGTGGAGCAGTCTGGCACCCAAGTACCTGTGGGGTGGATGATCTGTCTAAGTACGATCTGCGCAGGGCCTCTCAGCTAAAATGATGTCAAAGTAAGATCTACGTGAGGGCCTTAGCTGCGAAGCGTCTAGCGAACATCACCTTCGTGGTATGGTCTATGCGGGTCTATGGCCCCTTGCCAAGATGACCCTATTGGCGCCCAGTACTGTGTTCGCTCGGCTCAGGAGTCGTCAGTGTGCATCTTGACCCTGTTCCAGATTCTGTTCCCTTGATTTGGACAGGTCTTTATCTCAGGCATATACGGAGGTACCTAGCCTAGGCTGCATCCTGTGTGGGGAACTGGGCATCCGTCCGGCGTGGTGGGAACAGCGAACCACACCGTGAAGGCCAAACGGTACAAGCGGTTCAATGGTACTGCAGAGCCCATCACTCTGGAACCCGGAGTATGCTGCGGCCATTTAGTGGACATGATCTCATTGGAATCACCTGCACTTTCTGACACAAGCCAGCAAATGACTGATGATTTACCCGAACATCTACACGATTTATATCTACGTGCCACCGTTGGATTACTGCAATCACAAAAACGAGAAATTCGGAAACTACTACATAAATATCGCGATAGTTTTTCCTCCGGAGACATGGATCTCGGAGAAACATCGATACAGGTAATAATCGGCCCGTACGATAACCAGTACGACATCTTGCCATTCACTCTTGCCGTTGAGTGGAATCCGGAGAAAATCGCACCACCAAACAACAGACGTGAAGACACGGAATATATACGCGTGGATTCAGGAGGGGGTACCACCCTTATCCACTGCGGCAAAATATTATTACCAATGGTTCGAAGAATGTCAATTAATAAATAACGTTCTATACATTAATAACCATTTGGTAGTTCCGGAAAGTTATCGTGAACTTATATTGAAACAACTACATGATAACGCTGGGCATCTGGTCATGGAAAGGACTGTTGCCCATATCAAACTGAGATTCCACTGGATCGGATTCGCGATAGTGTCAAGGCATGGGTTGCCAATTGTATCCCATGCCAAAAACGCGCTGTTGGCCAACACCATATCGCACCATTGCAAATTAAGATTGTTGGTGCACCGTGGGAGTGAGTGGCTATCGACGTGCTCAGATCCTTGAATACGACGGATGATGGAAATAAATACATCCTCGTATTACAAGATTATTTTACGAAGTGGGTAGAAGCATTTGCTCTGCCGGACCAAGAGGCATCCACCGTAGTGGAGGTCTTGGCCAGCAATGTGTTCTGCCGCTTTGGTATGTCTTATGAGTTGCACTCCGATCAAGGAAGTAATTTTGAGAGCCGGCTCATATCAGAGCTCTGCAAATTATTCCATATCGTCAAAACAAGGACAACTTCATACCACCCCTGAAGTGACGATATGGTAGAGAGATTCAACAGAACTCTCGCGGAGATGCTTACCAAGGAAATACGCCTTGATTGTAGAGACTGGGACCTACGGCTACCATATGTACTCATGGCTTACCGCAATTCGGAACATTCCAATACGGGCTACACCCCTGCTCGGTTAATGTTAGGCCATGAATTAGCCTTACCCCTGGATCTGGATATGCCACGGATTCCAGGGGAGAAAAATTCACCATCTCTCTATGTCGAACTCTTGCGGCAAAGGATAGAACAAGCTCATGAGTTAGTGAGAGAAACACTATCCACTGCACACTGGCAGCAAAAGACATGGCATGACCGGAGAGTGCATGGAGATCCATATGAAGCAGGAAGAATGGTTTGGGTACACGATTCACGACAGTCTGCAAACGTGCCAAGTAAACTGAGTTAGCAGTGGAAAGGCCCCTATGTGGTAGTAGGTAAGACGTCAGACGTGACCTACCGTATCCGTGCTTCAGATGTCCTGACCTCAGTCATCCTCTTCGATCGACTTAAACCTTGTGTCAGTGACGACCCAGCACCTGAGCTCGGACTGGGCATTTCTCGTGAAACCTGTACCCAGACAGACATTTCTACGGAAATTAGTATTCCACCCCACCACCCTTAGCGCAGAGCACCACGGTGCTAGTTCAGCCCCAGTTCTACCAAGCCAGAACAGGGATGAATAAGCGGCTAACGCTGACGACGATGACGAGATACGTACCCGCCCTCTCCCTCCTCAGCACGGGTATACTAGATCTGAGAAGTCGTATCTGAAGAACATTGTGTTTGTTTTGTCCAAGGGACCGGATAGAAAAGTTGTTCATCTGATCTCTTCCCATTCCCACCCACTTCACGCTATGCCCCCCCCCCCACCCCCACTCCCCCCCACCCCCACCCCCACCCCCCCCCACCCCACCCCACCCGCATCATAGAGTTACTCCAAGCGGAAGGTGAGGCGGACCCAAGCCATGCTTCCTGTAGGGTGGAACATGTGGTGAATAGCATGGAAGTGAAGAGGCTGGATGAAGCCTTAGCGTGTCTAGAACCACAGAACCGTTCAACAAGGTGTACCTGACCAATTCCTGAAATCGCGAAACCACACCCCACCCCCCACCCCCACCCACCCCACCCACCCCACCCCACCCCACCCCCCACCCCCATGGACACCCTCTCCAATAGTCCCACCACCGTCATCACTCCAATTCGCGTCCCTTATCTACACACCAAGTTCGTACATCACCAGCCCAGTCCATTTCACACTCCACTCGTCGTCTGTTGACCGTCAATCTTCAGATATGAGGGAGACTGCTGCAACAGAGGAGGTGGCATCCCGCACTGCACCGACCAACGTTACTCCCCACGGTGGGCAGGGAAGCAGCCTGTTCAGCGGACTCTCGGCTCGAATTTTCCCGGTGTCTAAAAATTACGACAGGACACCAACCGTTGTGTAATGGGAGATGACCACATCCCCCTATCCAAAGGCCACCCTATCCATATGGCCTATCATACTCCGCCGTGAGCAGTCAGAACATCGTACAACAGACAGGACGTCAACACCTACAAGAACACACCTGCCTTCAAGACTGGAAGCGTCAATTCATCATTGCGTGTACATCACATACTTGCTCGGTTATACTCAGCATAACAGAGACATTCAACATCGGCAACAACAGCATTTAGCAGCACCTACCGATCTTAATTAATTACCGGTAGAGACATAAATATTCCCGCAACAAAATTCCTCCTGCACAAATTGTGGGAGAAATAATATCTTCCGCAGACTTCACCTCCCGTAAATAACAACAGACTTGGCATTCACCAGCGTGGAAAACTGGAATGCGCCAACTTTGATTATAACATCGGCATCATACAGCAGTCCGAACATCCCGACAACAGCATTATCATCAACAGACAGCAGCCAACAAATCTCCCGCACACCCCTTCTTATCCAGTTACAGCAGAACTGATCATATGGATATCAGGAATGCCCTACTACAGCCATCTACAGTATGCGTCACGGGAGGACGTTTGTCTAACGATCCTCCCCCTTTCCCTTTTTCCCGACGTCGTACAGAAACAGCTAAACCACATACTTCATTTACACGTAATAACAGTCAATATTATTAAGAGACCAAGATGCCCGCATTATCGTCAGTCATGAGTAGGATTTTGCTACCGAAAAGTTGAACTCGACAATGGATTGATCAAAGTTACGACAGCATCCAAAAGGTCATCTACGCTCTAAAGTAACTCTGTCCCGCCCATGGGCTTGGCCATTACAGAGTGAAATACCCTCCGGGTTCGATAAAGTTGACATTCACGCCACCTCTCCCTCCCACCTCCCGCACCTGGCGGCCATAAACACGTCACCTTCACCACAGCGCAAGTACCATCCACAGAAAACCAGTCACGCGTATCAGATTCAAATCACCAACATGACAGAAACACAGACACTCAGGGTGATCTGTATTCACAATCTCCGAACAACGGCATTGTAAATTGTAATAAACTGTGTCACACATTTTTGCGAGTTGTACTGTAGTTTAACCATTATCAAAATGGTACTAATGTGTTTGGTCTAGGCCGGGACAGGAGCTAGTTCTACCCATTGAGGAGAATGCTTGGCCAGCCCTCCCGCTCGGAAAACACAGCTATCTTGACGGGGTCAGTAACATTGATCTACCGCATGAATAGAACTGTTTAAACCACACATCAAAATTACTTACAACTTTACTGTTAAATTTTTGATTAAAAGCACAACTGCTCTACCGTGCTACAAATCATTAGCCCATGGGCCGGTAAAGCAGCATCAAAAATATGACAGTAAAATTACAAAGAGAATTTAAAAAATTCTCTTCCTTGCGTTCCAGTCTATAATCAACACAGGCTGAGAACTACCTATTACAGACACCTACAAAGATGCGTGTTAAAGAACTCACGCAAATACGTCACATTATAAAGATCTTGATGTAACATATATATTCCTATCTCTCGCCTCTGCAACAGACTACACCTCAGCAACAGCATTTTGGCCGTCGCCATAGACAGCATACACGTTTCCGATCACCCACGTGCTTTTTAATGCTATTTCCAGTGAGTTGGATCAAATGCTTTAAACAAAAGAGCCGCCCAAAGATGCGACTACCACAGCGTGATGGAGGAGTGGCGAGGGTGAGTCCGGGAGATTACCGCTGACGCCACCTGGCTCCCACACACCCCATCGGGCGCTCCAGCCTAAAGTTAAATAGGCAAGTGTATAAGCATCCAACCTGGAGAACCGCCTCACGCTAATTAAAAGGTGAGGCTCCGCCAAGAAAAGGTAGTACCACGTTCTTATATTGATCGGAGGTTATTAAACGTGCGAAATAAAGACAAGTTAACGAGCCATTCTTCCTATAATTAAAAGTACTCCCTTTATATGGGAGGAATTATTCCTATGACGTCCAGGCCGGAAAACGAGGAAACATTTATATAAGGATGACCGAATCACCTGTTAAAAGTTTTAGGTGTGGTCATCCGCTGCCTGTGACGTCACCAAATAGTATAAAAAGAGGAAGCGCGCTCTGAAACTTTGTCTTCCCATCAAAACTCGACACCAGGGAAGAACATAGCATTAGGCTTCTTTCATGTCGCAAACCAAATTCTGCTGATTTTCTTATTATTATTTCATTATTATATTTGGCCTGGAAAATTATAAACCATGAAGAGATAGGGCATTAGGTTTTGAATAAAGTTTCCGCAACTAACTACCATGCGGGAACAAGATGTCAATCCTTGAAGATTTAGTATTGTTGGATTCATCTGAAGAAGAATCGGTACCAGTTCCAAAGTGGTTCCTGTGTAACTCGTTGTTAGCTACACCGCTACTCGCTACGGGGTGACACACGTGCTCCATTATCATCACTGTGTGTTGGAAGTGACGTTAGTTCCTGGGGAAGAGAACGAGGATTGTGCCATTTTAGCCACCCGCTTCGAATCTCGGTTCCCAGTTAAAGTTCTCCCGACCGAGAAAATGGCCCGCACGAAGAACACTACTCATAGATATCCCATTAGCCATCGTCTTCCCGCGGCTACAGTAAGCAACATAGTGACAGCCAGACGTGAAATCCTGCCCGCAGCCATGTCTGGAAGTGTTACACCGGTACCTATCACTTCATACACACCAGTCCTGAAGCAGAGTAAGAAGCGAAGATCTCCCGCAGAATCCAGGTCAGCAGCACCCGCATCAGTTATCAGCCATCCGGCTATGGTCACTACACACGCCACCGTAGTATCTCAAACAGTGTTAGCCAGTCAACCGATTTCAGTGGTAATTAAAATATATATTCCAAGTTACCCGCAGTCTCCATCTCCACCCGAACTTTCCATAGACGAAGGACCAGGACCGTCGCAGCCTGGGACAATAAGTGTAAATCCAACCCGTGTTATTCAGCATCCGTCTCCTCGCCTTTCTGACCTCGCAATCAGAAAGGGAACCACGTCAGAACGTCCATAAGCGGGAAAGAGACGGATCACCCACACACAGGATATCCAGCCCATGCCTAACATCACCACAAGTCGTCTACTAAAGTATGCTAAGTTTCGGAAGATGTCGTCTCCCGCCGTATCCGCTCCGGCACTACGACTTCAGCCTACGGTACAGCTCGCCGCCATCACCACAACAGCTACAGCGACCACCACGATGGCTACAACTGCCACCACGACAGCTACCATCACCACCGCATCAGTAACATTGGCAAACACTAGTACCGTCGCTGCTATACGGACGAATATATTAAAACCAGTGGTAACTGTGAGAGACATAATGTACGTGCATATTTCCGCCACCATCACTTCAGATCTTTCAGACAGTGCCAATAATAGTGAAAGCATCTCAGCAATGACAGTGCATCCACCGCGACCCACCTCCGCCAGTCACGGAACCCAGACTCAATGGGGAAATTTCTCTGCAGAGGTGTGATCATATGTAATTCAGCAGAAATATCAATAGGCGATTCGTGGAAATGTACTAATTATTACATTATTTTTTAAATACTTTTCTTCTTATTATATATGTTAGATCAATTGAATCCCGTCCTTAGGATGACTACAGTTATCCGACACAGCCGCACACTTCAGTGCCCGGTTGTGTCTCACACGAAATGAGCACTGCGGACTCCGGTGTTGTAAGAACGTCCTGTGCGACGTAAAGAATGCAACGTCCCGCAGTGCAATAACGTCACAATCTCGTCATGCAGTCTCAGCTACGCTGAGGCTACCTGATAAACCAATTCTTATGTTATTATTATTTTATATATCTTATTTTTCTTATTATGTTTCTTCTTGTCTCAGACATCAGGACGAATAGGAGGCCAGCGAGAGCTGACCGTTGCAGACCCGCAATAACGGGCCGCAAGTAGATATTTTATATAATGATAATGCTAAGTGATACGTGTTGCATACCTCTTTATTTACCCGGGGTGCGCAAGTAACATGGTGTGATTTAATAAATAAATACCTCGTACGGGTATGTTACATGGTCTAGATATACCTTGTCTTTTTCTTATTATATTTATATATATATATATATATATATATATATATATATATATATATATATATATATATATATATATATATATATATATATATATAAATTGTGGTACGTTGGAGCTTGGGTGTTCTTCGCGGAGATCATGATTATCCGCACTCAGAGAGAACACCCATGAGAGCTATTGTTTAGAATCATCTACTAAATAAAGTTATAGCACGCACCGTAATATTAGTAATAAAATGAAACAAAAAAAAAAAGGCCTGGAAAATAATTCCAGGTCAAAATTGAAAACGAAAAGTATGCCTCCCCCTCCTCTGGGCACCCCTATGTGGTCTGTCCCTTGCATACGCGTCTAATGCATCACTACTCCTCTCCGGCCACATGCTTACCCGGAAAGTCTATAATTCCCGCCTAGTGTACGTCCATGCGTCGATCCGCCATGCGCGATCGTTTGCCATGGATGACAAACTAGGAGGGGGTGGTGTAGTTCGGATCGACCGGTCGGATACCGGCCGTACCAGCTGAGCTGGGTACGCGCCGCCCATCCTGGATTCGTTTCCGGGTAGAGCCATAAGCGTATATAGGCCTATGGGAGAGATAGCATGTCGAAAAATGACTAAGTTCGTTAAAACGCCTGATGCGCATGCGCACACCAGGACGCTGTTTATATGGAGTGCATAGTTACTACCTAGATAGGATGGCGCTTTTAGTGTACTAAGATGGTACCATGTAATCCTTATTGATTGCCTGTTCCCGATAAATCTGGCATTAATCAAGACCAGAATTCAACGGGCTTTTCAAATCTGTAAACCATTTCAAAGTCGGTTAAGAAATGGCTGAGTTATCCAGGGAAAACTCTTCATGATTATCTTCAAAATATCATGAGGAGTATAAAAGGAGAAACAATCCAGTGATCGAGAGCATCCTCGGCCAGGGCCCGAACAGGTTGGATCTGTACTAGCTACGATCGACAGATATTATGCATATGACTTCAGTTTCCGTCGCGTTCCCGTAGCTAGCAGTAGCCAACCCACCGCCGGTGAGGCCTTTACAGCCTAAATATGTGAGTCCACAGATGTAGCGACAGGATGTTCTTTGATGGATGACTCGCCAGATCTGCCGGCCATGCCTAAAAGAGGTATTTCAATCGCCGCCGCACTAATATCGTGTCGGTTCTTTCAACTTTTGACCGCAGCAAGTAAACTCTGCCCGGTGCGTCTTCAGAGCTGGCTGACGTACCCAGCACTGTGAAGCTTTGTTTTGTATCCTCCTTTGCCTCTGACAACCCCCGCTAGTGACGGGTTGTTTACACCTTCCATCCGTGCCATCAGTGTATGGGAACTTTCTTCACCGTGTAGTACTATCGTATCTTTTACTGACTGCTCATTAGACATTCTATTAGGCCTACAACGCTAAGCGATACACTCCCACCATGAGTATTCTTACGGAAGTCTTGTTTGCGGAAAACAGCTTGCGGGAACCAACCTGCGGGAACATTCCAGCTTCCGGAGAGCGCATCATCTCACGTCGCCTATGCATCGACGTATCAATTTCAGTAACACGGTAGCCTAACTTAGGAATTACTACCAAGAATTCAAGTAACTATACTTCACAGTTTAATTATTTCTCTATATAAGTTTTGTTAATTATATTGTATCCGCAATAACGGTCCCGATGACTAAAAGGAACCGTAACAGTCTTAGGACCGCTAGTTATAATTTCTGTATTTGTTGATAATTATTCTCATTTTCCTCAAGGTGTTGCTAACCGCACTATAGTAGGTTCGTTAACCTGTACTGATATATATATAACTTGATCATTCGACACCGTATTGTTTGTTCTGGTTAGATTTTGTATATATATGGCCGTGGCCATCCGTTCATATGTTTTGTTTGTTCATGGAAAATATAGGACTGGAGTGCATGTAGGAAACACTATACAGCAACACTTAAATATGCAGCACTTTCTCCCGCCACCAACAATTTTTCACTGAGGTCGCTGTCCATGCTATAACTCTGTTTAGCCTGGCATGCTACCGATTAAACCTTTTCTATTCAGCTCGATAGGATAGGTTCAAAATGATTAGAGACACTTTCTTCATTACATACTGTGTAATATACTCTTCTCTTCCGGTAGTGCGATAATCTAGCCCCGCACTCCGGTAAGACTCATAAGTACGATTTTGTCTCTCTTCGTGTTCCACTTAGCCTTGTGGCTTCTTAATTGTTTGGATGTCCCCATCCGCACGATGGGCTGATCCGACTCTGGGAAACTATTTGGGTTTCCGAGCGGTGATGGCCACGGTGTGGTGTCACATACATTTCCCTTGTATCTTTGGACACTTAATAGTTAGCACTTTAAGCCAATGTAGGAAAGCACTGCGAAAACACATGTATTAATTATTATCTTATTAACTGACAATCCTCCCGCACTGCAGTGCAAAACTGGCAACTTGTATATAAACCTAATGACAGGTAAAACGGTTAGTTCAATACTGACAGGTGAGATGAGATAACCGAATTCTGTTAAAATGTCTGGGCATGATATTTAAATCTGCCACGCCCTTGCAGGAAGGACATTTACGGTGGGTATTCATCTCTCTTACCCCCACCATAGCGATAGGAGAAATGGTCTAATAATGCTTTTGTGAAATGTAACCCATGTCTTGTAATGTTTTATGTGGTTGCGGGGTGGGATGTCCGGATTCTTATCCAGTTCGGAGATCCTGCTACGTAACATGTATGGGCGCTGTCACTAGTATTAGTGTCTTTGGGGCATCTAGTCTCTGCGACAGCTGTGTCTAATAGCTAGGTAGATATCAGCCAGTTGCGGCCTAAAATAATTCTTGTTCTGAAAACAACTAAAAGGAATTAAGCAAAGCAGAAGGCCCGCAGAAATAAAGCGGAAACTACTAATATATATATTGTCTATCGGTCCCATGTCCCATGTCTCTTGTTTGTCTTTTAGGACTAAGTTAAACCTAAGCTAATTTATGTCATATATTTTATAGTATCAGTCTTCATGTATAATTAATATATGTATACATGAAGGACTGATACTATAAAATATATGACATAAATTATCTTAGGTTTAACTTAGTCCTAAAAGACAAACAAGAGACATGGGGCATGGGACAGATAGACAACATATTTACAGGTACATAGGCGTGCTTGTCTTGCTAATTAAAAAATTATTATTATTATTATTATTATTATTATTATTATTATTATTATTATTATTATTATTATTTGTTTTGGTGACTGGGTGCAAGTATGATAATGCCATGGTGGTGTGGTGTTTTTGTGTGGGTTTTTCGTTGTTGTTGTTGCTGTTGTTGTTGTTGTTGTTTTGTTTGGGGTTTTTAGGGCCTAGTAGGTGTTTATAATCATATTTTTGATCGTCTGTTTAAATGACTGTAGAGTAATAATGTCTGTGCATGTCTTTGTATCTGTGTTATTCCATAATTGTATTACTTTATATGAGGGTTTTTGTTGTGCTGCTTTTGTTTGGTGGTGTCTTGTGTGCTGGTTATTTCGTGTTCTAGTGTTGTGAGAGTGTTTTTGTGTACTGACCGTAAAGATACTGGTTAAAGAAGAGGGTAAGTTGCCATTGTCGAAGTCTCTTAAAATTGTATATAATTGGGGCCTTCCAATGTCCTCGAGTTTTAGAATTTTTTCTACTTTAAAGATATCCTGGCCACCCGCTGTTTGTGCAAATAATTTAATAGATTGCCTTTGTAGTGATTTTAGTTTTTTTAGTTTATCTTCAGATGTGTTAGTCCAGATAGCATTACAGTAAGTGATGTCAGGAAGTATCATTGTGCAGTACAGATTTTTAATAATATTCGGTGTTAGATAGGGCTTTAGTCTGCGTATGATGCCAATGCTCGTTGCTACCTTGGATGGTACGACTTCAATATGCTTCTCCATGTCAAATTCTTATCCAAATAGACTCCTAAAAACTTGGCATATTGGGCTTCATGTATTATCTGGTTGTCGATGAAAAGTTTTGGGAGAGATGCTTCCTTTAATTTATTAGATTTTGTAAATAATATATAGTTGGTTTTATTTACATTTAAGGATAGTTTGTTAACTTTAAACCAATCTATCAACTTTGCCATTTCATTATTAACATGTTTGTAAAGAATTTCTATGTCCTTATGGCTGCAGAAAGCATTAGTATCATCTGCAAAGAGGATTAAAGAGAGATGGTTACAGACTTTGGGTATGTCATTCATATACAAGAGAAACAGCAGGGGGCCAAGGACTGAACATATAACTTGTTTTTCTTGTTACAGGCAGCTATCAATCCTCTTGTTATCCAGGGTTTAGTTGGATTTTTTTTTTTTTTTTTATGTTTTTAAGTGGAAAGGCATATTCGTAGATCTTAGAGCATATAGTATAGAAGGTGTTTCAGGCATCTTCACATGAGTGTGACTGAGTTACCTGATTCCAATTTACGCTAGCCATGTTGTTTTTGAACAATTCTATATTTTCCTTTTTGAAGTCCCTACAGGTTACTTCTTCTTTTTCAAATCGCTTTCCTCTTTGGTTTTGTTTTTCTATATAGAAGATAGGTAAATGATCGTTTTTAGCACTTGCGAGGATATTATCAATTTTATTCCTATAGAAGCACCATTAGGAAAAAGCAACCACTCAGTCATCTCCTTTAACTGATCAACAATTGTGATACAGCTATGACAAAGGCAATTACAAACAACTGAACACAACGCTAACCTTCGATTGGCTTAACTCCCTAAAGCAGCGTGGCCCCGATATCGATGAGCAATGGAAATTTTTCACTGATACTGTCAATAATGCTCTTGAAGTTTGTGTGCCCAAGCGACATCCAAAATCAAAATCTCTGAAAGCAAAAGAACACAAAATAGTACTAAATAGAAAACCGCTAGCCAAAATGAAAAGGAAACAACGATTATGGACAAAGTACCTGAAAACTAGACAAGACAAAAAACCTACTCAGAATATTGTAGAGTCAGAAACCAGGTGCGCACGCTCACTCATAAACTGGCCAAACTACATGAAAAAGACATAATATCACAGATTAAGTAGAACCCAAAGAAATTCTGGTGCTACATCAGATCCAAAGCAAAAACTAGTCAGGGTCTGCAACCTGTATAAAGATTCCAGTCAAACAACCACCACTGAGTCCGACGAAGAGAAGGCAGAGGTTTTAGGTAGCTTCTTCACTCTTCACTTCAGTTTTCACCTTAGAACCTGAAGGAGACTTACCAAACATTGAAGCAGTGACATCACCATGTTTAAATGAATTTATCATAGCCAAAGAAGAGGTCGAGAATCAACTGAACAAGCTTGACATATCAATGTCACCTGGCCCCAACCAACTACACCCGCGCATCCTCAAAGAGCTCAGTCATACACTAAGTCTCCCGCTACAGCATATATTCCAGGCATCTATCACCTCCAGGAAACTCCCATCAGAATGGAAAACAGCCAATGTCACAGCCATCTTCAAGAAAGGAGGCAGTAGGAATCCAAATAACTACCGACCAATAAGTCTAATGTGCATTTTGTGTTGTTGCTTCATGGCCGATCCACAGTGCTACAGCTACTCCACGTACTAGAGAAATGGGCAGCGATTCTAAACAATGGTGGATGTATTGATAGTATCTTCTGTGACTTCATGAAAGCCTTTGACAAAGTGCCACACCGCAGACTAGTCCATAAGCTCAAAGCATACAATATGGGCCCCTTGTACTACAACTGGATCCAGGAGTTCCTTAGCAACAGAAAACAACGAGTATTAATTAATGGAAAAATGTCTGACTGGAAAGATGTCACAAGCGGAATACCCCAAGGATCAGTTCTTGGACCACTGTTATTTGTGATCCACATAAATGACCTCCTGGATGTAACTTGTTCCAACACATCTACATACCTATTCACCGATGACAGCAAAGCCTTCAGATCAATCACCACCGAAGAAGACAGTGCGCCTAAGCATCCAATTAGTCAGCAACAGTACAACTAGAGGACATTCCGTGAAAATTTTCAAAAAGCTTTCAACACTGAAAATCGGCAAGAACTTCGTCACTAACAGAGTTGTAGACATTTGGAATGACCTACCTGAAGAAGTTATCAGTGCCAGTACCACCCACGTATTTGAACATAGACTGGACAAATACTGGAAGGACCAACCAATCAGATTTAAAATAGACATGACACTCACAACTCAAAGCGCATGCAACATAGCAAATATAGTAGAAGACCCAGAGCTGACAGAAGAGGGTATATAACCCAACAGTCAGAAGAGGACCTGTAAGTCAAACTGTAAGTAAACATTCAAGAATAAGCTAGATAAGCACTGCCTAATCAAGACATACAATTTGACTACAAAAGCCGAATTACACTATAACAGTCTAGCAATACTATTAGAACACAGAGGCGTATTAGCCTGTGTTCTGATGATGATGATGATGATGATGATGATGATGATGTGAAGAAAAGAGATAATGGACTGGAGAAATATACAGAAGAACAAGAAGAATACAAGACCACCACAAACACCTGCTACGATGCCAGCACAGCGATCCACTGTAATGCCTCTTAGCCGCAGCGTCTTACAGAGACATGAAAAGGATCATAACCTACCAAGCCATCAGCATGAAACCGTTCTGGATCTGCTCAGAAGCAGGCCGGCAAAGCCAGAATTAGCGTGCCTAGATGCCAAACCAGTACCAACTCACGAAGCCATAAATCCTCTCAGAGCCAGCAGCGTGATACAGCCGATGAAAACAATCCGGCAGCCACCATACCTAGCAAAAACACACACCATAGCACGAGTACACCTGAAAACCAGACATTTCTCCATATAAATGAGCCTAGTCTTGACAGCCCATTGGATATAACCACAGATGTGCAGCATAGTGTGGACGAAAAAAGCACACCAGACTCATCTCGTTTTTTAGAGCAGAACCCAAGGAAAAAACCAAGACCGATGGAAAGGAATCATCAACGCCGGCTGTCAATATAAACATTGCCACATATAATATCAAAGGGGGCATGATTCAACAAATCCAGCCTAGTAGAAGTATGTGACTTAAGCAATATAATCGCTCTGCAGGAACACTGGCTACATATGTATGAATCCCACATTCTATCTGATTTCCATACAGATTTTCATGCAGAAGTCAAAACGCACGATGATGCCATCCCCAATCATAGCCTTCGCAGCAGAGGTCAAGCAGGTGCCGCCCTACTCTGGTATAAACAGCTTGATCAACTCATTAACCCTCTGCCTGATGGTAGCAACAGAGTAATGTGTGCGACCATAAAAGGACACACATCTAATTACCTACTAGTAAATGCATACATGCCATCATATGACATGTCACACCCTACCGAGACACTGCAGATGTACCAAGGAATTTTGGCTGAAATCAATGAGATCATGATGAAGTATCCTGGGCAGGAAGTTTTCCTGTGCAGCGACATGAATGCCTCTCTGCACCGCAACCCACCAAACGAATCTGATATTGCCTTCAGGGAGTTATGCAGCAGCAAAGGTATAAACCCCATTGCCACCTATCCAGTAAAACCAACCTTTTTCTGGAATAGGAAGCGGGACGACGTTGGTAAGGAACATGAACTCCACACATCACAAATAGACTGTGTGCTCTCCACCTGCAGCTCAGTCATAGAAGAGGTGTCTAGACTTGACTATAGTACATTATATGCCCAGTCCAATGGCTCAGATCATGACCCGATTATAGCGAAACTGTCTATTGCAAAAGCAGAATACACACACCAAAAACGCCATCAAGCATGTAAAGAAGTAAGAAATCCTCATGGCTGAGGCGCAAGGCAGACATTCAAAGTTACAAAAATGAAGTGACACTCCGTACACAACACATACTGGACTCTCACCTGGAAACTCCAGTGAAAGTTGAAGTAGCAGTCAGTGATCTCACACGTGCACTTATGGGAGCCGTAGCAAAGGCCGTCCCTCGTAAGACCATGATATTGAAGCGAGGACTAAGATCAATTCAGAAGCATATATTGACCCTACATAAACAGTCCAAAGCAGCCTTCTGGTGCTGGAAGACAGCGGGGAGACCAAGAGAGTCAGTCCTTTTTGACGAAGTCAAGCAACTCAAAAAGAATGACTGCAGAGGACAATGGCAGGCGAGAATAGCAAAACAGAAGGAGCTATATACTCAGATACAAGAGGCCAGCACACGCGATCAAGAGCTGTTTTTAAGCTAGTGAACCGGCAGAGAAAGTGCCAAGCAGCAGTCACCACCAAGTTAATGGTAATCGGCGACAGTCACAAAACGACAGACTCTGTCAGACGCATTGGCTGATTACTTTGAGAAGCTTGCTACACCACCTGATAACAGCGACTTTAATGAGGAGTACAAGCGACAGACAGAATCTGACATAACCAACATAAGACATCTGGCTACAACGAATACAGCCTACATGAAACCAATAACGGCAGAGGAAATCTTTAAAGCATCCAGAAAGCTTCATAAAGGCAAGGCTACAGACAAATATGGTATTGCATCTGAACACCTTATCTACGCCATTAATATCCTATCAGTGATCCTTACACATATATTCAACACAATACTTGACATCCAACAAATCCCTCAGGCTTTCAAGGAAGGCATCTGTACACCAATTCTCAAGAAATCTGATAAGTGTAAAAAGCAGCCTGACAACTACAGAGGCATAATGGTTTGTTCCACTATTGGGAAACTCCTGGAGATTGTTCTAGTTGAGAGGATGTCACCCTATATAGAGCGTATCCAAAGCCAACTACAGCGAGGGTTTACAGAAAGTGCAAGCTACTTACACACCGTCTTTGCCATTTCTGAAACCATTGCAGAGTTCGAAGAAGCAGGTGATGACCTCCTGCTTATCACCTTGGATGTCCAAAAGGCATTTGACGAAGTATGGCATTGCGGCCTCCTCTTAGAACAATATAAGTTGGGGATACCTAAACAGATGTGGAGTCTGCTCGACAATTGGTACAAAGGACTAACCGGCCAAGTAAAGTGGGAAGGTGAGCTGTCCAGACCGTTCAAGATTCTCCAGAGCACCGGACCAGGGCGATCTTTTTCTCCAAGCAATTATAAAGTGTTCAACAATCCCCTCCTCAAGATCATTGAATCTGCTGGAACAGGAGCCTATATTGGAGATATCTGTGTAGCCGCACCAATGTGTGCAGACGATGTCACCCTCCTAGCAAAACACCAGTACCCAGATGCTCAAGTCGCATTGACAGCAACTCAGAATTTTGCAAGTGACCGTCAGTTTGTCATAGGGATGGCTAAAACCAGTGCTATCATTTATGGTACACCATCGCAAGAAACGGTGTGAGCTACAAGAACGAGAACCTGGCAGTGTCTGAGGAGACCACACACCTCGGCACTCTAATGAGCACTTCCAGCGAGGTGAACCAGAAAGGGGTGGAAAAGAACATCGTTTCAGCCCGAAGTGCAGCATACAGTCTCTTCGGTGCCAGCCTACACGAAAAAAATGGCCTGAACCCAGTTGTCTGTCGGAAAATCTGGTTAATATATATTCTGCCACGGTTAACTCATGGATCCGAGCTTTGGAAATTGACCGCCAAAGAAACCGAGCCACTAGAGATTTTTGCCAGATCAATCCTGAGGCAGTTACAGAGCTTGTCTCCAAATACAGCAAACCCAGCTGTATATGGACTTCTCGGAATCATACCTGACGCCGGTGAAATACACAAGAAGGCACTCACTCTTCTAAGGAATCTGGTAGCAGACTCAATGCGTCGAGAGCATACAATCATACTGTGACAACTTGCAATGAAATCCCTCTCCAGTATGTCATGACTGTCATATATGCAACAGCTCCTCTTGAAATATTGTCTACCGTCGGCCCATGTTCTCCTAGCACAGCCTCCCTAAAAAATAGAATGGAAACATCAGGCCGACAAAAGAATAGCAAGCTTCTGGGCCGCGAACATATGGGACACAGCATCTGGAATGTCAACCATGCAGTTTATGTCACAGTCAATGATCACATTTGAGAATGGTCCAGCTCCAATCTAGTCAGAGTCCACAGCAACTCTACGGGAGACTGAGAAGGCTATCGTCAAGGCCAGACTCCTGACCAGAACTTATCAACTCCAGTCTACCTTGGCAAAATGGGACAGAAAAGGCACCATCTCTCCAGTCTGTCGGCTATGTAATGACGGCAACGAAGATACCTCACACTTTCTGGTATCCTGCACCGCCTTAGCAGAGACTCGACAGCCACACTCTCTCCAACTGTACAGAGCAATCCAGTGCAAGCCGAATGACGAAACCATGACCCTGCTGCTGCTAAATCCACTGCATCCTAACATACCAGCGTCAATATCAGTAAAAATATTAGTACGCCCTCACCTTGAATATGCTAACAGTGTCTCGTGCCCATACAAAGAAAAAGATATCAATACTATCGAAAATGTTCAAAGGAGGGAAACCAGACAGATTCCGTCATTGAAGGGACTGAGCTACCCTGACAGGCTAAAGAGACTAAATCTTCCAACTCTAAAATACAGACGACACCGGGGAGATATGATTGAATTATATAAAATCATACATGGTTATTACGACACACATCTAACAAAACATCTTTTCACATTAAACAATTCAATAGCAAGAGGACACACATATAAACTAAAGAAACATCGCTTTTCACATGATTTCAGAAAACATTACTTTACCAATAGAATAATCGATGCCTGGAATTCACTATCTGATCACATTGTAACATCGAAAAATTTTAACATCTTCAAGAATAGATTAGACACATACTGGGAAAACCAAGAACTAAGATTTAACTATCATAGCAGCCTAACTCTATAGCAGCCTAACACAAAACGGAACATAGAGGCTTTTTAGCCTGCGTTCTGCAAATCAATCTTATCATATCTTAAAACCCATATCCTTGATTGAACGAATCAGCAGAGACTGGATTCTAACCTGTCACAAAGAAAGAACCCGTCTATTGACAGCTCTACGTCAGGACCACTGGCCCACTGCACGTACATGTTTCTTCGTTCCTGTTTGCTGTTGTATTGTTTTGCGTCATAATTAACTATAGAGTTAATAGAGTGGCACCACATTGGAATTCACTGCCAACAACAATAGTCGAAGCAACCACAGTCGAAATATTCAAGGGCAAACTAGACATCTTTTTCAAAGAAAGAATATTTGAATTCGACTGAACACAATTAATTGTGGTGTGGCTTTGGACGTTGCTGTTACACATATGCTTATACAACATATTTGAGCCGTCAATTCCCAAAGTCATAATACAATTATTACATCACAGTGGACTAATCTTGAAACAGCCTGTGCATCTACATGAACATGCACACATGAAGATAGCTACACGTGTTGTATCCAGACCAGGGTTGCCTGCCCTACCAGTTTGGCACTGAGGCAATAACAAGCCAATGGCTTATGCCTTGTAAATTGATGTTGATGTTGATGTTGATATAGTTATCGTGCTGCTTTCAATATAAACTGTATTAAACTCCACACGGAGGTTTCTCATCACTTGGGGGAATCTGCATGTAAAAGAAGAAGAAGAAGCTCAAGTTTTTAGTATTTACAAGACGTCTGTACGTTTCCTGAACTCAAGGGAGTGGGCGGTATAGGCAGCCGTTAGTGTAGGTTAAGCAATACAAGCTAATCGATATTTAGCAATGTTTTCTAGTTATAAACTCGTTACTTACCGCGAAAAGATTGAGTATTTTGGCGGAAATTTCTTTCCCTGGTTCCCGAGCAGTGGTCCGGGACAGTTTGTTACTTTGTACCAGAGGCAATTCGTCCAGGGCTGTGCCGCCTATTCGTTCCGTTTTCGCGGAACTTGTCGCCACCATTAGCGCCATCGTACTAACATTCGCCTACTCACATCGCTTCGCCGTTCGAGGCCGTACTTGCAGACCTGTGAATGTGATTTCACAGGCCTTTGAATTTTCATTCATCCTCCCTCTACCACATATATGATATCACCCCTACTATAGTATATATAATATACACTAGCCTAGGTATGAAACCTTCATCTGTGGGCACCATGATTGTGACTGTCAGAAAGCTGAGAACCGTGCAGGGCCATAGTGATGGGGTGTTAAGAGGGGTGGTCGCAAAGGGCGCCAACTCAAGCCACATCAGCTCAAATTATTTGTGCACTACAAGATGAAGGGCAGAATTTAGGGCCGTTCAAACCGTATACATACTGATACAGGACCGATAAAATTCCAAGGGAACCGCAAATGTGTCATCTAGAACTGTTAGGTGTTATTTCTAGAGGCCCTGGTTTATTTCACATTTCTTGCATGGATACCGGATGCCATGTCAATAATCTGAAAGTAAAGAGATTATCTACTCTATAGTGTTGAAGAAAAGCATGGTCATACAACAGGCCTTTGAATTTTTGTCCATCCATCACTCTACCATATATCCCTCCTACTATATATAATATACACAAGGTATGAAACCTTCATCTGTGGGCACCATTGTCAGAAAGCTGATTGGTTGGTTTGTAGTCAGAAACGTGATGTCAGCGGATTTTGACAACAAACCAACCAATCAGCTTCCTGACAATGGTGCCCACAGATGAAGGTTTCACACCTTGTGTATATTTATATATATAGTAGGGGGAATATGTGGTAGAGGGATGGATGGACGAAAATTTAAAGGCCTTTGGTCATACCAGTGGTCTTGACCACAAGATTCAATTGCAAATGACAACCTATAACAGACAAAATAAAATTCTGTTTGGTTGAACATCGACCAGAACAAATTAATGATACCTCTTCCCATGACAGAAGATGGCCTGACACATTAATCAAGAATGGTTTCAAAAGAATCTTTCTAATTGAGAAACATGTCATAGAAAGTGGCTGCTTTATAAGACCCACAAACATCCTTACTTTGTCATATATGTTATTTTCGCATGATAAAATGTGGGTTGTCGGATTCATCAAGGGGATTCTGTGACTGGAATCATATGAACACCACCCCCCCCCCCACCCCCCTACCACTAGTAAAATATTTTATATAATTTTCCAGATCAACATCAAAATGCGAGAAACTTGTTTCAGTGTTGATTATTCCATTGAAAGCCCACGGTAGATTAATGGTTTTCCGCCAAGGGGCAAACTCTGCCACCACTTAAATAACAATTTCATGATGTATATCGTGTCTTGAAAGAAGTGAAAATCAATCTCAGGCCTGAATTCAAGAACGCTCCTTAGGCCCTGGGTTTGACCTTATGCAAACCCTTATCTGCTAAGACCTTATGTCATCCAGGAGCTGACCTTAAAGTGGGTTTAAGAAATTCCCATAGACCATTTATTTCCTAAGGTGATTTCAAGAACATTTTTGGCTATTAGGATTTCCCTTATTTTGGTTTAGGTCAACCTTAAATCTTAAGGACGGTCTGGGGCTTCCTTAAACGCCATCTTAGACATAAGGAATTGTTGATTTGGCCGCCGCCAGTACGATAACAATCTTTTTTCTTTAGGAACGTCTCCCTTGGCCTTTGTCTAGATTATCCCATATCTTTTTAAGCTTGGTTTTGTGTATTCCAACCTGGGCATTGAATGAGGCAAGGATCCAATCCCAGGCACTAGTTTTTTTCTTTCAAAATTCTATTATAGCTCTGACGCAACTTAGTGATGTTTTTTTGCTTTTCCATTCCTCTTTTTATGGGTTTTCTGACTTCTCAGCCATCGTACTGGCTTGAAAGATGCTTCTATGGTCATCGATGGTACATGTGCATTTGAGTTCAATAGCTTTAGGCTTAATTATGCACTAACCCCGGATTTGTATATCAAAACATGACAATAGTTGCTTTGTAATGTTAATCAAGTGCAATCGATTAACCCTGGGCAAGGTTTTGTTCGGCTGTCCTTTATTTTGTTATGGGCGACCTACAAGAAGGACTTCTTTCCGGAAGGTGACTTTCAAAATGAAAATGATACGGTCGGTTTGTGAAATGCAAAACATAACGGACGCCGTATGTAAGGAATCCTTTAGATAAGAAAACATTCCAGAAGGTCTACCTTAGCCAAAATAAAGGAGCGTTCTTGAATTCGGGCCCTAATCTAATTGCTGAACATATCGACGGTGCCCGAATCCCCTATCAAGCAAATTATCTCACATTACTTTGCACATGTTACAAATCACTTTAGCTTGCAACGTAAAACTTGTCTCCATTCCACAATGGGTCAAGAGCGTGTATCGAATTTAAGCTTATTATCTATTGATATATTAAATTCCTTAGGCTATGGTAGTGTGATTCGTTAGTTTGCATCATTGATGGCGGTGAACTGATGCATCGTATCTATAAATTAATTAGAAACATATTTTTTATACAGCGCTCACGCTACAATAATAAACATGACAGACTGAAGATTGAATGGTTAAATGTTTAGAAAGCTCCAATTCTGTGTGTAGTAAATACAATAATGTTTGGGATTGTTAACCGTTGCCAAAGTGCACATTCAGTTATTTCCTATGGTTGGTGACTAGCTCATTTACCAGTGTGATTCTGCTTGATTGCATGTAGAACTTGCATGTGGCGTTGTCACTTCCAATGGATAAAGATGGTTTGTCCTATACAGTTGATAATTCCATAATAACCTGTCTGTACCTTCAGAAATACAGGTACCACTAACTCACTACAGGTATAACCATTGACAGCATCTGGCAAGGATTTATTGAGCAATGGAATTGATATCATGGGCGTTATCCAAAAGATGTGGGTTTCGGCGGCATATACACAAGAAATCTTGGGGACTAAGGTTTTAGTCTCATACGCCCACCTAATTATGACTGATTCTTTGATATTTTATAGCATTTCTATAAGGAAAAATAAAATGATTTGACAGGCATTTGTTCCATAGACGCTGGAAGAATGGTTGGACATGAGTCCAACCCTACCCCACCCCCACAATCATGACCTTGAGTGAGATTCCTATACTCACATCCCCTACAATGTCAAAATTTTCCAGGGAAGGTTCCCCGAACACAGCCACGCATGCACACACACACACAACTTTCGAGTAGTGGGTGGCACTCCTCCATGGCCCATCCAAAATTGCATCCAACCAACATTTTCATTCTAGCGTCCCTAATTTGTTCCATGTCGTGGTATCTCCCTCGGGAAAGTTCCCTAAGAGCATCTACATTTCAAGATTTTCTGGGGAAACCCCAGAGCCCATCTGAGGTAGAGTTACGTGAGTGGGCGGCATAACTTCAGGGCGCCATTAGACCTTACTATGGCTCTGGAAACTGTGCTTCATCTGTGGGCACCATTGTCAGAAAGCTGATTGGTTGGTTTGTAGTCAGAACCGTAATGTCACC
This sequence comes from Chaetoderma sp. LZ-2023a, assembly GCA_034401795.1. NCBI lineage: Eukaryota > Metazoa > Mollusca > Caudofoveata > Chaetodermatida > Chaetodermatidae > Chaetoderma > Chaetoderma sp. LZ-2023a. Next base: position 46,208,205 of record CM067373.1, read on the forward strand.
AGATTTTGGCAACAAACTGACCCAGGCGTATATACTGGTCTGCCATTTTGTTAGCTTACTAAAAACCACTCAATTCACTGTTTGCTATAAGTCACCTGACTTAGATATCTCAGAAAATTTTAACCTATTCATTCCCATGGTGTGTGGGTTCCCTTGTAAACAAGGTTAGCGGAGATACATCCCTCCACTGGGTAGTCTTGATAGTTGTTATTACACCACAAAAACATCCATTGCCGTTCAATCACTACTTGCTAAATCAATTATCTGCATTTAGCTACCAGATTAAGATTTTTATGCTTGCATGCACTCCTCCCCATGCCTATTCCTATAAATATGGTCCCTCAACCAGGCTACTGCTTAGGTCCATCTCCAGTATATTAACTGATATAGACTGGCACCAGTCTGTACTCACTCCATAGTGACGCCTGTCACTAAGCGCACTTGCGCATGCGCACTGGAGCCCAAATAGGAAACAGATTCACTTTTCAATTATTCTGCAAGCAGAACAACTGCACAAATATTATCAGAAAGTTTTTATAGCTTTGCGCTGTGTCAGCTTACTATTGAAGGACTTCCTCACGCTAAGATATACCTACTATGAAGTCTATCCTCCCAAAATTATGTGTTTGGAAGTATTTCGTGGTTATATTGAACTTTATAACTATGTATATAAATGTTACCAGTTTTCATGGGTTTCGTTTTCGTGGTAACAACTTTAATATGCCTACGTCATCATCATATGAAAACACTCTATTACTCCAGTGACCCCTTAATCACTTTCAGTTAAAAGAAAAAATAGTGCTTTACAAGGAATTACGTTTATTTCCCTATGATAGAAAACAATCCTGAATTTGAACTTTCCGGCCTTTCTTTGAAAGGCGTTTGCATGTTTCTAGACACCTTTTATCAAAATTCTAAGCGTTTTTAAGAGTGTTTTAACAAACGATAAATCAAGTGCACGTCCTCAATCTGTGAACGAGTTCACTCTGTGGAGTATGGAGGAAATGTCTGTTTTAAGTGCACTACGTGTACCCCCACATCGATGTGCGGGTTTTGCATAGGGTGGTCTGCGTTCGTATCTAAGTTTTCATTAAGGATTATTCGTCCTTACAGGCTGCCCTCTGGTCGTCCTTCCCCTACCTCCGTTGCTAGTAAGACAAAAGCTGTGTCTTTTGCAATATTCTAATATGTCTATTCCAGCAGCAAAGGAGAGGGGGGGGGGGGGGGTGGTGCCTCTTTGGCGAATTCGGAAGCTTTGTTAGCTTTATTTGTGAGATTTGAATCCTTCGCTGCAGTTTTGACTAAATCTTTAGACGAAAGGATATCATCTGCCATGATGGAGGCCAAGAATCAGGAAGTTTCTTCTGGTTCCGACGATAGCCCGAGGGCTAGCGGGCATTCCCGCAAATGGGGGAACCGATCCCTCTAAAGTCAATGCAGGTTATTAGGTCTCCTAAACTAAAGTCTAGAGCGACAAAGCTCTCGAAAGTGAGCTCGTGCAGGTCACCTGGTCAAATCCACATTAGACTTGAGGGTGATGGGCATAACCCTCAAGCAGTGGTGGCGGAGGCAGAAGCTAACGTCCAAAAGCCTTATGCTAATGCCAGTTTTTTGGTCATACCTGTCGTCAAGATTCTCCGTAGGTTGCCTATAGCTAAGAGTTCGCATTCTGGCCTTGCTAGTTCTTCCGGTTCCGTTGTGGTGTCCTCGGGACTCTGGTTTACTTCCATTTTCTGGTGCTTCTTCCGCTCCGGTATGTATTCCGGTTTTGTAGGTCATCCAGGTCTTCTAGATCCGGTTCTTTCTTCTTTTCCATCCGTTTCCGGTTTGTCTTCTGGTTTTGCAAGACATCTGGGTCTTCAAGATCCGTTCTTACTTCCGTTCCATCCGTTTCCAGTTTTGTAGGAAATCCAGGTCTTCAAGATCCGGTTATTACTTCCATTCCGACCGTTTCCGGTATGACTTCCGTTTTTGTAGGACATCCGGGTCTTCAAGATCTGGTTCCTATTTCCGTTTTTAGCAGCGCTTCCGGTCATACAGGATATCCAGGGTCTGTGGACTCCTTTATTTTTCGTCTTCCGGTAGAAGCGCTTCCGCTTCCGGTTTGGATTCCTGTCTGTACACTTCCGCTTCTGGTTCTAGAGGTGTACTTCCGGGTCGTTCAGATCCAGATAGACTTCCGTCCTCAGGACAGGGGTTACCTCCGGTCTGACTTCCGGTTTTGCGTATTTCCGGTTCCTATGCTTATTCTGGTTTTTTACTGTACATCCGGGTTCAGTTTCCGGTTGTCTTCTTCCGGTTTGCGCATTTCCGTTTTTCCTATATTTTTTTCACTTCCGGATTCGTACATCCAGAGATAGGGTCATTACCGGTTTCATGGTGTTCTATGATTAACTTAACTTCCGGTTCTGTTTTCCTTTTTTGGATTTCCGGTGATAGCTGTTAGTGAGATTCCAGGTTTGTCTTTCCTAGGATCTAGTCATCATCCTTCCTAAGAGTTAGTCTTATTTCAGTAAGTGCTTTTAAATTCGGAATGTTTAATCGCTGAAAATATTAATTCTCCTTCAATCAATACTCACCATTCTGTTACTTCTGATATACAGCTGGCCCTGACAGCTGGCTCTAGGACTATAGACTTAGAAAGCTTTACCGACTCCTTGGAACCGGGTACTCGGCTCCCAACTGCCGAGTACCCGTCTACCATAGAGCTCATTCTTGTTTGCATAGCAACAAGAGCAATACATGCTTTTTAGCAGTTGGAAAGATTAAGAATTAAAGTCTAAGTCTTTTTGTAAACTGTGATTTTGTGATAGCTAGTGCGTTTCTGCAAGGATATTTGGATTAATATGGATACCGCCGATGATAACAAGGTCGTGTATTTCCTTATTATTCCATAGTTAAAAGACTTAGGTCTCTAAATTTCGTCTGTGTCGCATGTTCCAATTTCTAACCCCAAAGAATCTGGGACGTGTGTTAACAACGAAATATGCCGGATGATCGCCTTCTTTAACCCCAACAGGCGATCGGCAGATATAAAAATAGGTGTTTGCTACGGTATTTGTAACACGAATATCGGCTGACGTCGTTCTCTGTAAGATCCGAGCGGGTGACGTCACACCCGTGGTGCTCGGATGTTTATGTGAAGAAAATTGTTTCATTAATTCGCGCATCTTATTCTGGGTGCTGCGTACTAAAATGGTACCAGAAAACCGGAATGTTCAAGTTTTGCGTGTTATCACGATCTGTTTGCAATGATCGGTGGTTTCAAAATTCTTGATTTAGATGTGTGGTCTGCGGTTTTACCGTGTGCTACAGCAGTTTGTTTACATTTTGTTGTTTCTTCACATCGTTTTGGCTTTCGTTAGGAGTATAATTTATATTGATTTGATTGGTAAATATACCCCGAATGCTATGCGATATGATTCCTGGTTCCGTTATACATCCTGGAGGATCAATTTATGGGTGTATTTATGCCCGCTTCGTTCTTGTCGTCATAATCAATGCGATCTTTGCTGTAACGTTGCGGGGTGGGGTGCGGGAGGGTTACAGTTAATTTATGGTCAATTTATTTGAAAATTAATTGTCTGCCTTCCATCTTTGTCTCGTTCCACTTGCTTATTGTAGGTGTGTGCTTATTTATAGGCCAAGCCAGCCCCGCCATCATGTGATGAGTGCCACAAGTTCGTCCGGTCCTGTTTAAGGAGCATGTCTGCTTTAGGTGTACCTCATGTAACCTTGATAGTAGGTGTAGTGTGTGCAGTGTGGTCCGTGGATATGATGTTGAAGTTCCTTGCCCAGAAGGATTTGGCTGGGTCTGACGCGGGGTCAGGCGGTCCGAAATTAAATCGTGGAGCGACCGGTTCGGCCGTTGGGGGCGCTCCACGTCTTCAGCTGGAGGTGGCGGAGATGGCACCGCCGGCGTGGTTTGGTCCGGCTATGCAGGGCTTTCTGCATAGCTCTCTGCCCACGCTGGTTTCATCCCTGCTGCCGAAAGTTGTTGGGCAGTCTCTCCCCATGCTTGGTACGGACCTTGGACAGGGTTCTGAACTGGTCACCGAGGGAGCCGTCTCGTACAGCTCCCCCTGGCAGTCCCGTCGGGCTCCGGCCTGATGGGTTCTGTCTCTCTGCGGCCACCTCCGGGTGGTCCAGTAGCGGTGGCCGGTCCGTCAGGCATGGGAGCTGTCCGCCAGGACGGCTCCACGGTTTCTTTGTCTAGTGACGACTCTTCGGGGTCTGAAGACGAGGAGGCCGAGGAGGAGAGGTTGCTGCGGCCTGTGATGCCACAGGTGGAGAATATGGAGGTCGATTCCGTCCTGGACGGAACCGTCCTCCATCTGTCTGGCTTGGAGCGAGCCAGGGCAGCGGCTCCGCCCGTTGTTGAGGCCAATCTGGTACCAGGCACCGGTCCCGTGATGGTTGGTTTGATGCCAGCCGACACGGTGCCGGGCCAGGCGTGGTACTCACCTATCTCGTCTGGCCCGGTGGTCAGGTGTGGGGTGCCATTGGCGCCCGTGTCAGGCCACGGTTCCGTGTCTGCTACGGGTCCGCACGGTTTTCCATGCGGGCCTACTCCATGGACTGGTGTGTTCCAAGGGGTGGCGGCGGAACCGTATGGTACCGGAGTTCCTGGCGTGTCAGCCGCGGCTCCTAGCCTGGAGGCCGTAGCTGGTAGGTCCGTGAATGCGTCAACGGGTGACGTGTTCACGGGTGTGTCCTCCTCGGAAATAGACTGGTCTGAGGCTCTGGCTTGGCTAGCCAGGGTAGACCCGTCTGTGGTTTCGGCCACGGCCGAGGAGGATGCGCCCCACCCCGTCCATCGGTTGCATCGATTAGGACGGGGATCTTGCCCGCAGCCCGGATCCATGGACTGGATCCACGGTTTATTGAGTTGCTAGAGGCTATTTATAGTAAGCAACTCATGACCAAGGGCCAGCTCCCTGTGGCCTCCAGGGAGGTGCGGGCGAGGTGTCGTATTCCACGGGGGGAATACGACAGGTATGATGTGGTACCATCGGTTACCGAGGATGACCGATGGGTTCTGGGTGTCCAGAATGCTGGAGCGGGTGGCCCCGGTCCGGCACTGGTGGACAAATCCCAGGGACACCACGAGGAAGTCCTGTCCCTATGGGATGAGGGTGTGAGGGCAGCTATGAGTGCTGTCAACCATTCTTATCGCCTTCTTCAGTCGGTGTGGGCTGAAGCGGGGGCAGGCCACCCTGTGCCACCTGTGGCGCTTTCATGCGTCAATGACGGCCTGGTGCTGTCAATGGATGCACTGGCAAGGGTGCAGGCACGTGTTACTAAGTCCAGGAGGCAAATGGTTCTTGACCATATGCGTCCGGCTACGGCCGTCATGGAGGGTCTTCTTGGGATGCCCCTGACAGGTCCTAGCATCTTCGGTGGCCAGGCGCGGGCCATCTTAGAGGACACTGCTAGCATTGCGCAGAATCGGTTGGCGGTAAACTTAGAGCTGGTGCGGCAAGCGCACGCACTAGGGGCTGTAGGGAAGCCGTTGACTGTACAACCTTCCAAGAAGCAGAAGAAGCATAAAGGCAAGGCGAAAGCTAAGCCTAGTGCGGCTGCTACTTCGTCTGGCTTTTCTCAGCCGCCGCCAGCGAAGAAAGCCAGGAAGGTTATGGAGGCCCCTACCCTCCCCAATTTTGCTCCTGATCGCCCTAGAGGCGGGAAGGGGAAGGGTAAGTCCTCAAAGGGCGGAAAGAAGGGAGTGGATCGTAGCTGAGGGTACGAGAGCTCCCTTCATATCCGCCTGGACCGCACCTGTGCGACAGGAACAGCGGTGCCAGTTAGACCAGCCGAGCCAAGACCGAAATGGTTCTCTCTCTCTCTCTCGTTAAGAGAGGGGGGAGCGGACCGCGAGCCGGACAACCCCGTTAGGCGTCGAGGCATCTATAGTGGGTGGAAGGCTCATGCGTTTCGTCGAGGCTTGGCGAGGTGTGATGTCAGACAGTCTGGTCCTGGGATGGTTATCCCAGGGATACATGCCAGAGTGGTGGGACTTTCCGCCACAGAATCTGTCTTTGGCACCTGTCTGGACACCCGTACCAAGGGAACCAGACAAGTTAGAAGCCATTCAAAACTAAGTGTCAGGTTTGCTTCTGAAGGGAGCAATAAAACCAGCAAACCAGAACACTCCAGGCTTCTATTCAAATATGTTCCTTGTCCCCAAGAGCACAGGGGCATGGAGACCCGTACTCAATCTCAGGCCATTAAATTGGTTTATCCATACGCTTCGGTTTCAGATGGAAACGCAGAGGTCGGTAATGGCAGGATTGAGGAAGGGAATGTGGTGTGTGTCGATCGATCTGAAAGATGCATATTTCCACATTCCAATGAACAGGAGTTGTCACAGGTTTCTGAGATTTGCGTTTCAGAATCAAGTATGGGAGTTTATTGTCCTCCCGTTTGGCCTGTCGACAGCTCCAAGGGTTTCACAAGAGTGGTCGTTGTGGTGACATCATTTCTCAGAAAAGATAACGTGGCGCTACACACCTACATAGACGATTGGCTGATCAAAGCAGATACGGCAGCCAGGTTAGAGGTGGATACTGCTCTGACTCTGAAGTTACTTTCAGATCTCGGCTGGATAGTCAACAAGGAGAAATCCGAGTTGACACCCACTCAACATTTCATTTATTTAGGGATGCAATTCGATCTTGAGGAGGGCAGGATTTACCCGTCAGAGCCCAGAGTGGTGTCTCTGTTAGCCATCCTCAAGAGTTTTCGAGTGGGAAACCACATTCAGGCGAGGCGGTTTCTTCAGATGCAGGGCATGATGGTCTCCATGGAGCAGGTGATCCTGTGCACTGCTCTAATGCGAAGACCTATCCAGTTGTATCTGATGTCTCTGTGGAAACAGAGAACAGAACCCCTGTCAAAACTGGTGCCAGTTTTGGAGCCAATAATGTCGCATCTTGTATGGTGGAAAAAGCGTCAGAATCTCCTAGTAGTGGTTTCGCTGCACCTACCCCACCTCCAGCTGTCCGTGTCAGTCGCTGAAAAGAATTAGATTCAGTAAAGGTTTCATAGGAATCATTATGAGTACAGGTTTAATGTCTACAAGAACAATATACGCTTAGAAAAGATAATCAATCGGATAAGGGGCAGGAAGGAGGAATATAAGCTTGTTTAGGATATCTAATTTATCAGCAAGCCCGAGCGGCTAGCCAACCGTTGATATATTCAATACATTTTTTTATTTTATTAAATCTCCTCCATTATTATACGATTTTTAAATTAGATAGTCTAATGTTTGCCATAGTTCTCTTAACAGGACCGTGTCATGCATTCTATTCGTAGAATTGTGATGACGGTCATCACAAGTAAGTTTCCCTTGGTTCAAGGAGATCTCAGGCTTATGATTTGGCTATATCGTGACTCTAAGCACTCCCATAGACTTACTATAGGTTTTTGGTTTGCCACGATATCTGGTTAAATCTATATAAATAAAATTATCTATAATTTTTGCAGAGTCTTTAGCATTTTTAATAAGTTAGGCTATACTGATATGAGTCTTTTTTGTCTCCATTCAGAGTAAGCGGTATTATTAAAATATCCATAATAAACATGAGTTACCTCTTTAGTGAGGGCTAAGCATTATGATATAGCCCAGGATTTTTGGTTGGAGCATCATAGCATATGTAATCTATATGTTTTCTATGAGCAGTCCTCTTTAGTATATAGTAAGTTTGCCACTTCTTTAAGGGTGGCCCTTATCAAAAGGGCTAGATATTCTTGGATCTAGAACCCTTCTCTGTAGTCTCTTATTCCAAAATGGTCTTTTGTTCCTTCTTATTAGAAGCTATTAGCTTAGAGGGGTTGTTGTTTTCTATGATTGTCAAGGAGTCTATAGAAGAGGCTCTTCTTTGGAAAGTAGATCCAGGCTTCTGTTCATCGGTTGGATTGTCTGATAGGCTTCTAAATCTCGATTCGTTCAGTTATTGCCATGGGATTTTCTTTCATTTTCAGAAGGAGGAATGAGGTTTAGTCTTATGGATCGTCCTCTAGTAGATCTGTTCACGGCCTCTCTGAATGCTCAGATCTTCTCTTACATGTTTCCTTTTCCGGTCATTCAAGCCGTGGCAGTGGATGCTCTGTCTCAGTAGTGGACAGGAATGTTCGCCTATGCCTTCCCTCTAACGATTTTGATTCAGTTAGTCTTGAAGAAGGTCAAGGATCAGGGTTGCGAAATTCTTCTAATAGCTCCCTTTTGGCCAAAGAGGATTTGGTTTTTAGACCTAGATTTTCTGGTAGATTTCCCACTTCTTCTTCCAGTATCCCAGGATCGTCTATCTCAAGTAAGAGGTCTTTGTGTGCATCCAAATCCAATAAATTTTAGTCTGTGTGTCTGGAGAATCTCGAGTCTGAGGTCCTCGAGAATAAGGTTTCTTCTGATCTCAGGAAATTATTGACTCTGCCAGAAGGGATTCGACCCATCGAGTTTACAAGGGTCGACTTAAAATTTTTGGTGAATGATGTTCAGACCAAGGTTTCGTGCCCGATTCTGTTTCTATACCCCAAGTATTAGATTTTTTATCTTATCTGTTTGATTATTTTCATTTGTCAGTTATTACGGTCAGGGAGTATAGATTTTCTCTGGTGTCATCCCTTCCTTGTCTTCTGTATGCCGATGTCAAGGATACTAAGACTCTTAATAGCTTTATTAGAGGTCTACGTAATATTCGTCCTCCGATTGCTAAGCCTTTACCTTCCTGGAGTTTGGCTTTGGTTCTTCAAGTTTTGGCAGGTCGCCATTTTGAACCTATTTCTTCTATCAGTATTACGTTTTGTTTTGTTTTTAACTGTCAAAGCTGTTTTTTCTTGTTGCTACAGCCTCTGCTAGAAGGCGTTCACGAGATTCATGCTCTTTCTGCTGAAAAGGAGAGATTTATAGTTTCAGGAGACGGTTTGGTTTTATATCCCAGAAGGAATTTTTTATCTAAAACTCAATCTAACCGCTTTCCTGCTAGTCCGATCATTTTAAAATCTTTTTCTTCTTTCGCCATCCGATAAATTTTGATGTCCTGTTAGGGCATTAAGAACCTTCAATCAGCGATCAGATTTTATAAGAGTCGATCCATCTCATTTATGGTTTTCCTACACGGAAGAGTTATCTAAGCCGGTCTCAAATTCTTCGATTGCCAGATGGATTTGTGAGACAATAATTAAGCTTTGTTATGAGATAGCCTCACCGGATCAAATTAATCTCTCCCTTATTAAAGCCGATGACATTAGAGGTATGGCTACTTCTTTCGCTCTTTTTGACGAATCGTCTTTAGATGAGGTCATGCAGGTGGCAGGATGGAAATCTGAATCCACCTTTACATCCTTTTATCTCAAAGACCAGAGTGCAGCAGCTTCCTTCTTTCGTAATATTACCGTTTTTAACTTTAAAAAGCCGAAGACTATTTACCAAGCACTTCCCACCATTTTCGTTAGGACTCTGCGTCTGTGAGAAATGGTGAGAGTCTTCTTTTGGTTTTTATTTATTTCTTTACGTTCAAGTTTTCCTTATTTGCCAATCACGGTGTGATTGAGCTAAATGCACTATTATGTTATGTTATTAACATTTGGATAAGATTGGTTTAATTTTATCCTTGTTTGTTAACTAAAAAAGCCGAAGACTTTACCAAGCACTGCCTACCATTTTCGTTAGGACTCTGCGTCTTTGAGAAATGGTGAGTCTTCTTTTGGTTTTTATTTATTTCTTTACGTTCAAGTTTTCCTTATTTGCCAATCACGGTGTGATTGAGCTAAATGCAGTATTATGTTATGTTATTAACATTTGGATAAGATTGGTTTAATTTTTATCCTTGTTTGTTGATTCTCAAATCTCCTCCCACCTAATGTTTAAATGGGGCACTGACCAAATCTACGGGTTTAGCAAGTAGTGATTGAACGGTAATGGATGTTTTTATGGTGTAATAACAACCCCCCACAGACCCCCCCCCCCTTGTGGGTTGGTCTGTTGTTTTATTAACCACTATAAAAACATACTTACCGTTCAATCACTACGACCCAGTTTTGAGAATTGGGTTTTAATATTTAGCACTTAAATTGAGAAAAGTGAATCTGTTTCCTATTTGGGCTCCAGTGCGCATGCGCGAGCTCGCTTGGTGCCAGTCTATATCTGTCATTATGCTGGAGATGGACTTAACCATTAGCCTGGTTAAGGGTACATATTAATAGGAATATGCATGGGGAGGTGTGTATGCAGGCATAAAAATTTTATTCTGATAGCTAAATGCAGATAATTGATTTAGCAAGTAGTGATTGAACGGTAAGTATGTTTTTATAGTGGTTAATAAAACAGCAGACCAACCCACAAGGGGGGCCTATGGGGGGATTTTATCACTGACATCCACTCCCGTCCTGTCACGCACGGCCTGGGTGATTTTTATCACTGACGTCCACTCCCATCTTGTCACGCATGGCCTGGGCGAACTCTAAACAGACGAACAGATTTGACTATCACTGAAGACTTCCTCAAACACCTCCGTACACCGGTGTCTAGTCTCTGCTGGATCCTCACTGAACGGTAGTTTATCGATTAACCCTCGGAAGTTACGGCGTCTAGTCTCTGCTGGATCCTCACTGAATGGTAGTTTATCGATTAACCTTCAGAAGTTAGGGGACTTGACCAGGTCGTACAGACACCATCCTTATATAGTACGGCTTAAATGTTCGGCGGGCCGTGAGCGCTATGGCAACGTACGGTAGCCAAGGGCCTGCGACTCCGAAGAACGTACCTACTCCTGAGGCGATGGCTGGTATGGCTTCAGAAATCTTCTCCACCCATGGAGAGCATTGTTGGCGATCTTGCGGACCATCTCACCAGCCTTCGTTGTGAACAGAGCAATCAGAGCCCCAACTGCTGCCAGCGGACCGATAGAACCTTTTACGTAAGTGCGATAGATTCCTTTCGCTCTGTGTACTAGCTTGCAGGATTCAGGCTGTACATCATCATACTCGCCACCGACATCGTAGTCGTCTGTATCATAATCCTCCTCATCATAGTCCTCGTCATCTATATCCTCGACTGGGTCAGCCTCTGGTTCATACATCGCTCTGGGGAGCCGTCGCTGGGGCAGCTATATAGTAGCTTTAAACTGTAGTCTATATCATGGCATCCGCAATCTTGAATGCGGGCGTGTTTGCCTTAGCGAACTGGGGACTCGGCTTCGCCGACAAGAAGGCGGCAGAGGTCGAGCGTGAGCGTCAGAACCAGCCGATGGAGAAGCTGGCTAAGGAGAAGTTTGAGTACAGCAAAGCCCTCGAGCATATGCGCCAGAGGGAGGCACGCCGACGACAACTCCGAGCTCAAAGAGGCAGATGAGAGTCTCGATGAGTACTATGAGGTTGTAAAGATATCTGAGCCAACGCTCGACTATGAAGCATCGACAGGTCAGAAGACAGCAGAGCTTATAGTAGTGGTTGCAGCTGTGATGACGAGTCGTGCTCTACGCACGCTCAAGCTGAATACCTGATGTGTTCGACACGCATACCTTAGCATAGCCAAAGTAAAGTACCGTCACCCATAATGAGCGAGTCCCAGCTATGAGGTTTCCGATGTTGAAGCTGAGCCGGTTGCCATGATTAGGTGGGATGTCCCTGCCCCCGAGATGGTGACGGCCCTTGATTGCCAACTCGAGGTCGTCGCTTCCACTGGTTAGGCACAGAAGTGCATATGCCTTAGTTTTCTGTCTGTAGAGTTGGCAATCACCAAGAACATTGGTCCCAGCAACCGCAAGCTTGAAGTCGTCTAGCTTAGCCACCTGCTGGATGGCTCCTCCCTTCTGAACCAGGACCGCAACAGCGACACAGTCCGATGCACCACGATACAATGTCAGCTCTACCCATTGGTTAGTTGTGGCTTGGACCTGCTGATGTTCTCGCTCCACATGCACGATCCGCTGTTTGGAACCCGTTTGGTTCAGCTCCTGGTCATTCTCGTCATGCCAGACATGAAGTCTTGGAGCATTCATCGTCGCATCTGCGAGCTGCTCAGTGTACACCCGGAGGAACAGCCTATCCTGCATGGCAGCCGGATTCACATGTGTGTTCTCGAGGAGGGTTAAGAGTGGAACTGCCACGGGTTTCTCGACACCTGCCCGTAGTTCGAATTCCCCTCATTGCACCCCACAGCGTAGTACCCCTTTCCCTTCACATAGAAGGGTGGGCCACGAGGCAGCGGACCTAGGACTCGGTACTCATCGTTCACATAGGTGGTGTCCACGGTGCTGTTGCTCTGCACGATCTCCCACCCGCTCAGAACCTGCGGGTGCTCTACCGTCTGTTCTATTGTGCTCTGAAGCTTGAACTCGAGTGTCATGCTCTTGATCTCGCGGACCTGTGCCGAGATTGCAAAGTCAATGTACTTCCCAGCAGCTGACAACGGGTTCTCATCGTGTATACTGGGTCGAATGACCGTCAGGCAGTCCTTCCGAGGATCAGTGCGGTGCGATGTCGCGGGTTCAATGGCCCCATCTGGATGTTGCACATACTGCAGCATGTTTAAGGTCTTGGTATATAGAGGTTTTAAACGGCTGCCATGTTTGGTAAAGTTCTCCAGCAGATTGTCTATAGGCAGCAGGACAAGTTGGCACAACAATCACAGCCACGGCGTGCACTGTGACAGGGTCCGAGGACTGCTTCGTGACATCAACATTATCCACGAGCGAGCCAAGGTCACCCCTCCGTCTGATGCAGAGATACTGGCCGCCATAGAGGAAGGAGCGCCAGCTCATAGTATAAAAGAACTCCTGACTCGGATACTCTACCGGAAGTTTGACAGCCCCCAGGGCAAGGCACCACCCAACCTACCTGTGGCCCAACCAACAGTCCTGTTATTCTAGCTCTCCAAAGGGCGAGGGTTGCCCCCAAAGATCTACTAACGGTCAGGAAGTGGGCGGACGTATTTAGCCTCCATAGCCAGGAAGAGCGAGAGATGCTGGATAGACTCCAGTCTAAAGTACATAAAGCCCTCGGGTCAGGGCTTTTAAGCACATCTTCACCCCAGAAGCGCGCGAGAAATTGTACAGTGATCTGGAAGCATTTCTGGTATTCCCAGAAAAGGACTACAAGAAATACCTCATCATAGCCCCTACCGAGACAAAGGCTAGGCTCGCATTCGCATGGGGAAAGATGGTCTTCCGTGAGAAGTACCAGAGGCAGAGAATCCCAGAAGAGGACCCTCACTGGAAAGAGTTTCAGCGAAAGTATAATCTTAATCCACCTGACGAAGTAGCTTCTAACGAAGGTCCTCAAGCATATGACGAAGTAGCGGAGACCGCGGACGAAGCTTCTGATGAATGAAAAAAAGTTGCGGCCGACAGTCTGTCAGCGATGACGTGTAGAGCAGGCTAGTTTCCTGGCTGGATTCAGCTTGTAGGTGAAGGTCTGTGCCTTTTCCAGAGATGGCTTGAAGTGTGACAGCTCACCTGTCTCCTTGTTGCTGAAGATGAAGCGGTACAGCTCAGCTGCCCTCTATACACCTGCGACAAAGTCCCCTTTGGTCTCCTTGAGGGTTACGTTGTCGTATATGGTCTCGAGCAGGGCACGTCCACACTTGGAGCTGAAGTATAGCACCCGGGCATTGTGGCGGATGCCCGGTGAGATCTTGCGGGTGTACTTCTGAAAGAGGATGAAGAGAGTTATCTTTGTGTGCCGGAGGTGCCTGGTGATGTTGCTGAGGTAGGCGACTGTCTTCTGGTCCATTGCCGGGTCATCGATAACTAGAACAAGTGGTTCTGTCAGTCGGGCTGCCAGCAGCTTCTCCATCAGTGCTTGCAGGTTCTGCGTCTTGGTGATTGGGCCATTGTACCATTGATCATTTCTGTCAACAGCCTCAGTGGCGGAGTCACACCAGAAGGATGTATTGAGAGTGTAGATGTTTGGCCAGGAGAGCGCGCAGCAAGATGTTTTTCCCGTGTCCTGACGGGGCAATGATCAGAACCACCTGGCCAGCATTGGCCGGCCTACTGTTGAATGGTACAGACATGCGTGCGGAGGATGGTTATCACTTGGTCGGCGGTAGCCTCGTCTATATCTGGGAGACTAAACGGCAGTACTTCCTGCACAAGCTCTTTCGCCTGCAGAGCGGGGAATCCTGCACCTGCGGCGGATACGAAGGATGCAATGGAGCATCAAGCACGAAATCCCAAAAGCAGCTGAGAAGATAGCGTAGAGGGCCTGTGTCAGCACCCACAGTGTCTAGTACATCCAGTAGCTGTATGATACATGCACGGGAAGCCATGACCATCCTGTGGTCTTAAACCTGTGTACACCCATAAGCTTTGACTCATACCTCGTACGAGACTCCTGGGCCTAAGTATTTCAGCACATCGAGAAACCGTAGCTCAGGCGTTATGAGGAACATGGTCTGACCTACTTGGCGACTTTCACTGTCCCTGTATAGTTTTTTTGTTTCATGACAGTATTACTCTTTACCCGTTACCGAGTACGTCAAGACCTAAACGGCAAACCAAAGAACCCTGACTTCTTCACCTCTGGTAGCTGGAGGCTGGCGGTAGCACCTGTTTTGCCATCGACAGTGATATGGCTCAGGCTGAGGGTGCCTATCTTGAGATTCTCTCCAGCCTGTTGGAATGAGCTCCGTGGTTTCAGGAGATCCTTAACCAGGTCCTTTGCAAAGAACTCAGCCATAACCTTGATGGCTCCAGCCTCATCGACTCCGAGCATCGTTGCCCTCTCCTTGATGCCCATCCCCTTGTATACAGTCTTGGCCTTGTTAATGGCCGATTGTCCTACCGTATCAGTGTTCCCGATAGGATCTCGGGCTGGGATGGTACCTCGGATCTCCCGCGAGTCTCCCTTCTCATCGAAGTCTAGGAAGGAGATAGGGGCAACAGTGGCCTCTTAACCGAGGCGTGCCTCGCCCAAGTGAGCAAGATCGCCTAGCTCTGCTTTCTAGGTCTGTGAGTGACAGAGTCATAGTGCTATATACAGACGGCGTAAACCTACTAGTCATACCCCCAGTGAAATAGTTGGGCATAGGAGGACCACGCAGTCGGCCAAGGGTATAGGTAGCAGTGCTCAGGGTACTGGCCCTCTTTGCAGGGGCACGCCTTGTGGGCATTGCCGATCCTCAGTCTGCGTGCTCGACTATGGGCTACACACCGCCCTCCGGCACGCCATGCCTCATATGCTGCAGGGTCATTCAACACCAACTCACCCAAAATTCATAAATCTTCCCGGGTGACCGCCTCCGATTTCCACGAAATTTCACACAAATGTTCATTTATGGAAATGAGAGTGGCATACAAAGTTTTACTGCCAAATTCCAATTAGTTAAAAAGATATAATTAATTAAAATTAAGAGGGCGTGGCACTTTTTGGCACTCACAAATCCTGTACGTTGTGATGGAGCATTTTAAAATGCTAATAACTTTCTTAATTTTGAAGAGATTGACCTGTAAATTGCTATACTACACAATTACTACATGGGGAATCAGAATATCAAGTCAATTTTAAGATATTTCTTATGTTTACTGTAGTATTGATATCTAAATATGGGTGTTTATGCAATTCCGAAGATATTTTAGCAGATTTTGTCATAGAATTACTAGCTAGTCATTCATCATACAGACTTCATTTGATGTTACCGGGATTGTATACCCATAGGTACTTCTTCAAGAAAAAACCCATCTAAATTAACTCAAATATTAATGTGTAGCTATGCGTCAAACATGTGACGAAAATGAAAAATGTGGAATTTGGGCCCTCAAACCAGGGGTGATTTGGCCACGTGGGCAACTACCCAGTATTCTGAGCTTTTGATAAGATTATCATACATATATTAGCTATATGTGTACCAAGTTCTGACTTTGTATCTCAGCTCAATATTGAAATAGTTTCTAATTCTAGGTGCCCGTCTGGGCATTTTCAGTACTAATGCATGTCTCTGCTTTATAAAAATCCAGGTAAATTCTGGAATATCTGATTCGCTTCATGTGCAGAAAGTTTATAAGATCGAGCACCATGTCTTTGCAATTCAGGAGCATCAATCAGACAGATAATATCATGAAACGGTACCCAACATTGATCTCTCCGTGAAGATGGGGGCCAGGAAAGAACTCCTGTCTGAGACTGTTTCATAAAGTTAATCAGTACATCACTTTGTTCATCAGAACGTTCCACTATGTTCCCAACATACCATTCCTTGTCATAAATTGATGCAACAAACTTTCCAGGCTGTAACTGATCAATCATGAATGGTTTGTTTGGACTCGGCGGATGTAGATGGAGCCGATAGTAACATATTTTCACACAGAGTGACCATAGTAAAATCTGAATCTGATGAAATTCTTTTCATCTTCAACTTGCCATCGAACATTGGAATGAAGCAATGATGAGAATGTGTGTTTTTGCTGATTCAAAGCATGAAGTCAAATCGAATTTTGCTGCATTATGTGCGGCTTCCACCGTAGAAACTAAAAAGTAAATGATTCCTGTAATGTGTTTGGATGTCCAATCAAACATCTGAGTTAAAGTCAGAATATGGTCATTCATGGTTGCCTGCAAGCTGGCCTGTGAGACTAGTTGCTTCACTGTACCCCCAATACCATCACCAGGGGCTTTTGCCGTGGCTCATGGCGAAGAAATGCCATTCTGCCTCAAGTCCGTGGTCTGTTTTGTAATGGCACAGATTTGTGAAGTTTTTAAAATTTTTGTACGGACTAGCAGCATCATCCCTGAAATACATTACTCTCTTAATGGATGGTAGCATGGTCTTAAGATACGATAACAGCTTTGCTGACAGACTCGTGGATAGTCTGTAGCATACTCTGTGCCAGTGCCACGTACTTAGCATGCTTCTCCAACCTCCTTGTGATCTGCCACTGCCCCACCCCCAAGCCCGTGGCCAAGACAGTGGCGGCTAGTGTCACGCCACCCAGCGGGATGGCGACAATGGCCCCCACCCCTGTAGTGAGAGTGGCCACAGCTGCCACCCCAGCACTGGCTCCAATCACACCTGCAGCAGTGGTTGTACGCGCGAGGACGTTGTAGGCTGTCTTATATCGCCTGCGCGTTCTGCTGTACTTTTCTGCCTCATGGACGAGATTCAGCCGTCGGAAGGGTATAGTTCTGGTTGCTTCCGCCACTGATTTTGCCATAGTATACCTGGAGATTAAACCTGCATCACCTGCAGAATCTGCTCATGAGTCATAGGTTTCATTTTGGAGAGCCTGGCAAACCGTGCCAGCTTGCTGGTGTCGAGACAGACGTCTCTTAGACAGGGGTCATCCAGCACTATGTCGGGTGCCAGTAGCTTTCTGAGACGTGACATCTGGAACTTCACCTTATGACCAAGATAGTAGGTCCGCCGCTGGATGGCTTTCTTGGTCTTACACTTCT
Organism: Chaetoderma sp. LZ-2023a; assembly: GCA_034401795.1. Taxonomy (NCBI): domain Eukaryota; kingdom Metazoa; phylum Mollusca; class Caudofoveata; order Chaetodermatida; family Chaetodermatidae; genus Chaetoderma; species Chaetoderma sp. LZ-2023a. The sequence continues at coordinate 46,225,599 of CM067373.1, forward strand.
GCACCATCTCCTCTTCCCACTGTATGGCATCTGGATCATCCTCGTCTGTGGCATCGTCGTAGACATCTGGCTCATCGGCGTCTGCCAAGACTCCTGCGTCCCGCTTACTCTCCTCCAGGAGGACCTGCCAGTATCGGGAACCTTCACTGTTCCTTCGTCTTCTTGCAATGCTCTCGTTCTGTTGATACCAGCTCTCCCGCTGTAGGCGCTCTCCTTCTTGTTGCAGTGTGAGCCTCTGGGCCTTTATCTGTGCAGGGGTCATGAAGGGGCAACCCTGTAGTGAGTTCTTCATCATCTCGACAAAGGTCTGGTGTGATATCATGTCAGGTCAATGAGTAATAAGAGTGTAAACTCTAAAGGGGCATCCGATACCCCATCCGTGCTGGCATATATGTTAATGGAGGGGCTGTCAAACAGGTGATTTACAGGTGTGAACAGGCTAGGACTGATAGCTTTCCATAGGTTGCTGTTGCTCTTGACACCTGGGAGATACTCACGTCCCGACCGACTTCTATCAGTGAGCTGCCGTGTGCACTGCCCGGAGTTTGATGTAGCACATCGGCATGTATGTATGTTGTGCATCGCTGGGGCACCTCGAAGAGGACCCATTCTACACGGTACTGTACCACCCATCTCCCCTCTAGAGAGGGTGAGATTGCGTTCTCACCACCGGAGAGCAGCAGTCGGACATTCGGCATGGTTATATATAAACTGTTTAAACCCCTCCTATAGCGTGCTATGGAACCCATATTTGCTCACTCACTGGTCTTGCTGACCTGGCAGATGTGTATGCAGTTGATGCTGCCAAGGTAGAAGAGAGCGATGGCAAGTCATTCGCCCTACAGTACGAAGCAAATTCAACGGCATTCTCCCTCCACCCCATTGGTGGTGATGGGGTGGAGCTGCTCACAGACGTCAAGGATGTGTCGAAGGAGCACCTGGGTCGCAACATAGATGGCCACAAGATCGTGTTTCGGTACGATTTCCTGAAGAGGAAGTACATCCTCAAGCCGTTGATTGAGCTCTCGGATACAGAGGTGGCAGACATCAACACCCTAAATAATGACCTCACCTTTCATCTGGTCAAACCCTATTCAAGCAGTGCCCCGCCGATGGCCCATGATGGTCTGCTATTGACCCTGGCAAAAAACCTGCAGCTCATTTGAGAAGAATGAAGTATGGTACCGCGCTGGACCTGGGGGTGACTGGCAAACATGGTTGCCCCTATATAGGCCTCCCGCAATCATTGACATAGAGGTTACTCGCCTCTCCACTGTTGTGAAAAAGGATGGGACAGTTCGAAAGCTCTACAATCGGGGATCATCCTTCCTCACCTACATAGGTGATGGTGTCTCCCTGACGAGGGTGGGTCACCGGATCAGGGTTACAGGTGGAAAGCTCCTGCTGTGTTGTCCATTCGATGGACCAGAAGAAGCTGTTAACCTCCAGGAGGGCATCCTACGGGTAGATGGTGTGTCACATGTCTCCAAAGTCAAGGGTGCTGTTAAACTGGTTCAGCGAGTCGGACTCACTAGCCCGCAAATGACTCATATAGTCCTAGAGCTACATTTCTTAGCCGGCGGCAGAGTGAAGCAGCTAGCCCCTGCCCCTGGGGGGATGAAGATCACTATCGATCCGGATGGAACAGGGCTCGATCTGGCACAGATATTTCTCGAGGGGTTCACTCTGTTCAGTTTAACTCTTCATATATAGCCATGATCATCATCATACTGCTCGTGCTAGCGTCTACAGCAGTGGCACAGGGCGCTGAGACTGCCATGCTATTGGATGCCAAGTGGGCCCATGTCCAGGATGACCCCCAATACAATCCTTGGGTCGACCCCTTGCGGAGAAACATTTACGACCGCTTTCACCCATGTGAAGAGATCAAGTCTGTCTGCCACTTCTATGGGGTGGAGAGGGTAGGCTGTGGTTGTCTGCTGGAGACCCCTGCTCAGCACCAGATTCTCTGCGTAACATGTAACCATGCCAGAGTCTGTCATGGTTCAAATGCTAATCACTTTAGCCTCCCAGGTGAGCGTTGTGAAGGTAGATGGAAGCCCCTATGGGTGGTCCCATCATGCCGATGCGACTCTGGCAGAGACTACCTGTTTGTCTGAGCCTACACAGAATAGAGAGAGGCCGGCCCTTCTGGTGTGGTTGATGGCGATCCGTGGTGTATATCACTGTGGAGGCCCCCATCTCAACAACCTATGCCCCATGGATTGAGGTCCTTTTAGTTTAGGTCTAAGTTCTTTCTCCAGGGGCAAAAGAGGCTTTGTATGGCTTGCCCCTTCCCACCAGGTTACAGACTAAATCTGGTGTTATCACTGAGTAGTGTAATGGTAAGTATTGATCGAAGGAGAATGAAGGAAATTTCAATTTCCCTTTCTCTGAGATCTAACAATACTTACCATTACATTACGGATCCTGCCTCCCAGCCCCACGGAGGCAAGCCATGGGTATTCTCTTGTTTGGTAGCTATGCAAATAATATGACTGTCTCTGGCAGGCGGGTATCCGGTTGTTGGGAACCAGGTACCTGGTTCCAGGAGCCGGTAAAGCTTACTAAATCTAGATTCCTAGAGCCAGCTATCAGGCAATGAGTAATGTAAAGGTAAGTATTGTTAGATCTCGGAGAAAGGGAAATTGAAATTTCCTTCATTCTGATGGGTCTTGTATTATCTGGGCTGTGCAGATAAAAGTGCTAAACATATATCCAACTGACATTCAACACAGAAAAGTAGAAGTTATATCTATGACTACATGTAGTTATTAGTTATCCCCTAGAAAACGAGGTTCGAGGGGATATAGGAATGTGTATATACGTTCGCACGGATTGGTTTCCTGACAATTTAAATAGAATAGAACAGTTTTTGTTGTGTTGTTATTATTCTCGCCTATTTGGTTGGACTAATTATAAATAGTACAAACAGGAATAGGCAATATATTATACATGTATCTTAATTATCCTGCTAAAGCAGTAGTTTGGATCTTACTGTGAGACTTGCCAGACTTACATCATACAATTCTGTCTATCAGTATTTTGTCATTGCCCTCTTAAACTTTGTGCTTTCAAAGGCTCTCACACCCTTCCCGGCTAATAGTTAGGAATGCCTGTATGTTTTGCTGCTACATGTATTGGCACCTATTTACCCACACACTTACTATTGGCATGATTGGTATGGGAAGATTAACTTCTGATCACGCACAGAATTTTGTCTTTATTTAGGAACCAATTTTCGAATATTGTTATCAATTGATGATATATTGAAATGCTTACGGAGTTATCGGTCATGTCGGTATATGGCAATGTTCTCGGCAGGGTTGTTTTGATTTAACCAAATCGATTAAATCATATGATTAAATCAACGATTAAATCAAGCTGAAAAAAATTAATTTTTTTAATTTTTTCCATTTTTTTCCTCCAACTCATCTCATTTGCACTATAAAATTTTTAGAGATTTCTTTTTGATCTGTTAAAAGTTATTGTAGCTATTCCTTCAGATAGTTAATAGGCCTGGTTATACAATATTATGCTAATAAAAGAACTAAGAAGCTTTATTTCTATCAGTACAGTTAGTGGAAACTTTCCTTAGTTGTTATTTGATGCGTGAACACAAGCACAGACCAATACGATTTATGATAGTTCTGTGGATATTATTTTTAACTGACTTGACTTTGACTGCTGCCAGCCATTAGACAATAATTTCACTAGACAATAATAACTCTAGGCCAGCTGAATATTTTCAAACAAATTTGACCGACAGTTATTGCCGACTACATTCAGTTAAATTGTATTCAAAGTATTTTATACCATGTCCAGAGTTATACAGCCGTATACAAATTTTATCCACAAAATATTAAGACAGATAAAATGTAGCCCATCAAGTGAAGACAAAACATGGTTACGGTAGTGTAGGCATGTTTATCAGAAATTTGGTCAATGGTCATGACCCGGCCAGTAGAACTGCAGTTATTTCAAAATGTGACAACAAATTAACAAATGTCTTTAGAACAACAAGAACAAATTCTGGGATGCTTATTGTTATAATACATTCTAATAAATTAATAGTGTAAATAAGGTCAACATTGTTTAGAGTGATTATATTCTATTTAGTTCCGAACATGAGTGCATGTAAAAAAAATCAATGTTTTTGTTATAGTTTGAGTTAAAAAAATCATAAAAATTTGATTGAATTTTTTAAAAATTGATTTTTTGGAAAAAATCATGATTTTTTCCAACCCTGCTTCTCAGTAATATCAGGATATTGGCTAGCTGTATTCTTGGTCTGCAAATGGACATTCAGCGAGCCTAAAGCTTGACCATTAAAACAGTAAGAAATAGTGTGCGCATAGCTCTCTTAAATGTTAGGGGGTGTTAACCCTTTAACACTCAAGTCAGCCCAAAATGACTTCTATTGTTGTATTGAGAAATGCCCATTTGCTGACCAAGAGAAGGCTAAAGCCGCCTTTTAAAAGATTTATCACTGGAATGACAGGCTGGCTCGTTAACTGAGCCAGTCATTCATTCCAGTTGTAAGTTTTTAAAAATAATCTTGGTCTGAAAAAGTGACATTTTCAATGGAAAATTGAACATAAGTTACTGAACAAATTTGATGGTTAAAAAGATAAATAATCTGACTGTACATTTGCAGGTGCCGATGAGTGAGTTATCTTCCTAATGATGTCATTTGCTGATATTCAGCTGCTAGAGCATGTATTGCGTCTCCGAGGGCTTCTGTATGATCAAGTGACTTCAGACTCAGACCTCTGTGATGTCACAGTCATTACGCAGGGTGTGGTATGTAATTGTCATTTCACCATCGTAAAAACAGTAACCCCCATTTGTTGTTATCACCAAAATCCTAACCCTAACCCCTTTTATTCCGGCCCAGAAAGGGACATAAGCTACCGATTTGACATGTTCCGCAAATGCACATTTCTCAAGACCAGTGCAGAAGCTGTTTTTGGCCTGAGTGAGTGTTAAAGTGTTAACTAATGAAATGGTGAACTTTTTATTTTATTTTCAGAATTTGAAGGCTCATTGGTGTGTACTCGTTGCATGTCCGTATTTTGATGCTCTTTACCGCTCAAATCTGAAAGAAAGAAAATACGGTGTGTATTGTTTCCCAGCTATTGACTATTCTGGCTGGCTACTGTCTTGTTTTAGAATCTTGCATCTTGTCTATCAATTAAGTATTCAAATTAGGCTTGCACGAATTTTGCTTTGAAACATCGCAATCGATACTGTAAAAAGAAATTGCGATTTTCGATTAAATCAAAGGTCCAAATTCCCAAAAGTATAAACCGGAGTAACGTGACAAGTCACGAAAACTGGAACTAGGAATTGTCAAAGATGATGTAACGGTCACCATCAGTTCGATTTGGTACACCAATACGCAGGTACTATATGGATTAAATAAAGACATATGTCGTTGGAAATACACATTCATATCTGCATTGCTGTTGGGGTGGGTAAAATTATGACATTCGAGCTGTGATTTAAAAGTTTGCTTGGCGATAGATTTCATAAAGATGGCGACAATGGAATGCAGCAATGTTCAATGCACGAAAGGTAGTTTACTATATATAGTTGACTAATGACAATCTGTCGGTCAAACACACCTACAATTACCTAGTCCAAAAATGTTGCGCTCGACTGACAGATACTTGACTAATGGTCACTACATTTAGCAGATCAAACTTGTGCTGGAAGGTATGTAAATAATTATGATATGAGCATGCATGGTTTATAGTGGCTTTCAGAATGTAAGATTTATGTACGGAAAATCAACACAAGAGTTCTAAATACAACAATATGAAATGTTGTTGCTTTATTTTCTTTAATTAGACATGACAACCAAACAAAAAAAGAAAAATTATTACACAGCATGACCTTATTATTAATTAGCTCACCTGGCCTGAAAGGCCAAGTGAGCTTATGTCGTGGCGACCATCCATCGTGTGTCCGTCGTCCGTCCATCCATCAACTTTTCCTTTAAACGACTTCTCAAGAACAGCTGGGCCAATTTCAATTATATTTGGCAGGAAGCATCCTTAGGGCATAGGGATCCAACTTTGTTCAAATGAAGCCGATCGACCAATTGGACCGGTGGCCATCTTGGATTTTGTCCGATCTTTAGAAACGTCTTTAAAAATCTTCTCTGAAACCGCTTGAGGGATTGAAGGAAACCTCATGAAATATGATCTAGGGCAAGAGCTCAACCAACTTTGTTCAAGAGAACTTAATTGGTCAAATGGTTCAGCGGCCATCTTGTTTGATTTAGCTTTAGCGAAAATAACTTCTCCAGAAATGCTGAAGGGATCAGGCCAAAATTTAGCAGATATTATTAGGGACTGGGCCAGTAAAGTTTGTTCAAGAGGCATAGAGATTCAAGTTTGTTCAAACGAACCCAATGAGCCAATTTGGCCGGCAACCATCTTGGATTTCGGCAGTTTTTTAGAAATGTCTTTAAAAATCTAATCCAAAACTGTTTGAGGATCGATTCATAACTCACGAAATATGATCTAGAGCAAGAGCTGAACCAATTTTGTTCACGGCAACTTGATTGACCAAATGATTCAGCAGCCATCTTCGATGACCTAGTTTTCGCAAAAACAACTTCTTCCTTAGAACCTCTGAAGCGATCAGGCCGAAATTTGTGATATAGAATTAGCGACTAAGGGCCATTAATATTTGTTCAAGAGAAGTGGATTCGTCAAAAAACATGGCCGCGGTGGACTAATTAAAATATAGCGTGGGTGGCGTCCAGTTTGGATTTTTTTATTTAATGGATTTTGAGGCCGAAATTCGTGTTATATAGGTTTTTGCGTATTCTGATCTCAAATTTGCCATTTTCGAAACTGTTGGATAAACGGTTTGACAACCATCTTGGATCATTTTCCCGCCAAAAGTTCCCATACTTAAGCAATGGGAAATTTAAGATATTTTCTCGAGAACTACTGGGCCGATTTGAATTATATTTTGGCATGAAGCATCCTTATGGCATAGAGATTTCATTTTGTTCAAACGAAGCCGATCGGCCAATTTGGGCGGTGGCCATCTTGGATTTTGGCCGATTTTTAGAAATGTCTAAAAATCTCCAAAGCCGTTTGAGGGATCAATTCAGACCTCATGTAATATGATCTAGGGAAAGAGTTCACGCAAGTTTGTTCAAGGGAACTTGATTGACCAAATGGTTCAGCGGCCATCTTGGATGACCTCGTTTTCGCAAAAACAACTTCTTCCCCAGAACCGCTGAAGCGATCAGGCGGAAATTTGTGATATATGATTATGGACTCGGGGGGGGGGGAGCCATTAAAGTTTGTTCAAGAGAAGTTGATCCATAAAAAAACTGGCTGCTATGGGCCTATCAATATGTAACGTGTTTGGCAGCCATATTGGATTTTCTTATTTGATTGATTTTGAGGCTCCAGGTGAGCGACACAGGCCCCTTGGGCCTCTTGTTGAAATTGCTAACTCTAAAATTAAAAAGAATTATAGTCGCTGATTGTTGCTTAACACTGCAACTAAGTATATACTTGGTTTTTCACGACAGACTCAGGGTCTGCAGCGAAAGAAAGAAAATTATATGGCGATTCAATGGAGTAACTAGCTGGTTTTCTCAATGACAAAGGTGTTACCTCGCTATTGTTAGCTTGTTTATCGTAGCACTTTGTGTTGTTATTAGTAATTATTTAACACGTGAATGGCACGGCTGGATATAAACACAATGAACACAGGCGTGAATCTTATAATTGTACTCATGTACGGCTAATATGCGACGGAAAAGTACACACTTCTGATTTTAATCAAACATGAAATTTTTGACGATTTTCTGATTTTTCCTCAATTGCATCGTAAAAATCAAGATTTTAAAAATAAATTGAGCTTCACGTTTAAATCGAAAAATCGTGCAAGCCTAATTCAAATAATGGATGCAGCAGAAGGACATTGAAGTCACAGGGTAAGAATTCAAGGTCGCTTGCATCCTTGCCCACAGCGAAGCAAAGGATCTCAACAAAGCGATCCAAATGATGTCAGGCATCCGACAAGAATTAAGTAAATGTTAAAGTTTTTCACTGGACATTTAACTCATCAAGGATTTATCTGATGTTAATAAAACTTTACATATTTGATCTGTACCATCATTGCATCTAGAATGTTAAAGGTTTATTTCAATGGTCTTAATTTATTAAGAGCTTATCCGATCCCAAAATCTAAACCTCATGATTAAATCGAAAAATCATGCAAACATAATTCAAATAATGGATGTAGCGGTTAAGGATATCGAGGTCATGGTAAGAATTCACGGTCGCTTGCATCCTGCTATAAAACTTTTGTCGAGCCCATAGCATGAAGGATCTCGACATAGGTGTCCAAATGACGTCCGGCATCCGGCAAGAATTCGGTAAATGTTAAAGGGTTTTTTCGATGATCTTAATTTATCAAGGTCTTATCCGATCCCAATGAAACTTTACAGATTTATTATATGTTATCATAAAGGATGCATTTAGTTTGCTGCAAAATTACAATATATTTAAAGTTTTTTCCCATACTTTTACATGGTTTGGACATAGTTTATTTCTGCGTGATTTGTCTCCTTTTCAAGAATTAGAATAAAGTTACGTTTTCAATCAACATTTGCTTTGTCAAGGGGGTATACTATTTTAAGAAATCCTGACGCACATGATGTGTGATAAGCAGAAAACCGAAATGACTCGATACGTATGCCACAGTCCATCTAGTTTTAGTTTTCTGACACACATGCTGTGATAAGCGGAAAACCTAAATGACTCGATACGTGTGCCACAATCCATCTAGTTTTAGTTTTCTGACACACATGATGTGTGATAAGCGGAAAACCTAAATGGCTCGATACGTATGCCACAGATCATCTAGTTTTAGTTTTCTACCTGCTCCAGGTAGGATTGAGCTCGGGTTGTTAACTGTCTGACTGCTGAGTCTTTGCAGACGACATTCCAAGGGTTATATCGCTGAACCAGCTGAATATATTGAAAACAATTTGACTGAAGGTTGTTGGTGGCTAAGCCACCAACCACTTTCAGTCAAATTGTTTTCAAAATATTCAACCAGTCAGGCCTTTTAGCTCATTGAAATTATTGTCTAGTGGCTTGCAGCAGTGAGACAGTTAACGGACAAGGTCAGAGAATTAAAGCACCTTGTGCAAAAATTCTAAAAAAAATTAAAAGTAGCTGAACTTTCCTGTCAGTGTATCACACTGACATAACTGATTTCTCATTTTAAATATTCTGTTTGCCTCAACCACCCTACTCTGGTGGTTCATGTTGTTACACCAGATCCTCCCTGTAGCACATTTTGATACGTTTGATTCCGCAATGTTCTCCCTATGGCTCTGCTACCCTACCCACCCCAATTAGATTTAACAAAGTTTGACTGGAAGAATCTTATGGTGATAGGCTCCAGATCATCTCTTCAGAATTTTAATTGCTCGATTTTTCATCACCCATCAGATTTTCCCAAAAATGTCCAGCAATATTTTTTCTGGAATCCATTAAAATGACTCCTCCTTAACCAATGGCCTAATCTCGACGAAACTTGGATAGAACACTCCTATTGAAGTAGTGTAATAACTACGTCTTCAGACGGTCTGGGACTCCTCTCAATTGGAAATATAATGTAACCCTTATGCTGAGTCCCATGTGACTCAAAAGTCTGAATGGCCTGAGACTGATTTTTCTCGGCCTTTTATACTCTGTGGTCCGGGCACTGCTGAAATTCCCAGTGCCCCCTTTAAATGGTGCCCCTACACCTGTTGTGATTGCGGTGCCCCCTTTAAATTGAGGGGGTTACCGCCGGTGTCGTGTCGTGACACTGATTATCTGATTGTTGTACCCTGACCGGTTCCACTTGGTGATACCTTTTTGCCTATGCTGTTCAGGGGGCCACCATTTGGTCTCCCTGTTGGCACAAGTTTGTGGTTTTGGGCGGTGTCCCTTTTTTGGCACGTACATGGTGTATTTAGGGAATAGGTAGGCAGGCGGTGCCCCTTTGTGGGGGTGCTGGTTCTGAGACAGGTGACCTGTTTGGCACTTGTAGATTTCTTGGGGTTTTTTAGAGAAATATGGAACCTTTACTATGCCTACAATGGGTGGGGTTTACCGTCCGCACGAGATGTCTCGCATGCATTGGCTGTACTGAGGCCAGACGCGGTCGACACTACTTGCGCAGAAATCATGCTGGATCCGGGGGCATGAGCACAGATACAGCCCAGGGACTTGTACTGGGAGAAACGAGGGTGAGTGCATCAGTGCGCCACCGGGAACCAGCACGGAGCGGACGGCCCCACCCATTGTTGAAGTGATTCAGACTTTATGCGGTTCGTTCCAAGGTTTTTGGATACTCATCAGAGGTTGGTGTGAACGTCTCCATGTGGTTACTGGAGGGACGTGCGATGTCTGCTTGTAACATCGGGGGAAAAGGGGAGAATTAAATTTATAGTTGGAAAGTTTCAAAAAGCTGTGTTGAATGTTTATGCGTCTTTTGGCTAACTAATTTGGAAATCAAGTTGAGATATATAGAAACCAATTTGAAATATCAGGTTGAGATATTTAGAAAAATAAATTGAAAGTATTACTATGGTTTGGAAATAAAATCAGCAAAGGAGTGGTGGAATTTGCACAGCAATAAGAAGTATTTTTGTATAAAAAAACCATTTTTCGGATTGAACAAGAATTGGATAATTTGCACAGTGATTGATTAGTCTTTTGTTCCCCTGTTCTGACGTTCACGCTGGTGGATGTCCGTTGCTACTGAATCTTGGGATATGCGCCAGTTTGAAATTAGCCGCTTTAAGAAGGTCGAAGTATCCTTCCGTTTTCCAGCTGTTTAATTTAGTAAACTCTAGGAGCTCCAGATGGCAATGTAGACATCCTTTATTGAAGTCTGTGGTCTCCTCCATCACGTCCCAGAGGTTTAGGGACATATCTCTGAGACTGGATACGTTTCCTGGAGTAGCTTCTGACATGGCGGCAGGACCGGAGATTAGATCATCTAATAAATTAGCTGCATTTTCCAGCGAGTCTCCTGCCTCCGTTGGAGATGACAGGGACGAGCGTGAGGTCGAGCTGGTGGGGCTTTCCCAGAAACAGTTTTGCATGGCCTGTTTTAGTAGATCTAAATCTTCATTCCCTCTCTGGTTTTGTTAGTATTTCCGAAATCACGATTGGTGAATGTTTAGAATGATTGTTCTCGATATTGGCATCTGTGAAAATATTGTCCCGTGGTGTGTCTTCGTCAGAACTGATAGTTATATAGTCCAACGAAGGGGTTGTTATGCTAACTGCCCTCTTCTTGGTACCGTTAATTTTTGGGGTGACATACCCAGGTTTTGTCCATATCTGGCCTTTGTTTCCGGCAATAAAACTACTTTATATACTGTTTTGATGCCTTTCACTAATGGCGCCTGTTGAAGCATCAAGAGTGCAATGTCCTTGGTCAAGCCATGTATAGAAATAAGGTGGTCATTCACATAGTTCTTGCGAGTGAAATGGCTGTCGCAGGTTGAAGCATCAAGAGTGCAATGTCCTTCGTCAAGCCATGTATAGAAATAAGGTGGTCATTCACATAGTTCTTGCGAGTGAAATGGCTGTCGCAGGTTGTGCAAAACCAATTCTTCCCCTTCTCATGGAATTCTCTGAGGTGCTTATTGCAGGATCTTTGGCAGGAGAAAAACTTCTGGCACAAACCACACTGTGACATATCTTCATTCTTCATATTAGAATAGACAAACTTTGAGCTAAGACGAAGACCTTTCTTCAAGAATTTGAGACTTTGATAAATTAATATCAACTAAACCAGAAGGGTGTAATTCACAGTTTAGCGATTCTAAACGAATGATTTAGAAAAAGACAGAAATATATTAGGGAAAGGGGTTAGCAGCAAAAGAACTATCGTTATGATGTTGCTAAGTTTGCTCTTTTTGAGCCTATGATATTGTGTGTTTTATGACGTAAGCGGACCACAGAGATGGAAGGAAAGAAAGAATGGCGTCATACAGTTATGACGTCATTACTAGGATATAGTCCAGAGAGGGGAATCCTGAAAATCTGAATACGGGGGAGGGGGATGCCTGTAGGGGTGGTAAGGGCATGAGGGGGTAATAACTATGTCATGCAGGGGGGGGGGGGGGCTTGCATTTAAGGCACCCCTTCCCTGCGTTGTTGATGCCTTGTGGTTCCATGCAGTGGAATTGATGGATCCAATGTGATTCTTTGGATCTTCTCCGAAGGGTGGAGTTGTAATCATCTCGGTCTGATGAGCGGATTTGTATGATACAGTATTGCATATCATTCCTTGAATGCGCATGCAGGTTGAAGTGTCTTGATACTGGTGTATCATAAGATACACTTCTATAGAAGTATGACATGCTTCGTAGATGTTCCTTGATACGTATCTTGAATGTTCGCTTAGTTTCACCAACATACTGTTTCTTACAGGTTTTGCATGAGATAAGATAGATCACGTTTCTGGTTTTGCAGTTGCCGATGATTTCACACCTATACATATAGCCGTATGTGCGCTATGAAAGAACGGTGTTTTTGTCATTGTGGCAAATATTGCAGTTTTTCGTTGTGCAGTTTTGGAATGGGTTACGAAAAGGGGGTCTGTCTTTCTATGGATTAGGGAGACGTGCTCTAACCACTTTGTCCCGTAGGGTCGGGTTTCTTTGGTAACCGAAAAGTGGTTTCTCAGGAAAAGCAAGGCGACACCTGGCGTTGTATTCTAGGAGAGGCCAAAATATGAGGACCACTGACTTTGCAAAAAGACACATTGGTATATAGTTGCTAATAAAGAAAGTTTTGTTTGACTTTGTTTGTGCTGGCTCCTGTCCAGCTGCGGGATAAAGGATATCATTGCGCTCCTTTGACAAGGCTTTCTCATAGGCTGTTGTGAGAATGGATTCTGGGTATCCCCTTTTTGAATAATCTAAAATTAACTCTGTTTCATGCGTTATGTAGTCTGTGGTCTCCGAGCAGATTCTGCATAATCTAAGGAACTGTCCGTATGGGCTCACATTTTTGCAAGCTGGGTGGTGGGCCGAGCTGTGTTCCAGGTAGCCGTGGGTGTCAGTTGGTTTGGTGAAGAGGGTGAATGTGATTTTTCCTTCTGGAGATAGCTTTACTCTGGTGTCTAGGAAGCTTACATCTGTCTCTGATAATTCTGCTGTGAATTTTATAGATGCATGGCAGCTATTCATATAGTTGATGAAATCATTCAGGTCTTCTTTGCCATGTTCCCAGATGATGAAAATGTTGTCAATATATCTGAGAAAGAGTGATGGTTGTGCTGGTGCATTAGGTAGAAGTCTCTCTTCAAGGTCTGCCATGAAGATACATGCATATGTGCATGCTGCTTTGCTGCCCATAGCGGTATCCCCTACTTGTATGTAGTGCTCTCCATGAAATTCGAAGTTGTTGCATTCCAAGACCAATTTTAGCAGGTTAAGATTGCCTCTTATGGAGATACTGCCAAGGAGACTGTGCTTGCGCACGAATCTGCTGACTGCCATGAGTCCCTCTATTAGGGATGCTGGTGTAGAGTGATGTAACGTCCATAGTTACAAGGAGGGCACCCGCTGGTGCCGGACCATATTCTTCTACAAGGCGTATGAATTCGGTGGTGTCCTTTACGTAGGATTTGATTTTCGTTAAATTCTGTTTAATATGCTCATCTACAAAACTACTGATGAGTTCAGTTGGACACCCATTGCCACTGATAATTGGACGACCTGGGACCAAGTTATCTTTTCGCTCCTTGTGGATTTTAGGTAACAAATGGAATGTCGCGGTGTTCACTGGTTTTGTAAGAGCTGGCTTGCAATATCTGGGTCTATTTCTTGACTGTTGACTAGTTGGTCCAGTCTTTTTTCTATTAATTTTACGTGGTGTTCTGATCGGTCATTGTCTAGTTTTAGATAAAAAGCAGTATCAGAGAGCTGTCTAAGGGCTTCAGCTACATAGTCATCCTTAGTTTGTATGGCGATAGCGTGTCCTTTGTCAGCCTTCTGGATGACTAGACCTGGATTGTCCGTGAGATTGCGTATGGCTAGTCTCTCTTCTTGTAGTGTATACGTTGTGAAATCTCGTTCTTGACAGTTCTAATGAAACTGTCAAGAAGGTGATCGGCACCTGGATTTGGTGTAAAAGTTTTCGGTGTCCCAAATTTGTTCTTGATCAGGGCAGCGAAAGTTTCTTCAGGCGGTGCCACTGGTTGTGGTACCACTGGAAGAATGGACGCATCTGGTTGGCTGAGACGGTCGTGTGGGATGAATGGATGTGGGGTGAAATGAAGTCTCAATCTAAGATTTCTAAAAAACCTATTTAGGTCTTGCATAAGTTTCTTACCCTGCCCCAACCATAACATGTAACTGTTTTCTGGCCTTAGGAAATAACATGGAGGGGTTTGGGTTGTGTTGGGGGTGACTAGTTTATCGCTATAACACTAAAGCTGGCCAAAAACGGCTTCTGCACTGGTCTTGGGAAATGTCCATTTGCAGACCAAGAGAAGACTATTTTTTTTAATTTACCACTAGAATGACTGGTTCGATAATCAAGTCGGTCATTCCAGTGATAAATTTTCAAAAATAATTTTCACTTGGTCTGCAACTGAGCACTTTCTCTGATTCAAGATTCAATATTGTTTATTCAGTAGCAAAATATAAGCGTCATGGATTCAGCTAGGTTGTCCACCTCAGACATCACATCTGAGAAAGTAGAAATTTTCTTGAACAAACTTGAGGGTAAAAGGAGAAGACACCAGTGGTCAAAAGCGAAAAGTCTTGTAGTCCTCACCAATTATGTCGTACGCGTCAGTTGAAAAATTAAGGAGTACCATACTCCCAAGTGAAGAAAGTATCTGGAGCACTGATTGCAGTACCGATTGAAAACTCGGCCGATGAAAACGCAACAGTTTTGGTTAATGATAAAGATCAGACAGCACTGCTTAGTGGTTACTGCGAAAGACCGGATCTTTCACGAAAAGTGGACACAATTATTTTCGTTGTTAAAATATCCTAAAGAAATTGTGTCCCCCATATATACCAATGTCCCCACATTTTGGATGGCATGGGTCATTTGTCCCCACATAATGTTCCCCTAGTATGAACACTGTTTTACATTTTGAAAAACAACTATCTTGGAGATTGAAAGTCTTCCATTATGTGGTTTTGTAATCGTCCACGATCATATTTTAAAGAATGATCGCGATTAATCGAATAATTGTGCAAGCTAAATTCCTGGTGTCTGTTGCTGGCTTATAGCAATCGTTCGCTATTCCATTGTTCACAGGGGAAATCCACATAGAGATAGGGCAGTCTGAAGCGGTCAGAAGTGTCATAAAATACATCTACACTGGACATTTGAATATCACCAAGGATAATGTCGAGGAACTTCTCAAGATCTCTGACTATCTACAGGTAGAAATAACTGAGAATTGCTGCCACTCTATTCAAATACATAAATTTACCACGTTCAAGCATGTTTTAGATGTTATATTTATACACAGTCTAAATCATGCATGTATTGAGAAACAATTGATGAATCCAGTTTCTCAGTTAGTCTTATAACTACGTAGTGTGTAGGCTGATGTCGTAATCAATTACGTCATGAATGACTCGTTACATGACTAGAATACTTACCTCCACCAATAACTATTTGCTCATTTCCTTCTCGGGATAGAAACTAGTAGGAAGATTTTAACACTCACTGTCTGCTGGTTATTGTGACTATTAAGTAACTGGAGGCTATCACAGGCATAGCTGTAGTCTCTGTTATGTTGAGGATCCTACTTTGTAGTTATTTTCGCTTGAATGACTATCCCTCAATATAGCGGGTATTAACATGGTTAATATCCAATACTCATAGCCTTCGCTAGAGGGCGCTCTGTCAAGTAGATAGTTGATTGGCTGACAGCAATCACATGTGCATTGTTGGTAACAATGATGACGTCATTCAAAATTCCTACTCATTTGAGAAGACATTTATAAATTTCATACTCAATCAAAAATCAAAAAAAAAAGGTTTATGTGAATTTTGATTTAGTTCTGCAAGGAAAGTTTGGTAATAATGTCAGAGAAAGCGAGGAGTCAAGTGTGTGAATTGTATGTCTAGTATGTAATAAACATGCTGTTGAATATTTTGAAACTAATTTGACTGCGCTGTTGCTGCCATAGTTTCAAAATACAAAATATTCAACAGCTTACAGGCGTATAGTTTTCCGGAAATTGAGGTTCGGAGAGTGCATGGATCGATTGATCCCAACACGGGCAAATCATGGGTGGAGCGTGTCTAGAAATGGGAGGGCCATAGCTAAAACTGGATTCCTCCATTGTCCATTTGGGGGGGGGGGGGGGGGGGGGGGTGGGTTAGTGTTTGAATCAGCCAGCATGTTCTTTAATTGTTCACTCAAAAGATGCTAATTCATGAATCCATAGGCAGCAACAGCACCCAGTCAGATTAGTTTCAAAATATTCAACAGCTTACCTGCACAGTTTTCTGGAAATTGATAGTCATGGAGTTCAGGGATCAATCGATCCCAACACAAGTGAGGTGTGGGTGGAGCTTAGATAGAGATGGGCAGGGCATAGCTAAAACTGGAAAGGTCCATTGTCCGAGTTTTAACAGAGGAAAATCGTGAGACATGAGGTGCAATGGGTGAATTTGCAATGTCTCAAATTCTCATGTTCGAAAAGCAAAAAAAGCAAATGTTTATTAGCTAGTCTGGCCTGAAAGGCAAAGAGAGCTTATGCCATGGCGCACATCCGTCATCCATCCCTCTGTAAGTCTGCAACTTTTCCATTAAGCGTCTTGTCAAGAACTGCTGGGCAGAGTTTAGCCAAATTTATCAATGTGTCATACGCGGCATATAGAGCTATCCAACATTGTTTAAAGGAACCTGATTAGGTGATTTGGCCAGTGGCCATCTTAGATTTTGCACTATTTTTAGAAACACATTTTTCTGAATATGTTTGGCTGATTGATTCAAAGCTCAAGAAGCATCATCTTGGGCAAGAGCTGAAGCAAGTTTGTTCGTGAGAACCTGATTTGTTCATTGGTCCGCCAACAATCTTGGATGACATTCTTTTCACAAAACAATCTAAAGAACTGTCGAAGCGAATGTGTATCTAGGAGCTAAGAGCTATTCAAGCTTGGTAAGTCAATGAACCCAATGAAATTTGAGAGTATGGGTGGCCGGCCATATTGGAATTTATTTTATTTTAAGTATGTTGATGGCGACATTGTTTTTATATTTGTTTTTATTTGGATATGGCAATCCAAAATTGTCACGGTGTGTTGTCAGATAAACAGTTAAGTGGTCGTCCTGGATCTTCCACTAAAATTCTATAAGAAAACAATGAGAAATGGCTTCTCAAGAACCACCAGATAGATGATTTCAACCAATTTTGTCAGGAAGCATCATTATTGAACAGAGATGCAAATTTGTTCAAATGAAGGCGATTTCCCAAGTTTTCCAGGAGAGATCTTGAATTTTCCACGATTTTTAGAACCTTTTTTTAAATTTTAATTTCTCCAAAAACTTATCCGATTGCATCTAGGCCAACATCTGAAAGTTAAGTTTGTTTGAAAGAACCTGATTGGTCGATTAGTCTGGAGGCAGGGTTCCCACAACCTTGAAAGTCCTTGAAATTAGCCAGAATTGAAAATTTCCTTGAAAACCCTTTGAATTTGTCATTGTCCAAATTCTCCAACTATAGCGGACCAAGTGAAAATATATAAATTTATATAATAAGTATTTTAATGACAGCATTTGTAATTCAGAATTTAGGGTAATCCCCTGTTTCTAAAATGTAATTCAAATGTGATAAAGTAGAATTATGTGGAAGTAACGGATGACTAGGAGAGGTAATGGAGGCTCTATCTTTCAAAAAGTCCTTGAAAATTCTTTTTGCCGACCATAAAAATCCTTGAAAAGACCTTGAATCAAATTTTCAAAAATGTTTGGGAACCCTGGGAGGTCATCTTGGATATTCTGGTTTGAGCCAAATAATCTCTAGAACTGTTGAAGAGATCGGACCAAAATTTGGTGAATATCAATTTTTTTCCTACTAAATGTCCTAAAGGAAAACAATTGGGAAATTTTAAATGACTTCTCAAGAGCCACCCTGGAGATGGATTTGAATAAAATTTGGCAGAAAGCATCATTCAGTCATAGAGATGCTAAATTTTTCAAATGGAGCTGCTTGTCACTTTAGCCGGTGGTCATCTTGGATTTTGCTATGTTCTCAGAAATGCCTTTAAAAACCTGATGCCACTTGGCTGGCTGATTTGAAATTCAAGAACTGTTGTTTAGGACCATAGCTGAATGATGCTTGTTCAAGAGAATTTGATTGGTTCATTGCTTCGGCAGCCATCTCTGATGACCCAGTCTTTAGCTCACCTGGCTTGAAAGCCAAGTGAGCTTATGCCATGGCAACCATCCGTCGTCAGTCAACTTTCCCCGTAAAGGACTTCTCAAGGATCACTGTGTCGCTTTCAGTTATATTTGGCAGGAAACATCATTAGGGCATAGAGATTCAATTATATTTAAACGAAGCCGATAGGGCAATTTGGCCAGTGGCCATCTTGGATTTTATTTGAAATGTGTTTAAAAATCTTCTCCGAAACCGCTTGGGGGAGCAATTCAAAACGCATAAAATGTCATCTAGGGCAAGAGCTGAATCAAGTTTGTTCAAGGGAACATAATTGGCCAAATAGTTTGGTGGCGATCTTGGATGACCTAGTTTTCGGGAAAACTACTCCAAAACTTCTGAAAAGATCAGGCCTAAATTTAGGAGATATGATTAGGGACTAAGAGCCATTAAAGTTTGTTCAAGGACAGTTGAAACATGTACATTAAAAAAAAGGGCCGCCATGGACCAATCAAAATGTAGCATGTTTGAGGGCCATATGGGATTTTTTTTAAGCCAAAATTGGTGTTATATAGTTTTTTGTGTATGCCGAGTTCAAATTTCCACTTTCAAACCTGTCGGATAAATGGTTTAACAGCCATCTTGGATATGTTTCCTGCCAAAAGATCCCCCACTAAAGCAATAGGAAATATAAAGTCTTCTTGAGAACCACTTGGCTAATTTAAATTATATGTGGCAGGAAGTATCCTTAGGGTATAGGGTAGGCTTGCACGATATTGTCCTAGAATGTATAGCGATATATCGTGGTGAGAAAATCACGAGATTTCGATATATCGTATAGCCTATTTTATGGTATATGAATTCACGGGGTGAATTGGTCTTGGGTTGAGTTGGACTGCACGGTTTGGCTTATGTAGACATATCGGTTCCACTATGAGTTTTCATATCGGTTTTAACCAAATATGACTTCTAATTGGTAAATTTCAACAAAAACTTTAAATCCAGTCGCCAAGATGCTTAAAAACGTTAATGTTAATAACACGGAAATAGGACACAATTTCCGGGTCTAAATTTTTAACGCCTTACACCTTGGCTCCCATCACTGTGGGAGTGAAATTATCACATTGGACAACCTAAATATTGTGTACTCTGTTATAATCATCATTTATTACACCAAAAACTTGACATTTCATGTGGTCTTTGTGAAAATGTACAAATCACGTGATATTAGGAATGCGCTTTAGATCCATAGATATCTAATCTTTAGATCTGATCCACATTTACCGAGTACCCGTTTACTAATAACAGTTAGCCTTCAGAAACATTTCGGATAGTTCACCATGTAGGCTAAAGCGTGTATACCGTCTCATTTAGCTATCACATTTGTGAACCTCTTGGCTCCAAAATCAGGAGAGCGAGCAATATCACGTGATTTATATGTTTTACTAATAATAGTTAGCCTTCAGAAACATCTCGGATAGTTTACCTTGCTTGCTAAAGCATGTACACCGTCTCATTTAGCTATCACAGTTGTGAACGCACTACCTCTCGCCTCCAAAAACAGGAGAGCAAGCAATATCACATGATTTATATATTATCGCGACGCCATTTGTAGTCAAATTTAGGATTAATTAAGATTTTATAAACCATGCTAATTAAAAAATATACAATATTTATACCGTCTCAGGTAATAATTTCACTCACACGATCATGGTTTGAGGTATACGGTATGGCGGCAAGAAATTGTACCGGGAAATTGCGTTCAATCTTCGTGTTATTGTCCATCTTTTAAAACAATTTTAAAGAATGAACTTCCAACTTTTTCTTGACCTATTCCTAATATAAGCCCACCCCTCTCGCAAAGATGTTGGTTTGGAAATAAATTGAATAGCTTGCCGTAATAGAAGGCTACACTACAAACACATGACAATAGGCAGAATACGGCGTGATAGTAAAACTTTCGCGATATTTCGATTTTTTCAAAATCATATCGTAAAAAATCAGATAATCGTGCAAGCCTAAAATAGGGATCCAAGTTTGTTCAAAGGAGGCCGATCGGCCAATTTGGCTGGTGGCCATCTTGGATTTTGGCCGATCTTTAGAAGCACTTATAAAAATCTTCTACTCTGAAACCGCTTGGGGATAACTTCAAAACTCATGAGTCATGAAGCACCATCTGAGGCAACAGTTGAACAAACTTTGTTCAAGGGAACTTGATTGGCCAACTGTTTCGGCGACTATCTTGGATGACCTCGTTTTCGGGAAAACCACTTCTTATCCAGTACCTCTAAACAGATAGGGATGAAATTTGCCATATGATTAGGGACTAAGGGGGTCATTAAGGTTTGTCCATGGAAAGTTGATACTTCAAAAAACATGGACACTGGATCTATCAAAATCTTGGATTTTTTGAAAATTTCTGGAAAAAATCATGAAAAACTGCTTATTAACCATTGGCCCAACTTTAGTGAAACTTGGTTAAACCTTCTTCCCAGTGCTCAGTTGTGCCAGTGGCCAATAATTCTACATGTTAGCGATGCAGGCCCTTGGACCTCTTGTTGCAAAGACATCACCAGAATTGCTGAAGGAAACCTAGGAATTTATATGATTAGGGAGTAAGGCACGTTTTAAGTTTGTTCAAGGATATCTGTCTGCCAACAACCAAAGGCAAAGAGAAATTAGAGAATTTAGTATTTGGCATCCATTTTGGAATTTGTTAGATTCTTATGACGAAATTGGTTTTATGTATACGTTTATAGGTATGGCTCCATATAATTTTTATCTCACCTGGCCTGAAAGACCAGGTAAGACTGTCATCCGTCAACTTTTCCTTTAAACGACTTCTCAAGAACCGCTGGGCCGATTTGAATTATATTTGGCATGAAGCATCCTTAGTCGATAGGAATCCAAGTTTGTGCAAATGAAGCAGTCAGCCGTCTTGGATTTTAGCTGGTTTTGAGAAACCTCTTTCAAAAACTCCAAAACCGCTTGAGGGATAGATTCAGAACTTATGAAATATCACCTAGCATGTCTAGGGCAAGAGCTGAACCAAGTTTGTTCAAGGGAACTTGATTGGTCAAATAGTTTGGTGGCCATCTTGGATGACCTAGTTTTTGTGAAAACGACCTCCAGAATCGCTGATTTTGGGAGATATGATTAGGGACTAAGGGCCATTAAAGTTTGTTCAAGGGAGGTTGATTCGTCAAAAAACATGGCCGTGGTGGGCCAATAAAAATATAGCATATTTCCGAATAAAAATATAGCATGTTTGCTGGCCATATTGGATTTTTTTATTTGATAGGTTTTGAAGCCGAAATTTGTTTTATATATATATATATATATCTGTTTTTGGGTATATTTTCGAAACTGTTGGATAAACGGTTTGGTAGCCATCTTGGCTAATTTTCGTGCCAAATGCTCCCATACTAAAGTAATGGGAAATTTGAAATCGCTTCTCGAGAACCACTGGGACGATTATGATTATATTTGGCAGGAACAATCCTTAGGGCATAGATGTTCAAGTTTGTTCAAATGAAGCCGTTCGGCCAATTTGGCCGGCGGCCATCTTGGATTTTGTCAGATTTTAGAAATATCTTTAAAACTCTCCGAAACCGCTTGGCGCATCAATTCAAAATTCCTGAAATATAATCTAGGGGAAGAGCTGAACCAAGTTTGTTCAACGGAACTTGATTTGCCAAATAGTTTGGTGGCCATCTTGGATGACCTAGTCTTCGTGAAAACGACTTCTCCAGAACCGGTAAACGGATCTGTCCGAAATTTGGCAGATTAGGGACTAAGGGCCATTAAAAGTGAAGTTGATCCATCAAAGAACATGGGCCAATCAAAATGTTGCGTATTTGGTGGCCATATTTGATTTTTTTTATTTGATGGTTT
The DNA here is from genome assembly GCA_034401795.1 of Chaetoderma sp. LZ-2023a. Lineage (NCBI taxonomy): Eukaryota > Metazoa > Mollusca > Caudofoveata > Chaetodermatida > Chaetodermatidae > Chaetoderma > Chaetoderma sp. LZ-2023a. Next base: position 46,247,905 of record CM067373.1, read on the forward strand.
TTGGCTGAAATAGGTTTTATATATGTTTTTGGGTATTCTGATTTCAAATTTACCACTTTCGAAACTGTCGGATACATGGTTTGTCGGCCATCTTGGATCAGTTTCCTGTCAAAAGCTCCCATACTAAAGCAATGGGAAATTAAAATGTCTTCTGGAGAACCACTTGATGATTTCAAGTATATTTGGCAGGAAGCATTTGTAGGGCATAGAGATCCATATTTGTTCAGACAAAGCCGATCGGCCAATTTTGGATGGCACCCATGGATTTTGGCCGATTTTTATAAACGTCAAAAATCTCCGAAACCATTTGGGGGATTGATTTCAAACTCATAAAATATCGGTTCGGGTAAGAGCTGAACCAATTTTGTTCACGGGAACTTGATTGGCCAAATGGTTCAGCAGCCATCTTGGATGATCTAGTTTTCGCGAAGACGACTTCTCTAAAACCACTGGATGGGTCGGGACAAAATTTGGGATGGGATATGATTAGGGACTAAAGACCATTAGAGTTCTTTGTTCCATGGAAATATGTCAAAACAACATGTCCGCCATGGATCAATCAAAATTTACATTTTTTGGTGTACATCTGGTATTTTCTGCAAATTTCTGAGAAAATCACAAAAAGACAAATGGGCCAGTTTTAGTAAAACTTGGCTAAACCTTCTTCACAGAAATTTGATTTCTCCAGTGGTCATCTCGTTTTGTTTGGTTGTAACAGTGGCCAATTACAGGTAAGCGATACAGGCCCATTGGGCCTCTTGTTGTGCCATGGAAGTGATTATTACCAATTTATATGGAATGGGAGTCTCGAAAAGAGTGCAATCTTTTTTGTCAAAGTTTTGATGAGGATTTAGAAAACGAGACTAGTATGATTGACCAATGAAATCGGGTTTTACAGATTCTGACTGGATAGAACAACCATGGAGTTTTACGATAACATTAACAGATTGGCAAGAGATATTGCAACCAACACAGACCTATGTACGGTAGTTTCTTCACAAATATGGGAGTAATGTTACTATCAAAATTTTTTCATAGTTTGTCTTTGAGCATTTTATTATTAGTAAAATACTAGCATACTACCCTTATCTGGAGCCGTTACATGTACTTTCACGTTTACCAAATAAATGTGTCAGTGCCCAGTGGTGATGATGGATAATTATTTTCCTGATAAAATTTGTTTATTGACTTGTCAAGGACAACTGGGCGGATTTCAACTTAATTTAACATGAAGCATCTTTTCCTCCTTAAGATCCAAGTTTGTTCAAATGAAGCTGATTTCTTGTATTTGGCTAATTGATTGATTTTGGATTTTGCTCTATGTTTAGAAACACCTGTACAAATCTTCTCTGAATCAACTTGGCTGATTGATTTCACACTCAAGAAATGTCATCAAGGACTGTAGCTGAACGACGTTGACTGCTAACTTGACAGTTGGAAGCTTTTGAAATTTAGCCTACCACTCAATTATTGTCTAGCTAAATGCCACAGTTTCCGGAAATTATAGGTCATTTTACTGGAGCCTACAAGCATGGCTATAAATGAGGATGCAGTTGCGCAGACATTTTATGGATGCTGAGAATGTTTGTGTTTGTGGTCATATCCAAGCACCGGGACTCACAAGATGGGCATCAGCATGTCACGTGCCGCACCATCAAATGATCACAGATCCTGGATGTACTTATATTACATCATGTGGGCTGTAAAGCTGATGAGCTCCGACTTGTAAGACTGCTATTGGCAAATACCAAGTTGAAAGTGTGTGTAAAAAATGTGAAGTCTGTAGCGTTCGAGACATCCATTGCTTGTCCACAGGGTCTTGTCCTCTCAACTCAAGAACGTGAATCTTCATAAATGACTGTGATTACCCATGTAAACCTATCAGAGACAGACACTGTCAGTGACAAAGGCATCCCACTACTTGCGGGGTGGAATGTACATGTATACCTATCAGAGACAGACACTGTCAGTGACAAAAGCATCCCAGTACTGGTGGGGAGGAATGTACATGTACACCAATCAGAGACAGACACTGTCAGTGACAAAGGCATCCCGCTGCTGGCGGGGAGGAATGTACATGTACACCTATCAGAGACAGACACTGTCAGTGACAAAGGCATCCCGCTGCTGGCAGGGAGGAATGTACATGTACACCAATCAGAGACAGACTGTCAGTGACAAAGGCATCCCACTACTGGTGGGGAGGAATGTACATGTACACCTATCAGAGACAGACACAGTCAGTGACAGGCATCCCGCTACTGGTGGGGAGAAATGTACATGTACACCTATCAGAGACAGACACAGTCAGTGACAAAGGCATCTCACTACTGGTGGGGAGGAATGTACATGTACACCTATCAGAGACAGACACTCAGTGACAAAGGCATCCCGCTACTGGCGGGGAGGAATGTACATGTACACCAATCAGAGACAGACACTGTCAGTGACAAAGGCATCCCACTACTCGTGGGGAGGAATGTACATGTACACCAATCAGAGACAGACACTGTCAGTGACAAAGGCATCCCACTACTGGCAGGGAGGAATGTACATGTACACCTATCAGAGACAGACACAGTCAGTGACAAAGGCATCCCACTACTTGTGGGGAGGAATGTACATGTACACCTATCAGAGACAGACACTGTCAGTGACAAAGGCATCTCACTACCGGCGGGGAGGAATGTACATGTACACCAATCAGAGACAGACACAGTCAGTGACAAAGGCATCTCACTGCTGGTGGGGAGGAATGTACATGTACACCTATCAGAGACAGACACTGGCAGTGACAAAGGCATCCTGCTACTGGTGAGGAGGAATGTACATGTACACCTATCAGAGACAGACACAGTCAGTGACAAAGGCATCTCACTACTGGCAGGGTGGGATGTACATGTACACCTATCAGAGACAGACACTCAGTGACAAAGGCATCTCACTACTGGCAGGGTGGAATGTACATGTATACCTATCAGAGACAGACACAGTCAGTGACAAAGGCATCCCGCTGCTGGTGGGGAGGAATGTACATGTACACCTATCAGAGATAGACACTGTCAGTGACAAAGGCATCCCGCTGCTGGTGGGGAGGAATGTACATGTACACCTATCAGAGATAGACACAGTCAGTGACAAAGGCATCTCACTACTGGCAGGGTGGGATGTACATGTACACGTATCAGAGACAGACACAGTCAGTGACAAAGGCATCCCGCTACTGGCGGGGAGGAATGTACATGTACACCTATCAGAGATAGACACAGTCAGTGACAAAGGCATCTCACTACTGGCAGGGTGGAATGTACATGTACACCTATCAGAGACAGACAGTGACAAAGGCATCCCGCTACTGGCAGGGAGGAATGTACATGTACACCAATCAGAGACAGACACTCAGTGATAAAGGCATCCCTGTACTGGCGGGGAGGAATGTACATGTATACCTATCACAGACGGACACTGTCAGTGACAAAGGCATCCCGTTACTGGTGGGGAGGTGGAGAGGAATGTACATGTACACCTATCAGGGACAGACACTGTCAGTGACAAGGCATCCTGCCACTGGTGGGAAGGAATGGAAGTCAGTGAAAAAGGCATCCCGCTACTGGCGGGGAGGAATGTATATGTACACCTATCAGAGTCACACTCAATGACAGGCATCCCGCTACTGGCTGGGAGGAATGGAAGAAAAGCAAAGTTCTTTAGTTCACTAATGTGCAGGTCCTTTGACATCGCTGCATCACAGGAAACATTCCCTTCCAGTCTTTTTGGAAACTGGATGTATACTTTACAGATGCCTCTGACCAAAAAAAAAACCCCACTTGTATAACGCGACCTGTGTATCACTGATGTTGTACTTCACTGTAACAGCTCCGAAGACAGTTTTAGATAAGCTTTATGCCTTTAAGCACAGACAGTCGTACAATAACCCAACATCGCAGACAGCCAGTATGCGCAATACAGTCCCGCTGCCAGTGAAGCTGACCCAACAAAGATGGTCTATGTTGGCCATGGTCTGCGTGTGCCACCAAACATTCCTACACAGAAAGCCTTGGAATTTGTATTCAGTGACGGCATCTACAAAGCTTGTAGATACATGTAGAAAGGCATTTATAAATACAAAGCTTTTAGACCTGTTTGTGTTGCAAACACAAATCTCTTGCTATTATTAACCAAAACTTACAGGAAATGACATAAAAAGACTACTCCTTTTCCACTGTGCTGAATTTACCCGCACTTGGCTGGAACGGCCCTGGAGTGGTAAGCTTCTGATATTATATCATATACAGAAATCTGATTTCCTAATGTTCAAGGTGAGGGGTACAGTCATTGTCAAAATGTGGCACTTCTTAGTTGACATCAGAATCAAATGATGAAAGCGGCAAAAGTTAGGCAGTTAGCGTCTGAATCGTCTACTTTGTATTTGTGGTGAATACAACCGAACTCTGACTGCTCGAAGCTACCAGACAATAATTTTATTGGGCAATAACTCTGGACCTGCTGAATATATTCAAAACAATTAGATTGACAGTTGTTGGTGGCAAAAACTTTCAGTCAAATTGTTTTCCAAGTATTCAGCATATCCAGAGTTAAACCCCATGGAAAATGTAGTCTGCAAGGGCCATATTCACGAAGAGTGCCTAAGTTACGCACCCGCCTAACTGCTTACGCCTATTTAGAAGACCCGACTACGTCGTATTCATTAAAAATGGGGCTAAATATTCATCTAATGTAGGTGAATACAAACTTGGGCATATTTTGGACTTAGGTTATCGCGATTCTTGTAAAAATGTATCACATATCGTGATACGCGAAAAGTAACGCAATATGCGATGTATCAATGAATCGTTAGAGCCCTACTGGACGGACTTTTTGAGTTTCATGACAGAGTATTCTCCATCAATTATGATTATGATGTCAGTTTACATGTGGTGTAATTGATTACTACGTTATGTACAGGAATGACAGATCAGATTCAACCATTATATCATTAGAGCTAGCCGTTACAAGGTGAGATAATAGTTTTGTCAGATGTGCAGCAGAGGGGCTCTCAACTTGCGCCTATCCATCATCAACTAATAGAATCCATTTATCTCAATTTCATGGTAACTATGTGGTGCTGAATATTTGGTGAATGGGTTAAGAAGAATAAACCTTTTACCGCTGGTTCCACTTAAGTACTTGAGCTTCAAGATGGATTTTCTGAAAATTTTGGGAAATCAGTTAAAAGTCTACTCTTCATTAACCGCTTGGCCGATTCCAACCAAACGCCGCTGGAAGGATACTCGGCAGGTGGGCTTCAGAATTTTGATTGGTAAATTTTTTCGGTGAACCGTACGCTACTCTTCCTTAATCAATGGCTGGATTTCAGAGAAACTTGGATTTTGGCGGTGGGGGGGGGGGGGGGGCCCCGGTTGAAGATCCTATGGTAATAGGCTTCAAAAGTTATAATGAGAATCTTGATTGGTCAATTATTTTCGGCTGCCATCTTGGATTTTCCCAAATTTTTAGGAACACCTTTAAGACGCCACCCCTTAACCAATGACCAGATTTCAATGAAACCTGGCTGGAAGGATCCTATGGTCATATGCTTGCGAAGTTGTATACAGGAATTTGATTGTATAATTTTTTTCGACGGCCATCTTGGATTTCCTATGGCAATAGGCTTAAAGAAATCAAATGAGTTGGTCAATTTTATTTCAGGGCCATCTTGGATTTTGTGAAAATTAAAGTGCAAATGTCTCAAATTTTAATTGTCCACGTGCCTTTGGGCCTCTAGTTAGTTCACCTTGCCCAAAGGGCCAAATAAGCTTATTATTCCCTGGCCGCCGTCCATCCGCTATCCAGCTGTCAAATCGCATCTCCTTAACAGTTTTACCGATCTCAACCAAATTTAGTTGAAAGAATCTTACATGACGAGTATCTCGAGGACTTTGATTCAGAATTTTGATATTGCCAGTTATTTGGGTGAAAATCTTAGATTTTATGAAAAATTTACCGGAAATTGTCAAAACTCATTAACGGCTTTCTGGATTTCAAGCAAATTTGGCTAGAATGACCATATGGCAATTGGCTCCAGAACCTCTATTCAAAATTTTGATTTGCCTAATTTTTGGGTGAAAATCTTACATTTTATTAACCAAAAATTGTCAAAAAGCATCTCCTCCTTAGCCACTTGATCGATTTTAACCAAATTTGGCTAGAAGGATCCTATCATCGAAGGCTCAAGAAATTCTATTTAGAATTTTGATTGGTCGATGTTTTGGGTGAAAAGCTTTGATTTTATTAAAAATTTACCGGAAATTGTCGAAATGCATCTCGCTTTAACCGCGTGATGGATTAACCAAATTTGTATGGAAACGGTAGCTTCTTCAGCTTCTATTAAAAATTCTGATTGGTCGATTTTTGGTTGAAAATCTTAGATTTTATGAAAAATTTACTGGAAATTGACAAAAGGCCTCTCCTTAACCAGGTGATGGATTTGAACCAAATTTGCCTGGAAGCATTCTATGGTACTAGGCTCCAGAACTGCTATTCAGAATTTCAATTGGTCATTTTTTAAATGTATATTAGAAATTGTCAAAACATCTCCATAGCTGCTAGGCAGATTTCAATATAATTAAATAGCTCCAGAACTTATATTGAGAATTTAACTTGTTACGTTTTTTGGTGATTTTATGAAAAATTTACGGAGTGTCAAAACACATTTCCATAACTGTTTGGTGGAATTTAACCAAATCTGCCTGGAAGGATGCTATGGTGGTACATGCTCTAGAACATCTATTCAGAATTTTGATTGGTTGATTTTTTGCTGACCATCTGATTTTCCGGAAGCATTAAAAATGCTACGCAATCAAAGGCCCGATTTTCAACGAAACTTGGGTGGAATCATTTTATCATGGTAAGCTTCCACATATCAAACAAGAATATTGATTGTTCAATTTTTATTGGTAGCCATTTTGGAATTATATAAAAATCCTATAAAACGTGCCTCATAAACCACTTGGTAGATTTTAACCAAATTTGCCCAGAAAGAACCTAGCGCAGTAGCAACTAGAGCGTCTGTTCAGAATTCTGGTTGGTCGATTCTTTGTTTGCTATGTTGGATTTATGGACATTTTTCCAGAGCCATTTAAAACGCTACTCCTCTCTAATTAATAGTGAGACTTCAATAAAACTTGGGTTTAATGATCTTATGGCGTCAAGCTCCAACAAATCAAATGAGAATTTTGATTCGTCAATTTGTTTGGTGACCAGCCTTGATTTTCTGAAAATTATCCATATATCTAATTTAAATGCAAATGCTTCAAATGATAATTATCCAGTTGAGCGTCACAGGCCCTTGGGCCTCTTGTTTTTTTATTATTCTTAGATAGAAAAGGCTAAGGAGCTGTGTCACGTGTTTTTGTTGAACGAGCCGATGACCGCTGACAATTGTGTCAGACTATGTCTTATTTCAAGTCTATATAACCTGGAGAGAGTGTTTGAAGAGGCATACTTTGTCCTGATCGCTTCACTACCACAGGTGCGTCTATCTTTGTTCTCACCTCTTCACTGCCACATGACAGTCTAGCTTTGTCCTCACACTGCCACAGGCCAGTCTGTCCTCACTCTATCAAGAGGTCACCCTAGCTTTGTCCTCACCGCTTCTCTACCACAGGTCAGGCTATCATTGTCCTCACTCAATCAAGAGGTCACTCTAGTTTTGTCCTCACCGCTTTTCTACCAGTCAGTGTATGTCCTCACTCTATCAAGTGGTCACTCTAGCTTTGTCCTCACTGATTTTCTACCACAGATCAGTGTATGTCCTCAATCTATCAAGAGGTCACTCTAGCTTTGTCCTCACCAATTTTCCACCATAGGTCAGTGTATTTCTTCACTCTATCAAGAGGTCACTCTAGATTTGTCCTATATAGCGTCCAGTGTGCACCAAGAATTAGGTAAATATTAGTTTTTCAATGAACATTTAATTCATAACAGACTTCTCTGATTTCTATTAAAACTTTACAGATTTGTTCTATACATGTACCATCATTACATCCCTTTTGACCATAGAGAAAATGAAAGAAAATTTTCCATTGTTTTACATGGTTTATATTGCGCCATGGATTAGAAGAATGGTAAAGCGTTTCAAAAATGCCTGAAGACTTGACATGCAGGCCCCAACTTCTCATTTCAATAGCTATCATTCATGACCTCATTTAGGAAATGAAAGGTCTGGACGATTAATACGAATAAAATATAATTGAACCATATGATAATGCTATCTATTATTGGGACTACACTGTAAGCATATGTCATGTCCCCTCTATAGTTGGCACTAAGACTGAGTATTCATGTCTTGATCATGTAGTATCAGTATACTTACTTACATATTTCTATTTACAGGTTATGACAGGAGACGATGTGTTGAAGGTATCAGCGACTGCTATCCAGACTCTCATTTCTGATGAGACACTGTCTTATGTGCCTGTGGTTGATTTCTTTGATTTAATCGTGAGGTGGACATTAAGTGACTGTGAGAATCGAGAGCTGGAATTCCATGATTTGTTCTGCTCGTTGGACCTGAACAGATTACGTAATACTCTGGACAGAGACCATATTCTTGGGATATCCTTGATGCAGAAGCATGAAGACTGTTTAATGTTAGTCAAAGAACAAAGCAAGAAGCCCAGTAAACACCAATCAAAAAAGCCGGCTGTGAACAATGTTGATGCAATTTGTGTCCCGGTCAGGCATAAACTGGACATGAGCCAGCCCATGCTTCTCTGTGCACGTTCAAATGTAGTAAGCCTCTATGGCTACATACCTTCTGAGCAAAGATGGACAAACCTGTTTCTGCTTCCTGAATCTGTCATTGATCCATTGATGTGTAGTAATCACAGGAAAAGCACGCTTTATCTGATAGATCAGATGCGCTACAGTAGCGGTGCCTGTCAGATTCATCAGTTCAATGTTAGTAAGAAAGATTGGCAGCACCTCTCCGCTCCTTTCCCAGCTGAGCTTCAAAACATTGCTATTAAAGCACTTGTCTGTCTCGATAACAGTGATCTGTTTGTCATTGTGTGTGGGATTGATACCACCCATTCAAATCCGGCTAATAATAATGTTAATAATAAATATGGTGCTGTTCTACTCAAGTACAATCATGTTGCTCAGAGATTCGACAAAGAATGTTTTCTATTTCTGTGTACATTAGCCACACAGATTCAAACATGCACAGTGCAAACTAATGAACTCTATGTTCTGGCATCAAAGCCATCAAAGAGTGTCAAATGCAAACTTGTCTGCTATGATACATATGAGAGAAGGGCGTATGATTTATCTGCTGGTGCAGAGTTTCAAAATTTCTTGTTTGCTTATGGTGATAAGCTATTTATGGCAAAACCTGGTAAATATGGACCTAAAGAGTATCGACTAAATCATCAATTCCCTCACTGCAAGCCCAGCAAAAACTTTCATATAACGCTGATGCCAGAAGCTGAGGAACGAATGGAATTCGCATTTACGGCCTATGGAAATGAGTTGTATGTTCTCGGGGGTAAAAGTACCATGGCACGAAATATGATAGAGTCCAATTTCGCATTTAATCTCAAAACTAAAACTTGGAATGAACTCTCTCCACTTCCTGGGTATGTGAGCGCGGCCACATCATGTGTTCTGAGAGTACCACAGGATTTAGTTCAGTGCCACGTTGAATGCCCACATTGTATATTCCAACTGACTGAGCGCATTCATAGAAGCACATCACCTTTATCAGAGGATTTCGATGAGGAATGGGACAATTATGATGATGAAGATTATGATGATAGTGTAGGGGACGATTTTTGTGATATGTTTATGGAACTGGCTCCATATCAGATTGAGCCGTACCAATTTGAGCCAACTGTCAATGATTATTATCCTTTCAATCATCTCGATGACAGCCATGATGAAGATGATTACATATATTAACATAACAATAACTGGTTTATGCCAGTCAATCATTCAGTCGTGTCTACAGACATTATTTTTCTGCTGGATTTGTAGCTCATCTGGCCTGATGGGTAATGTCATACCAACTCTCTGTCATCTATCTGTCCATCAAAGTTCTTGTGGCCTATTAAATATAGAACCTTTTGCACGACATTTGAGATGATTGATGATCTCTATTCAATTTACCCATCATGCAACGCTACCCAGTGCGCAATGCTACCCAGCATGCAATATTCCGACTCCAAAATCGTGTAACTATCGAACCCCATATGCGTTGAGTCTTTTGTCCATACAAGCCAGGATTTCTCAAGCAAAAAGAACCTGTCGGCACGTGCAACTGGTCATTTGTCCACCAGCTCTGGAAGCGTAAGCACATAAGACCTATTCATGGCAGTAAATTTGACAGTCTTTGTTTCAATACTGTCCATCACAAGTGTGTATTTGCAGGATAAAATATGAGAACTTTTATATACTTTGACAATAATTTGCGTGAAAGTTGTTGCTATCAATAACAGCATTCAGTCAAATTATTGTCAAAATAATTAGTGGTTAATGCGAATTTAGATTTGATACAAATCTGAACGAAAATTGTTGCTGCAAATATTCTAAAATAATCATCAACGCTTTCAGTTGAATCTCGCTGCGGATTTGAAGACCAATTTGACGAAGTTGTTGATTACTAAGGCACAAACAACTTACTTAGTATCTATCTTAATAAAATGAGTATAAGCCTAGATACAATATGCATGCATGCACAAACTGCTTGCCGTGTACATTTCTGTTCGATCAATGTATTTCAAACAGATGCACAATCCGTCAACAAAATGAACACTGAAAATTGTGATGATTATTTTAGAATATATAGACTGAAAGCTGTTGCAACAACAATTTCCATTCAAATTTTTAACAAGTAGCAATCGCATTATGTACTAATTATTTTGCTAATAATTTGATTGAATGCTGTTGCTGTCATTGATAGCAACAATTTTCACGCAAATTATTATCAAAGTATATAAAAGCTTTCTCGTATTTTCTCCTGGAAATTGACACACTTGTGCTGAACAGTTTGAAATGCAGGCCGTCGAATGTGGTGCTGTGAATATGTCCTACACGCATGCTTACGCTTCCAGAGCTGGAGGACAAATGACTATTTACATGTGCAGACAGGCTGTTTTTGTTTTGAGAAATCCTCGCTTGTACACAGGCAAAGCGTGTGTTGAACTTAGCTAAAGATGGGCGGGGCATGCCTAAAACTGGATCCCTTCATTCATCTAGAGTTGGGGCTGAACCAAGTTTGTTCACGAGAACAAGAGAGGTCTATTCATGGCAAATGAAAACAATCATATGATGTCATAATGAACTATGTCACAAGTAGGATGACGTCATAATCAATTATGCCAGAAATAGAAATATCATTTCCTTCAATACGCTTGGAACCTATGGAGGAATCCAGTTTCTCAGTCAGTCATACGACGTCATAGTCAACTACGTCACATGTAGGATGATGTCATGAATGACTCGATTTAGTCTGTCTTAGACGTTTAATAGTCTGTGACATTGTACGCATTGTGTCTACTATTTAATAAACATTCTGTTGAATATTTTGAAACTAATTTGACTGGGCGGGGCCACTCTTGCTGCCTGATGTTGCTGCCTTTGCAACAGCACCCATACAAATTATTTTCAAAATATTCAACAGCTTACCTGTATAGTTTTCTGGAAATTATGATTCAGAGAATGCAGGGATCAATTAATCCCAACACAGGCAAAGCGTGTGTTGAACTTAGCTAAAGATGGGCGGGGCATGCCTAAAACTGGATCCCTTCATTCATCTAGAGTTGGGGCTGAACCAAGTTTGTTCACGAGAACTTGATTGGTTGATTTGTGTGGCAGCCATGTTGGATGACCTCGTCTGCTTGTTTTTCACGAAAATGGCTTCTCCCGAAGTGCTGAAGGATCGGTACAAAAGGTGGGTACATTGTAATATGGTTATGGAATAAAGGCCATTCAAATTTGTTCTCTGGAAATTGGTTTATAAAAAAAACCATGGCCACCATTAACCAATCTCGATTGAGTGTATTGAGTGCCTGTTAGTTGATGAAGATGGTGATATAAAGATGTTAAGGTCTCATCTAGGGCAATAGCTAAAACAAATTTGTTCAAGAGAAACTAATTGGTCAATTTGTCCGGCCACTCATCTTGAGTGACATAGTTTCACATACATATAACTTCTTATCATGAACTGCTTAAGCGATTGGCCTAAAACTTGAGATAAATGATTTGGTAATAAGTATCATGCAAGACCGTTCAATACAAGTTGAAACGTGAAAACCCTTTGCATACTTTGCTGCTATCAACCCGTAAAGTCTTGGTTTTTGTTTGTTGATGGATTTTGAAAAAGGTCATACACGTATATATTAGGCGTGCATGATTAAATCGAAAATCGTGATTTTCATAAATCGTGAATTAATATGATTAGAAATTAAATAAGCGAATAATTGTGAATAATTTTTATTGCGTGAAATAATTCAAAACCCAATTTTTAATTACTCTAATGTGATCGGTCATGAAAATTGACATTTTTTGCTCAGCGAATATATATCCATTTGCAAGTAATGTGTATTTTTGAAAATGTATCATTGGAATGACTGGCTCGAGCATCTAGCCAGGCATTCCAGTGACACATTTTCAAAAATTGTCTCCTTCATCAAATGGGAATTTCTAACCCACCATTGCTGCACTATCGTCATTGATATTCAGTTACTGTAATATCTAGATAATTTGTATCCAGGCTGATTAATCGAGTAATCACGATTATTCTTAGTCTTTGTAATTCTTTGCTATTTAATAAACATGCTGTTCAAACATGCTGTTGAATATTTTGAAACTAATTTGACTGGGCGCTGTTGCTGCCTTAAGCAGCAACAGTGCCCAGTCAAATTAGTTTCAAAATATTCAACAGCTTACCTGTGTAGATTTTTGGAAATTGATAGTCAGGGTGTTCAGATATGGATCGATCCCAACACGAGCGAGGTGTGGGTGGAGCTTAGCTAGAGATGGGCGGGGCATAGCTAAAACCGGAAAGGTCCATTGATTGATCGTGGCACTCATAGATTCTTGCTTCTGACCAGAATTTGACATGTTTAAAGCAGACTCCTACATTTCTCACTTATATGCTCATTGGCTTCCCATCAAATCATTTACATTTTTGGGAGCTAAATTTTCATGCTTCGTACAGAAATGTTTGTATTTTCAGCCAAATTGTTCAAATTCTTCTTGTTCCTGAGTCAAATACAGTATGTCAGGCAGTTTCGGATCAATACTTAAAAATATTTCGTGTGAATTTATTTATAGAATGTTTTTAATCAAGCATGTTAGATTTTGATAACACACCAGGGATCGAAATGTCCATTTGCTCTGTTGCCCGGGAGAAACTGAATTTCAAAAGAGCAACTAAGCTCCAAGGCAAGAGCTCAACCATGTGTGTTTTCAGGGAACTTGATTGGTCAAATGGTTCGGCGGCCATCTTAGTTGACCGAGTTTTAGCAAAAGTGACTTATCCGCAACCACTATAGGGATCAGGCCAAAATTTGGCAGATATGACTAAGGGCCAAGAAAATTTGTTGAAGAGACGTTGATCCGTCAAAAAACATGGCCGCCGTGGGCCAATCAAAATATAGCATGGTTGGCGGCCATATTGGATTTTTTTATTTGATGGATTTTGAGGCCAAAATTGTTTTTCTATGGGTTTTGGGGTATTCTGATTTGAAATTTGCAATTTTCGAAACTATCGGATAAATGGTTTGATGGCCATCTTCGATCATTTTCCCACCAAAACTCCCATACTAAAGCAATGGGAAATTTAAAATGTCTTCTTTTCGAGAACTACTAGGCCGATTTAATTATATTTGGCAGGAAACATCCTTAAGGCAGAGAGATTCAAGTTTGTTCAAACGAACCCGATCGGCCAATTTGGTTGATGGCCAGCTTGGATTTCGGCCGATTTTTAGAAATGTCTTTAAAAATCTTCTCCAAAACCGTTTGAGGAATCGATTCAGAACTCATGAAACATGATCTAGGGTAAGAGCTGAACCAACTTTGTTCAAGAGAACTTGATTGACCAAATGGTTCAGTGGCCATCTTGGATGACCTAGTTTTCGCAAAAATGACTTCCCCAGAACCGCTGAAGCGATCAGGCTGAAATTTGTCATATATGATTAGGGACTAAAGGCCATTAATGTTTGTTCAAGAGAAGTTAATCCATCAAAAAACATGCCCGCAGTAGGCCAATCAAAATATAGCATTTGTCGGCCATTTTGGATTTTTTTTTAATTTGATGGATTTTGAGGCTGAAATTGGTTTTATATAGGTTTTTGGGTATTCTGATCTCAAATTTGCAATTTTCAAAACTGTCGGATAAACGGTTTGGGGGCCATCTTGGATCATTTTCCCACCAAAAGCTCCCATACTAAAGCAATGGGAAATTTAAAATGTCTTCTCGAGGACTACTGGGCCGATTTCAATTATTAGCTCATCTGGCCTGAAATGCCAAGTGAGCTTATGCCATGGCGACCGTCCGTCGGGTGTTCATCCGTTGTCCATTTGTCCGTCCATTCGTCCGTCAACTTTCCTTTAAATGACTTCTCAAGAACCACTAGGCTGATTTCAATTATCTTTGGCAGGAAGCATCCTTAGGGAATAGGGATTCAAGTTTGTTCAAATGAAGCCGATCAACCAATTTGGCCGGTGGCCATCTTGGATTTAGGCCGATTTTAGGAAACATCTAAAAATATCCGAAACCATTATGGGATTGATGCAAAATTCATGAAATATGATCTGGCAAGAGCTGAACCAAGTTTGTTGAAGGGAACTTGATTGGTCAAATGGTTCGGTGGCCATCTTGGTTGACCTAGTTTTAGCAAAAATGACTTCTCCAAAACCTATGAACGGATCAGGTTGAAATTTGTGATATATGATTAGGGACTAAGGGCCATTAATGTTTGTTCAAGAGAAGTTAATCCATCAAAAAACATGGCTGCAGTCAAAATATAGCGTGTTTGGTGGCCATATTGGATTTTTTTATTTGATGGATTTTGATGCCGAAATTGGTGTTATATGTGTTTTTTTGGGTATTCTGATCTCAAATTTGCCATTTTCGAAATTATCGGATAAATGGTTTGGCGACCATCTTGGATTATTTTCCCGGCAAAGGTGCCCATATTAAAGCAATGGGAAATTTTAAATGTCTTCTTCTGGAGAGCTATTAGGTAGATTTCAATTATATTTGGCAGGAAGCATCCTTGGGCCTTAGGGATCCAAGTTTGTTCAAATAAAGCCGATCGGCTAATTTGTCCAGTGGCCATCTTGGATTTCAGCCGATTTTAGGAAACAACTAGAAATCTCCAAAACCGCTTGGAGAATCAATTCAAAACTCATGAAACATCATCTAGGGCAAGACGTAAGCCAAGTTTGTTCAAGAGGACTTGATTGACCAAATGGTTCGGCAGCCATCTTGGACGACCTAGTTTTCCTGAAAACGACCTCCAGAACCGCTGAATGGATCAGGCCGAAATTTGAGAGATATGATTAGGGACTAAGGGCCATTAAAGTTTGTTCAAGGGAAGTTGCTCCATCAAAAAACATGGTCACCGTGGGCCAATCAAAATGTAGCATGTTTGGCGGACATATTGGACTTTTTTATTTGAACGATTTTGAGGCCAAAATTGGTTCTATATATGTTTTTGGGTATTCTGAGCTCAAATTTGCAATTTTCGAAACTGTCGGATAAACGGTTTGGCGGCCATCTTGGATAATTTTCTTGTCAAAAGCTCCCATGCTAAAGCAATGTGAAATTTAAAATGTCTTCTCGAGAACTGCCAGGCCAAGTTCAATTATATTTGGCAGGAAGCATCCTTAGGGCATAAGGATCCAAGTTTGTTTAAATGAACCCGATCGGCCAATTTGCCCAGCGGCCATTTTGGATTTCGCCTGATTTCAGGAGATGTCTTTAAAAATCTCCGAAACCACTTGGGGAATCTTCATCTAGGCCAAGAGGTAAGCCAAGTTTGTTCAAGAGGACTTATTGACAAAATGGTCCGGCGACCATCTTTGATGACCTAGTTTTCATGAAAATGACTCCTCCGGAACCGCTGAAGGGATCAGGCCAAAATTTGGGCCATTAAAATTTGTTGAATGGAAGTTGATCCATCAAAAAAACATGGGCGCCTTGGGGGCAATCAAAATGTAGTGTGTTTGGCAGCCATATTGCACTTGCAAAAATGTCCACAAACTCATTTAAAAGACTACTAAACCACTATCCAACAATTTTGACAAAAATTGATGGTGCTCCAGGTGAGCGACATTAGCCCCTTGGGCCCCTTGTTTATGGAATTATGAGAAAGAATAACCAGTATGCTTAATGCCATTTCTCAATAATTGTGGCCATTCTTCAGAATTTGCTTGATAAAGCAATAGTGATTCTAATTTTCTTTTGTCATTTAGCTTAACATATACGGGCAACCTTAATCTGTGGCAGGCAACCTGAAAATGCATGAAATGGCATCATACCTTGTCCCATGGGCAACTACATCTTTTCATTTATTTCTAACCCTGCACACATTTGTACTTTGTGCAAATATAAAAAAGATTTAGTTTGACCTTTGCCCTTCGAAGAATTTCACAAAAGCTTCAATCGACTGAATACGGCAATTTTGATCACTGGGTCGTTCCGGATCACGTCATTTAAACTGTCAGTTTGACGACTATAAAATAATATTTTCGAAACCAGTCTTATCCCATTGTCATGTTTTGACAAGGCTAAAAGCAAGATTATGAAAAATATCATTGACATGCATACATGCGCTGTCTATAGAAGCATTTTCAGCATACACCACTGTGAGAGATGAGCTTGTTTTCGTGTTGGCCGTACTTGACAGTGGATTTATTATTAATTAAATGCTGGAAATCTGACACAATTGAGACACATTTTTTATGTTTCTTGGTCATCAATAAACTGAAATTATTGAAAAACATAACAAAATATTAAATTAAAGCTTGGTTCCAAAGAATTTGATTGATGATTAAGATAGTGACCCGAAACTGCTGATGATCCGGAACTGGCGTATCCACTGTATACTGATCAAACATTGAGCGATACAGGATCCGTGTGCCACTTGTCTTGTTCCTTGATTAACTGTCTGATTGCTGCAAGACACCTGACAATAATTTCAATGGGCAATAACTCTGGACCTGCTGATTATTTTGAAAACAAATTTACTGAAAGTTGTTTGTGGGTTATCCACCAACAACTTTACATCAAATTGTTTTCAACATATTCAGCAGTTCCAGTGGCTTCATGGACGCATATCCACTAGTGTCAGTTATATATACCTTCATTGTATCCTATCATTGAGTATGCTGGAGAGAGATGCATTCACTTACATGTTCACCAGATTTCAGAATAAAAGTTATTTTATCAAAATCTTGATCATATGATGATCCATATAACAATTTATGCTACATTTAATAGTCAACCCGCCCACCTATGATCTGTGGCCTTGAGATTGGACCTTTCCAGTTTTTGCTATGCCCCGCCCATCTCTAGCTAATCTCCTCCCACACCTCACTCGTTTTGTGATAGATCAATCCCTGAACACCCTGACCTTCAATTTCCGGAAAACTATGCAGGTAAGCTGTTGAATATTTTGAAACTGTTTGATTGGGTGATGGCAACAACGCCAGTCAAATTAGTTTCAAAATATTTAACAGCATGTTTATTAAATAGCGAGTCATCAAACATATCAGATTGTAATAGTATTTGTCTATGTTATTTATACAGTTCAGCTCAGAAGTAGCACTTTCCAAGACAGAAAAATGTACTGTTTAATATTCAACAGCACATTCTTAGTGTTCAAAATTTTACTAACTAACATGTTTCTGTTTTGAAAACATTATAACTTATTTCTGGGCTGTACTGTAAAGCTGCTTGACAGGCCAACTGCCAGTTTAACACCTTATGGCCAAGCCAGACAAAACCCGCCTCTGTAGTCTTAACGAAAACAGAGCCAGTCATTCAGTGGTAAATTTTAAAGAATTTTCTTTTACCATGCAAATGGACATTTATGCAAATATTTTGATTGATTTGACCAAATTTGAGCAAATCTCCGAGTTTAGGTGAAAACTCCTGTTGCTACTCTCAGGTATATTAGTGTGACACCTGACGAGATGGTGGTATATGAGTTAATGTGACACCTGACAAGATGGTATATGAGTTAGTGTGACACCTGACGAGATGGGGGTATATGAGTTAGTGTGACACCTGACAAGATGGTGGTATATGAGTTAGTGTGACACCTGACGAGATGGTGGTATATGAGTTAGTGTGACACCTGACGAGATGGTGGTATATGAGTTAGTGTGACACCTGACAAGATGGTATATGAGTTAGTTTGACACATGACGAGATAGTCGTATATGAGTTAGTGTGACACATGACGAGATGGTGGTATATGAGTTAGTGTGACACCTGACGAGATGGTGGTATATGAGTTAGTATGACACCTGACAAGATGGTGGTATATGAGTTAGTGTGACACCTGACAAGATGGTGGTATATGAGTTAGTGTGACACCTGACAAGATGGTGGTATGTGAGTTAGTGTGACACCTGGCGAGATGGTGGTATATGAGTTAATGTGACACCTGACGAGATGGTGGTATATGAGTTAGTGTGACACCTGACGAGATGGTGGTATATAAGTTAGTGGGACACGTGACAAGATGGTGGTATATGAGTTAGTGTGACATGTGACGAGATAGTGGTATATGAGCTAATGTGACATGTGACGAGATAGTGGTATATAAGTGTGACATTTGACAGGATGGTGGTATATGAGTTAGTGTGACACGTGACAAGATGGTGGTATATGCGTTAGTGTGACACGTGACAAGATGGTGTATATGCGTTAGTGTGGCATGTGACAAGATGGTGGTATATGAGTTAGTGTGGCACGTGACAAGATGGTGGTATATACGTTAATGTGGCATGTGACAGGATGGTGGTATATGAGTTGGTGTGGCACGTGATAAGATGATGGTATATGAGTTAGTGTGTTACATAACAAGATTGTGTTTCTGTAAGGTATAAACCACATCTCCACCCCAAAATGCCATATCGTATTCTAACTGACTTGTTAGCTCACCTGGCCTGAGTGAGCTTATGTCATGGCAACTGTCTGTCCATCGTCCGTCAACTTATATTTGGCAGGAAGCATCCTTAGGGCATAGGGATCCAAGTTTGTTCAAATGAAGCCAATCAGCCAATATGGCCAGTGGCCATCTTGGATTTCAGCCGATTTTAGGAAACAACTAGAAATCTCCAAAACCGCTTGGGGAATCAATTCAAAACTCATGAAACATCATCTAGGGCAAGACGTAAGCCAAGTTTGTTCAAGAGGACTTGATTGACCAAATGGTTCGGCGGCCATCGTTGATGGCCTAGTTTTCCTGAAAATGACTTCTCAAGAGCCGCTGAAGGGATCAGGCCAAAATTTGACAGATATTATTAGGGACTAAGCACCATTAAAGTTTGTTTACGGGAAGTTCACCCTTCAAAAAACATGACTGCCGTGGGCCAATGAAAATGAAGCGTGTTTGGCGACCATATTGGAATTCTTTTTTTTTTTGATGGATTTTGAGGCCGAAATTGTTTTTATGTTTTTGAGTATTTTGAGCTCAAATTTGCCATTTTCAAAACTGTCGGATAAACGGTTTGGTGGCCATCTTGGATTATTTTCCTGCCAAAGGCTCATACTAAAGCAATGAAAAATTTTAAATGTCTTCTCGAGAACTACTAGGCCGATTTCAATTATATTTGGCAGGAAGCATCCTTAGCGCAGAGATTTTCAAGTTTGTTCAAATGAACCCAATCGGCCAATTTAGCCGGTGGCCATCTTGGATTTCGGCGAAACCGCTGGGGGAATCGATTCAAAACTCAGGAAACATTATTTAGGTAAGCCAAGTTTGTTCCAGAGGACCTGATTTACCAAATGGTTCTTGGCCATCTTGGATGACCTAGTTTTCCTGAAAACAACTTCTCTAGAACCACTGAAGTGATCAGGTCGAAATTGGGGAGATATGATTAGAGACTAAGGGCCATTAAAGTTTGTTCAAGGGAAGGTAATTCATAAAAAAAACCATGGCTGCCATGATCCAATCAAAATGTAGCATGTTTGGTGGCCATATTGGATTTTTTATTTGATGGATTTTGAGGCCGAAATTGGATTTATATATGTTTGTGGGTATTCTGATTTTATATTTGCCATTTTTGAAACTGTCGGATAAACGGTTTGGCAGCCATCTTGGATCTTTTTCCTGCCAAAAACTCCCATACTAAAGCAATGGGAAATTTAAAATGTCTTCTCGAGAACCACTGGACTGATTTCAAGTATATTTGACAGGAAGCATTCTTAGGGCATAGAGGTCCATGTTTGTTCAAACAACGCCGATCGGCCAATTTGGTTGGTGGCCATCTTGGATTTTGGTCGATTTTTAGAAATGTCTAAAAATGTTTGAGCGATTGATTCAAAAGTCATAAAATATCATTTAGGGCACGGGCTGAACCAAGTTTGTTCAAGGGAACTTGATTTGCCAAATGTTTGGGCGGCCATCTTGAATGGCCTGGTTTTCATGAAAGCAACTTCGTCTCCAGAGCCATTGAACAGAGTGGGCCGAAATTTTGGAGATACGATATCGATGACTAAGGGCCATTAAAGTTTGTTCAAGAGAAGTTGATACATAAAGAAACATGGCCTCTGTTTTCTTGTTACAAGACTGCTCAACTCATTAGAGTTCTACTTATTGTTAATGAACATTCTAGTTGAAATACCTATGGTCCAGGTGAGCGCTACATGCCCCTTGTATTAAAAGACCACCTGTCTTTGGTGGCAGTGTATAGATAGCCTGTATGGTGGTCAAGGTAATCTGTCATGTCTATGTTTCACTGTATTTGCTCTGATAACATTAAAGGACAAGCTGCCCATATAACAGTCCATTCTTCTTTCACTTTTTATATTAGCGCAATAAAATATTTATTAACTTCTTTTATTGCAATAACAGATTTAGAACATATCTTATTTTTATTCAGATCTTTATTTCTCAACTCTGCTAAGGGTGGCAGCTGAATTAACCCTTTAATGCTCGAATTTTATCAAATGTTCCCAGAACATATCCATTTGCACCATGAGATTATTTGTGAAAATATACAACTGGAATGACTGGCTCTGGGAATTTTCAAAGATGGTCTTTTCTTAACCCCTACTACTCGGATGTCAATATTCTATCTTTTAATGTGTCAATAGCAAAGAAAATTGAGTACATTTTTCAACAATTTTGGTTTTACGTTATTGCTTTCTGTCTTCCACCAAATTTGTTGAAAAATTAACACAGGTTCATCTTTTAATTTAATTTTAAAATTGTAAATTTTGAAATCGGAGTGGTAAGGGTTAAACTGTAGATGTACATTCTTCAAGCTGCCGGCGGAGGCAGGCTTTCACAGCCTTGACCATAGTTAAAGGGTTTAGTTTTAATATTTTATTCAAAATACTCAGTAATTTGTGTGTCTATCGAGATAACACTTTAGTGGTCAAGAAAATGCATGAATCGTTTCTCAGTCAGTCATATGACGTCATAGTCAACTATGTGACATGTAGGCTGATGTCAGAATCCATTACGTCCTAAATGACTCAATTTAGTCTGACTTAATAGTCCGTCAGGTTGTACGACTTGTATGTCTACTATTTAATAATCATGCTGTTAAATATTTTGAAACTAATTTGACTGGGGGCTGTTGCTGCCATATAAAGCAACAGCACCCAATCAAATTAGTTTCAATATATTCAACCGCTTACCTGTATAGTTTTCTGGAGATTGATAGTCAGAGTTCACGGATCAACTGATCCCAACACGGGCGAAGTGTGGGTGGAATTTGGCTAAAGATGGGCACTGCATAGCTAAAACTGGATTCTTCCATTGAATTCAGGCCAAGAAAAGACTTGTTTATCGAGCCAGTTATTCCAGTGGTAAAATTTCAAATACGGTCCTCTTGGCCTGCAACTGGCATGACTGGACATTCTCCAAGACTTCTGTCTTCAGTGGTCAGTTTTGGCCAGCTTCACCATTAAGATGTTAACTAACAATAGCTATTTTGATGAATTTAACATTATGAACAAACTGTTTATAAAACACCTCAGTGCTATAAACACCTCGCTGTTCAAACAATGAATGACTTACTGCGTTATTGTGCTAGTGTGATTGATAATGGTGATATTAAACCAGTCTACAAAGCCTTCTGTTCAGGATATTATTTTCTTGTGTGTTCATATGCCATTAATTTTTAACAGTTTTTCTGTAGATACATTGTTAAGTTTTGTTTAATTTTTCGTCATCATGAACATTTTTGTTTCATATCTTGTATGTTTTCAGTGTGTGCAATTTTTCTCTTCATAGTCCAATGTAATATGGTGCTTCCTCTATTACGTGAATGGACCTTTCCAGATTTAGCTTTGCCCCGCCCATCTCTAGCTAAGCTCCACCCACACCGCTTGTGTTGGGATCTATCCCAGAACTCTTTGCTTATAAATTTCCAGAAAACTACAGGTCAGCAACAGCACCCAGTTAAGTTAGTTTCAAAATATTCAACAGCATGTTTATTAATTAGTAAAGACATACAATTTGTACAACAACGCTTAGTCCGTCACCAATTATGAGTTTGTGACGTACTTATCTACGTCATTTATGAAGTCATTGATTATGATGTCATCCTACACGTCACGTAGTTAATTATGACAGCTTATAATGGATGGATAAACTGGAAAGGTCCATTATATTGCGTTCAGAAATAGACCACTATGCAAGCATTTTTGTGACATGGTCCAATTATGTGGCCTGCTAATCAAAGCCATCATAAAATCCTCAATAGTCCACGTATTATACAATGTGGCCAAAAAGAAGAACACTAGAAGTGAGGCATGCAGTCAGCAACAATGGATGGATCTAATCTGTCGCTCAAGTATATGGCGTCATAATCAATTACATCACATGTATACAAACATCACAATCAAAATACATAATGAATGACATATCTAGCTGCATCATGAACATTGAAAAGCCAGTCAGTTGTACGAATTGTATGTCTTTGATGGATTTACTATTTAATAAACATTTTGTTGAATATTCTGAAATTATTTCTGCGGCTTATGGCAACAACAGCACTCAGTCAAATTACATGTAGTTTCAAAATATTCAACAGCTTATAACTGTATAGTTACCGTGAAATTGAGATTCTGGTAATTTTGGGTTCAAAATATAGAAGTAAATTCAAACACATGTAAAAAGGAGGTTGAAGCTTTGCTAGAAATAGGTGGGTCATAGCTAGATATCATACATGAGAGTCGTCAGTGGATACACTGATTTCAGTTTTTTGATAAAGTTGGGATTTCAAAAGCTTCTGTTTTTTATTAAATACCTTTAAAGCTAACCTTTTTCTAATGGGGGGGGGGGGGGGGGGGTTTAAGTGTTTTTCAGTATTTTTCAAACTTCAGTGTTTTTCTTCAGTTCCCACTCATCTGAGATATGGATCCCTCTTAAAATTCTTTGTTTTTTATACGCCGCCAAAGGGGTTTGGGGGGGATTGGGTGGGGGTGGGTGGGAGGTTATGTGATGGTGGCCAGCAGAGTGGTTTACGGATGATAACTCGGTTACCGTTTATCCGATCACTGAAACTTCAGAGGGTAGTTGGACTAGATTGGGGGAAGGAGCCTATGGAAAGGGGCGATGATCCAAAATCCAAGATGGCCACCAGCTACCGGCGGCAATATTGAAAATTGGTCTCCGAAGGATAACACTGTTACCGTTTATCGGATCGCTTTGAAACTTCATAGGGTGGTTGCACTAGATCTGGAGAAGAAACCTATCGAAATTGACGATGATCCGACATCCAAGATGGCTGTCTTGAAAATTGGTTTCTGGTTGATAGCTATGTTACCGTTTATCGGATCGCTTTAAAATGCCAAAGGGAGGTAGAACTAGCTCTGGGGAAGAAGACTATTGAAATTGACAATGATCCGAAATCCAAGATGGCCACCAGTAGCCATCTTGAAAATTTGTTTCAGGATGATTACTCTGTTACCGTTTATCGGATCGCTAACTTCGTAGAGAGTTTGGACTAGGTCTGGAGAAGAAACCTATCAAAATTGATGATAATTTGAAGTCCAAGATGGCAGCAAGACACCGTTTCTGAAATTTGGCCATCTTGAAAATCGGTTTCCGGATGATAGCGCCGGTACAGTGTATCGGATTGCTTTGAAACTTCATAGGAAGGATGGACTAGGTCTGGAGAAGAAACCTATCGAAATTGATGATAAGAGTGGCCATCTTGAAAATTGGTAATGGGTTCATAGGATGACTGGACTATGTAAGGAAGAATATTATCAAAAATATATATGATCCGAAATCTAATATGGACGCAAGCCACTGATGGCCATCTTGAAAATTGGTTTCCGGTTGATAACTCCATGACTGTGTAGCATAGGATGACTGGTTTTGGTCTGAGGAAGAAATCAATATTTTCTAATAGCTCTCATTCATTGGTTTGTCGTCATGGCGGGGTATCATGCACCGTTTGCGGAGCTCTTGTCCTTTAACATGAATATTGAAATTCGTTATTCTGATATGCATATAGTTTTTCATGAAAGTAATGCTTATTTTGATCAGACATAATAGAATATAATTAGCAAAATTCTGATGTTATTGTTATAATATATGAGATGTATGTATATGTAAGACGCTGTCAGTAAGTAATTGCGGAATCCAATCTATCGATCACTCAAATGATGTTATAATCAACTACATCACATGTAGGCTGACGTCGTAATCAATTATGTCATGAATGACAATTAGATCCGTCATAAACGCTTAATAGTCCATCAAGTTGTACGAATTGTATGTCTACTATTTAATAATCATTCTGTTGAATATTTTGAAACACCCAGTCAAATTAGTTTCCAAATATTCAACAGCATATCATTATAGTTTTCTGGAAATTGAGATTCAGATAATCGATCGATCCCAACACAGACAACGCATGAGTGGAGCTTAGCTAGAGATGGGCAGAGCATAGCTAAAACTGGATTCATCCATTGACGAATGGTGAAAACACCCATGCAGTATTAATCCTTTACTGGCCAAATGGCTAAAAATGGCTTCTGCACAGTGATCTTGAGAAATGTACATTAGCTGGCAAACAGAAGACTTTCTTGTCACACCTGTGAAGCAGAAAGTGATATAAGTTTCTGCATATATCAAATCATCTTTGTCAATATTTTATGATTACTTAATCCTACTATAACCAAACGTTATTTTGTAAACAAAGGTGTCCATATGGTGCCGATGCCATAAGGAGCCAGCATTGTGGTAGTGTAGTCACTACATCAAAGCTCAAGGTCATTCTCACCTTGCTATTTGACCTCTGCCTTTCCAATGTTATGTTAGGAAGCAGAAAGATAACATTGAGATCATAAGGTCAATAACAATGGGGAGACAGGCAAGACATTTAAAGTCTGCAGAATTTGTTTTGTAATTTGCCGCTAGAATGCCTGACTTGATAACCATGCTAGTCATTCCAGCAGTAAATTTTCCAAGTGTTTTTGTCTTACAGATAGACATTCATGGAGTGGGTGGCAAATGGACATTCCTGGACCGGGATGCAAATAGACATTCCTGCTGAAGTGGGCTGCAAATGGACATTCCTGGACTGGGCTGCAAATTGACAGTGATGGAGTGGGATGCAAATGGACAGTCAGGGAGTGGGCTCCAAATTGACAGTCATGGAGTGGGATGCAAATGGACAGTCAGGGAGTGGGCTCTAAATTGACAGTCATGGAGTGGGATGCAAATGGACATTCATGGAGTTGGCTGCAAATGGACAGTTATGGACTCGCCTGCAAGTGGACATTCACGGAGTGGACTGCAAATGGACATTCATGGACTCGCCTGCTAATAGGTATCCATGAACTGGCCTGCAGATGGACATTTGTGGACTCGCCTGCAAATGGACATTCATGGACTGGGCTGCAAATGGCTCTCCATGGACTCTGCTGCAAATGGACATTCATGGACTGGGCTGCAAGTAGACATTCACTGGAATGACTGACTCGGTTATAGATCCAGTCATTCCTTCAGTAAATTTTAATTAAATAGTCTTCTCTTTGTCTGTAAATGGACGTTTCTCAAGAAGCAATTCATGACTAGAGTGATAAAGCGTTAATAAAGTAACCGTATTACGCTAGAATGATTTTGTGGTCTTGAGTTCAGTTATTTCACATGGCACAGATTCTGAATAAGACTGGACTGCTAATGGGCATTCATGGACTGGCCTACAAATGGGCAATCATGGACTGAGCTGCAAATGAACATTCATGGACTGGGCTGCAGATGGGCATTTATGGACTAGCCTGCAAATGAACATTCATGGACTCGCCTGCAAATGAACATTCATGGACTGGTCTGCAAATTGTCATTTATGGACTGGGGTGCAGATGGGCATTCATGGACTGGCCTGCAAAGGAACATTCATGTACTCGCCTGCAAATGAACATTCATGGACTGGTCTGCAAATTGGCATTCATGGACTGGGCTGAAAATTGACATTCATGGACTGGCCTGCCAATGGACATTCATGGACTCGCATGCAAATGGGTATTCATGTACTGACTGCATATGGACAGTCATGGATGGATTGCAGATGTGCATTCATGGACTGGGCTGCAAATGGATATTCATGGACTTGGCTGCAAATGATTATTCATAGACTGGGCTGCAAATGGACATTCATGCAGTGGGATGCAAATGGACATTCATGGAGTGAGCTGCAAATGGACAGTTATGGACTCGCCTGCAAGTGGACATTCACGGAGTGGACTGCAAATGGACATTCATGGACTCGCCTGCTAATAGGTATCCATGAACTGGCCTGCAGATGGACATTTGTGGACTCGCCTGCAAATGGACATTCATGGACTGGGCTGCAAATGGCTCTCCATGGACTCTGCTGCAAATGGACATTCATGGACTGGGCTGCAAGTAGACATTCACTGGAATGACTGACTCGGTTATAGATCCAGTCATTCCTTCAGTAAATTTTAATTAAATAGTCTTCTCTTTGTCTGTAAATGGACGTTTCTCAAGAAGCAATTCATGGCTAGAGTGATAAAGCGTTAATAAAGTAACCGTATTACGCTAGAATGATTTTGTGGTCTTGAGTTCAGTTATTTCACATGGCACAGATTCTGAATAAGACTGGACTGCTAATGGGCATTCATGGACTGGCCTACAAATGGTTATTCATGGACTCGCCTGCAAATGGACAGTCATGGATGGACTGCAGATAGGCAATCATGGACTTGGCTGCAAATGAACATTCATGGACTGGTCTGCAAATTGGCATTCATGGACTGGCCTGCCAATGGATATTCATGGACTGGCCAGTAAATGGACATTCATAGAGTAGTAGAACATTTAGGGCTATCAGAACAGAACGTGGTGGGAGCCGCTGATCCGCGATCCACGGCTACATGAGGGGAGGTGGGCTGTCAGAACAGTAATTATGCACATACATTCCACACATTCCAATTCGCGATTGTGTCCCTAGAAAATATGCGATGCGCCTAAGCACACAAACACTATCTCGCTGTTGTTATCTTTTAGATGTAATAGGCCAGTTATCAGTAGGTCTGTGGCTAATAACTAGGACATAACGGGCTATCAGAACAGAGGTTGGTGGGAGGCGCGGATCGGCGGCTACAGGAGGGAGGTGGGCTGTCAGAACAGAGGCGTGATAATGCTGCAGCAGATCGTCCGAACACCCATTTAGAGCGAGACATCCTTAGTGGTATACCAATCACCTGCGATCAACCACACATTACATACAGACAGAGGCGTGATAACGTTGCAGCAAACAAAAAAATATAAATAAAAAAAATAAAAAAATAAAATAAAACTCCCATACCCCCCACTATCCGAGAGAACGCCCGCATTATCGCCGGCTTGTCTGCGGTTCTTTTAGGTGCTTCCCGTTGCTCCTACCTATTTTTTTGTGTCATTGTACCCCTACACTATTTCTGTCATTGTACTCCTACACTAGCGCGTACCGATTCGTCCAGGTCGGTTCGTTCCATTTTCTAAATGGGTCGATTCGTGCCATTAGTGGGACGGCTCGTCCCGATATAGAGGGACAGTTCGTCCCAGTTAACGCACGCACGCACACACGTGTCACTTGTATTTCCTGGTTCAGCTCGTGTCACTGTATTTCCTGTTTCAGCTCGATTTAGACCCGCTAGTCAGTGTCTGTACTATTTAATAGACATGCTGTTGAATATGTTGAAACTAATTTGACTGGCCGCTGTTGCTATCAAATTAGTTTCAAAATATTCAATATCTTACCTGTATAGTGTTCTGGAAATGGAATCAGAGATTGCATGGATCGATTGATCCCAACACGGACAAAGCATGGGTGGAGCATAGCTAGAGATGGGCGGGGCATATATATTCAACAGAATGATGATTAAATCATAAATTCATCAAAGATATCCAATCCGTACACTAGTGACGGACTTTTTCATTTCTATGACGGGACTATACGCGATCAATATGAATATTGTGGTATCAGTAAACTAGTGACGTAATTGTTCATGATGTTATATACTTGAGTGACAGATCTGGTCTCTTCATTGTATAGGTTTTATAAATTTTAAGCGACAATGGGCCAGGAGAAGACATTTTGAAAATTTACCACTGGTATGACTGGAGCATTTATCGAGCCATTCATTTTGGTGGTAAATTGTCAAAAATCCCATTTTCTTTGGTCTGTAAATGAACATTTCTCAAGACCGCTACAGGAGTCGTTCTTGGCTGATAAGCGAGGCTTAAAAGAGTTAAGTCTGTAAATTATGGAAGATATTTGCTGTTGTCTTAAATTACTACTAATTTCAATCACAGGTTAAATGTTTCAATAAAAAAATCAAGAAGAATTGGGAACAATTAAGTAAAAAGTAAATAGAAACACGTTAGAACAGGAAGATTATATATGTTTTAATATGAAAATTTTAAAGTTTATAATCCGATAAATAGGTCTGTGTCATATATTTCTCAACAAGACTGTCAGACGGCAAATCATGCATAGGCCTTCTTAATTTAGAGAACCATTAAAAGTTATTGTGAAGAACATGTTAAAGGTGTATATTCACACCATAATGAGTTAATTTATGTAGTATGAAACCATCAAATGTTAAGATTTATTTGGATGCATTACATTGGGAATTGGGGTACACAATTTAACCTTTGCCACTCTGGTGTTAAAGTTGTTAAATCTTCGTAAGATGTGTGTGCGTGCGTGCACACGCGTGTGGGTGTGTGTGTTGGTTGGAGAGGGGCGGGTGCTTCGTGAAGAAAAAACGGTGGATGGGTGGGGAGAGTCGCTTTTTCGTCCTTGTCAGTATACCTGGGTCGCTTGCATGAACACGTTCGTTTGAAGAAACAAATGCATCACCCCGCTGGCGGGACATCTGACATTTTTATTTCTAATGCTACACGTCCAATAGACCATTTTAGCTGAGCGCTTAAAAAGCAGCCTATAGCCGCTGTTAGGCATATTTAGGCCTTCATAGCAGCAACAGCGCCCAGTTAGATTAGTTTCAAAATATTCAACAGCATGTTTATTAAATAGGAGACATACAATTGATGCAACCGGATGGACTATTAAGCAGCTGTAGCACGGATCAGCCGGACGGGTACAGGCCGTCTCAGCTCGGATGGGTATGGAACGACGACTCCGTGTGCTTTTTAAGCACGCCCCCCCCCCCCCCCCTGGGTAGGATAGTACGCGTATATAAAACGGCCAAGTCCGAGCATGCCAGAGCTTCCCTGGCAACACGTGTCAGTATTGGAAGAGAGTGCATAGCCTACTTATAGTGTACCGAGTTGGTACGTATGATTTCTTCAAATCACTCCATTCTCATCGATATTGGTACCGATCAGGACCAGAATGAAACGAGGATTTCAAAACTGTTTACCTTTTTAAAATCGGACCAGAAATGGCCGAGTTATCCATAAAGCTCACTAAAATTATTTTCAAAATATTACTTGGACGTCGTAATCGCGTTTATGTATTAAGTGAATGGGGAATGCGCTGATCACGTGATCGTCACGTCACCCTTTTAGGCTGCACGCTGATTAGCTACTGCTCGCCCGCTGATTGACTGGGGCATCCTGCCTCTGATGTCATGAGTAGTATAAAAGGAGCAAGAAATCAGGAATCGAGAGCCATTTGGCTAGGAACAGCCGACAGCGAGGTTGCTGGACCAGCGCAGTGCTAGACGTGAGCTAACTACTTACTGACTGTAGTATCCTACACCGCAGCAGTGCCTATCAGAATTCAGAACTCCTGCACCAGTCAGCAACCTTTCACCCGCATCACAAGTTTTTTTAACCCCTTAGACAGCCATCCGAGGGCAACTAAATAAATAAGGACTCCCTCTCCGGAACAACTTAAGAGCTCCCCTGCGGATAGGCCTTGCAGCCCCGATGTAAATTCTACAGGATGTAGAGCCACGGTGATTCTTGGTGGATAACTCGCCAGATCTTCCAGACCACGCCGAAAAGTGGTATCAAACTTCCGCGCAGCATGTCATGTGTTTAATTAACTTTTAGGTTAGATTAGTTTAGATAACCCCGCCAATTTAGGAAGCACTGCGAAAAGAAATTATATAACACCAGCATGCAGTGCATCTCTGGGCATTCTGGAACATAACCCTAATGACAGGTAAAAATGTTAGTTCCGTAACACATGGGTGACGGACGAGGCGCAGATCTCCATCCAACTCGGTATGGTGACCGGGTGCGGTCTTAGAGCCCACCACGCCCTCACGGGAAGGTCATTAGGGATGGATATCTGCCTCTTACTCCCCGTCATAAAAATACTACTGCGCTTTCTAAATTGCTTATGTGAACGGTAGTTTGACCAGATCGTCATACGATTCGGGAGCTGCCGCCCCGTAACATGTCCGCATGCTGTCTTGCTGAGGAAGATGCTATGCGGGGCGACCTTCGGGAAGCTGGGCATCTTCGCCAGTGAGACTTGTGTCAAAAGATAGATAGGAATCCCTGCCACTTGCGGCCAAAGCTTGGAAGCATATCTAACAACTAAATTATATGTTGGAATTTAGCAGAAGGCCTGCATAAATAAAAGCGGCAACTACCAATGCAGTATCTTTGGACCCACATAAACCGGTGACCTATGAATTCTTCGGAACTCATCCGACCCATCTTCACGTAAACCAGAGTGCATCACATTAATTATAATCTCATTAGGATTGACCCACTGCATATAACATTTTGTTTGAACAAAAGTGGCCCTTTTTTCCTCCGCTTCGGCGTTGAAGACATTTTCCTGTGACGGAGGCCCGCGCGAGGCACTCCTCTTGCAACAATATTATTTTGTGTGTGTTAGGGGTATATATAATTGGTTTATATTAACTATTTAAGTAGCCTCGTTAGGACACTCCCTTACAGGGATACGTCGCTGGATTTACGAATCTGTGAGGTACCTCGGGCGAGCCACAGAGACAAGACACCGGTTTGGTTCTATGTACTGTATAATTACTAGCAAACGAGTACCATTGTTTGTGTAGTGATTCTTAATTATTATGTCCGGACTTTTAAATTAGTTTATGGACCGTCATACCGGTGACACCAACAGGTGGGATGAGACTGTAGCCTGCAGGGGTATGTGCTGGTCCTTTATGTTGCTCCACTCCGTTGCACCGCATGTACAGGATGCATAGTAGGGCTGGTTAGCTAC
Source organism: Chaetoderma sp. LZ-2023a (assembly GCA_034401795.1). Classification (NCBI taxonomy): domain Eukaryota; kingdom Metazoa; phylum Mollusca; class Caudofoveata; order Chaetodermatida; family Chaetodermatidae; genus Chaetoderma; species Chaetoderma sp. LZ-2023a. The sequence continues at coordinate 46,279,795 of CM067373.1, forward strand.
GGTTCTTGAGGTTACGGATTCCGTTTCGCGACTCCAGAAGGTACAAAGACTGGCTTCTAGAGCCGGTGGAACGATCACGTTCCAGTGGGGCCATGCGACCATTGCCGCCAAGATTGAACCTCACGGTCTCATCCCAACTGTTGGTGTCACCGGTATGTCAGTCCATTAACTAGTTTAAAAGTCTGGACATGATGATAATAATTAAAAGAATATGACTAATACCAACAATGGTACTCGTTTGCTAGTGAATGAGCAAAAATAATACTGTACATAGAACCAACTGGTGTTCTTTCTATGTGGGCTCGCCGAAGGTACCACACAGATTCGTAAATCTGCAGAGGTATCCCCGCAAGGGAGCATCGCACCGAGACTACTTGAATAGTTTAATATAAACCAATTATACCCCTAACACTTACAAAATATTGTTGTTGCGAGAGGAAAGTGCCTTGTGCAGGCCTCCATCACAAGAAAATGCCATCAATGCCGAAGGGGAGGAAAAGCTGGCAAAAAAGGCCACTTGTTCAAACAAAAAGTTATGTGCAGTGATCAATCGTAGTGATGCTATAATTAATGTGATGCACGCTGGTTTACGCGAAGACGGTCGGATGATTTCCGGAGAATTCATAGGTTCCCGTCTTATGTAGGTCCAATATCTGAATTGGTAGTTGCCGCTTTATTTATGCCGGCCTTCTAAAGTCTAACCTGCCCTTTAGTTGTTAGATACGTCTCCAAGCTTTGGCCGCAGGTGTCAGGGATTCCTACCTATCTATTGACACATATGTCTAACTAGCAAAGATGCCAAGCTTCCTAAAGGTCGCCCCACATAGCATCTCCCTCAGAAAGACAGCGTGCAAATATGCATATTATTGCCTTTAATATGTGTACAAGGCTGCGAACATAAGCCACTATTACCCATGTATTGGCCTCTCATTTTCATGGCGATCTTCAAAATATTCGCCTAAATTTTCTTAGCCTATATATATTTATTCATCGCGTCTTTACAATCTTTACAAGAACAATGAAAGGAAATCGATTTTATATGCGATCAATCAACAAATAAGTTGTGAAATGATTACGAGACGAATCGTCCTTGGGCGAAACTACCCTGGTACGAAACGTCCTTGGGACGAACCATCCCAGAACCAAAAATCGCTGTTTCAAATCTTGCTATGTATTATTAGTTAATGTAAACAGTATTGCCAGATAGTAGTGGTTATAAGCCTTCGTCATCAGGGCTACTGTATACCAGTATACTGAGTACTGGACACGCTCAGTGAGCGCGCACACACACACACAAATGCGGCAGCCAGACGTTTTTTTCAGGGTTGAGGAGCTTCTTCAGAAACTTGAGGAACTTCTTCAGAAACTGGAGGCACTTCTTTAGAAACTTCTTGAGGAACTTGAGAATGTTTCTGAAACTCTATCCACTGAGGATCAGATGCCATGACTCTCTTCTGAAACTTCTCACGTTCAGGGTCGAGGAACTTCGTCAGAAGCTTGAGGAACTTCGTCAGAAGCTTGAGAATGTTTCTGAAACTCTATCCACTGAGGATCAGATGCTATGACTCTCTTCTGAAACATCTCATGGAAGACCCACTTCGTCCATGCCTTCTTAGCATTTGCCTTGAGAACAGGTTTGATGAGGTAGTCTTGGTAGTTCTCGGTGTGGAAATTTAGAAAGCCCTCAAGATTACTCTCTAACTGCTTGCGCCCTCTTTCATTGAAGATGTGCTCAACGGCCTCCTTGTGGCCGGTGGCCAACTCTCTACCCTCAGTGTGACCAGTGGCATGCCCAGCCCCATGGCCCTCAGTCACCGCTGCACCGATCTCCTCTCGGAAGTAATCTATGGCCTCAGCCTGTATAGCATCCAACATCCGGTGTTCATCATCAGTGTGGAGGCTGAACACGCCAGCCCACTTCCCGACCCTTAGTAGATCTTTGGGATCAACCCTCGCCTTCTGGAGAGCTAGAATTACAGGACTCTTAGTGGGTGTCCTGGGGAGATCTAGTGACATGCCTAGGCACTGTCAAGCTTCCACTGGAGCACCCGAGTCAATAATTCCTTCGTACTACGGGACGACGTGGTCTCTATAGCAGTCAGTATCTCTGCATCAGATAGAGGTGGGACTTTGGCTTCCTCGTGGATAATGTTGACGTCATGAAGTAGTCGTCGGACCCTGTCAATCGGCAGCCGTACTGGTTTCTTCTTGGAGGGTTGCACTGGTTTCTGCCCACCAAAGACGATCTGCTGGATAACTTTACCAAACATCGCATTGGAGGGGTGCACTGGTTTCTGCCCTCCAAAGACGATCTGCTGAAAAACATTTCCAAACCTGTATATAGCTAGACGTTAAACATGCAGCAGTATGTGCTGCATCCTGATGGAGCGGTTGAATCCACGATTAACAGTCATTTGACCTAGTTTCCATGATGCGAACCCTCTCCGCTGTGGGGAAGTACATTGACTTCGCTATTTCCGGACAGATCCGCGAGAGGAGTATGGTGCTCAAGTTTAAGCTTGAGAGCACTGACGCGAAGGATGTAGAGCTTCCGCAGATGGTGAGCAGGTGGGAGATTGTGCAAAACAATACCACCTACATAAACGATGAGTTCAACTTACCGCCAGACGTAGAAATACCTGTTGCGGTGTCACTCTTCTCCCTCCTCGAGAACACATGTGAACCCGGCCTTGATGCAGAACAAGCTGATCCTCCGGGTGTACACTGAACATCTTCCGGGTGTAATGATGACCTCTCCACGACTTCACGTCTGGCATGATGAGAATGACCAGGAACTAAAACGGGAGTGTTCTAGACAGCGAATCCTACATGTAGAGCGAGTGTACCAGCTGGTCCAGGCCACAGATAACTAGCGCCTAGAGTTGATATTGCAACGAGGTGTCTCCGATTGTGTAGCTGTGGCAGTCTTGGTTCAGAAACGAGGGTGGTCCAGCAGGTTGGTGAGCTAGGTGACTTCAAACTAGTGACTGGGACCAATGTTCTCGGTGATCTACGCAATTGGGATGATTGTTGTCTCTATCAACAGGAGATGAAGTTGTATGCCTTACTGCGTCTAACCAGTGGCCCCGAGGATCTGGAGATGGAACTTGAGGGTCAGTACCACCTCGGAGGTAAGAACATCTCGGCTAATAATGGCAACCGGCTCAGCTTTTATGTTGGGGAGTGAGTGGGCACTCGCACAGTAAGCATGACAGTACTGTACTTCGGCTATACCAAGGTTTGTGTATCGCACACCGCTGGTATTCAGCTTGAGTGCACGTAGAGCACGATTCTGTCTCTAAAGCTAGGTGATCACTAGACAGGTCAGCACCTACCATAGGTCTCATCAGCTACAGCTAGGTGGTCAGTAATGCAGGTGGTCATTAAGGCAGTTGATGCGGCAACAGATCCTCTGTGTCACCTGTGAACATGCCAGAGTCTGCCATGGTGCAGATGGTAGGCACTTTAGCTTTCTGCCAAGTGAGCGTTGCCAAGGCAGCTGGAAGGGCCTGTGGGTAATCCCCTCATGCCGATGTGACACCGGTTGTGACTATGTGTTTGTTTGATATGGAGACATGAGGCTGGGCATGCATTTGTGATCCAACATTATGTCCATCATCATCATCATCATCATCATCATCAGCAGCAGCAGCAGCAGCATTATGTGTATCATCATCATCATCATCATCATCAGCATTATGTCTATCATCATCAGCATTATGTCTATCATCACCATCATCATCAGCATTATGTCTATTATCATCATCATCATCATCAGCAGCAGCAGCATCATCATCATCAACGTTATGTCTCATCAGCAGCATTATGTCTATCATCATCATCATCATCATAATCGGCATTATGTCTATCATCATCAGCATTAGGTCCAGTCTCATCATTATAATCATCATCATCAGCATTATGTCTATCATCCGCATTATGTATATCATCATCATCAGTAGTTATAAAATAAGTGTTTCAGAACGGGCCTCCACCACCAGGTGATACCCTATTAGAGAAACGCAACTGTATAGGTAACATAATCTCTCAATCAATCAAGCTAACTGAATCTGAAACTTAATCATGGGTTACCCCCGAAGAACTATGGAGTTACATGCATGGTGTAGGTAATGACAGAACTAAGACAGTATTTAGATCATCCGCTAACGATCCACAGTATCAATGTGGATGATGCTATTGAACCAAAATAAATGTGTTGCTAGATTTTTTATTTTAGAGTAATATCATCAATGAGGCAGTCGAAGAGGAGATCGAGTGCCTCATCTGTGAGATTCTTGTGCAGGTGTGTCTCTGCGTTGGGCTTCCTGTATGGGTGCAGGCGTGTCTCTGCTTTGGGCTTCCTGTATGGTGCTGGAATGGATGGCTTGCTGTGAGGGGTCGTGGTGGGCCCTACGTTGTAATACACCTCATTTGTGAACTTATTGTGATTGGGTGTATCCATGGTTCGGAATCTTATGTTTAAACCTGTAGTGTACTACAGTTTGTAGTTGAAGTTGTGTACTTGCCTGGCGTGAATAAACTTATGATGTCTTAGGTCTAAATGGAAGTTTTGTACTTACCTGGTATGTTCTGAACAATGGATGGCGGCCCATCGGGGGTTGGGTTGGGTCCTACAGTGTAAAACGCATCGCAGCCAGCCGGCCCACTGTTCTGATAGCCCACCTCCCTCCTGTAGCCACCGATCGGCGATCCACAGCTACCACCGATATACAACAGTCAGCTCTCACCACCTCGTGGCCCACCTCCCTCCTGTAGCTGCCGATCAGCGATCCACAGCTACCACCACCCTCTGTTCTGATAGCCCTACTACTCATAGACTGGGTTGCAAATGGACATTCATAGACTCGCCTGCAAATGGACACTCGGACTCGCCTGCAAATGGGCATTGATAGACTGGCCTGCAAATGGATATTCATAGACTTGTCTGCAGATGGACATTCATAGACGCGCCTGCAAATGGCCATTCGTGGACTGGGCTGCAAATGGACATTCGTGGACTGGGCTGCCAATGTACCTTCGTGGACTCGCCTGGAAATGGGCATTCATGAACTCGCCTGCAAATGGACATTCATAGACTCGCATGCAAATGGGCATTCATGGACTGGGCTACAAATGGGCATTCATGGACTGGGCTGCAAATGGACATTCATGGACGGGGCTGCAAATGTACATTCGTGGGCTGGCCTGCAAATGGACATTCATAGACTCGCCTACAAATGGACATAAGTAAACAAAATTCTATTTTATTTACCATTCAAGTATTAACCATTTAAGCCTTTGATCTTCAAATTTGTTCCAAGAAAAATATTATTGTATCATGAAAATGTCAATTTCCTGACCATGAAAAGATTATTTTTGGGCAGTTATCACTGGAGTGATTGACTCGGCTATAGATCTAGTCATTCCATCGGTAAATTTTAATTAAATAGTCTTCTCTTTGTCAGTAAATGGCCATTTCTCAAGAAGCAATTTTTGGCCAGAGTGATAAAGGATTATAATAAAGTAACAGTATTACACTAGAATGATTTTGTGGTCTTGAGTTCAGTTATTTCACATGGCAGAGATTCTGAATAAGCTGCCACAGATTTGTTCACATGCCACAGATTGTGAATAAGCTGTTCACGTGCCACAGATGTGTTCACATGCCACAGATTGTGAATCAGTTAGCTGTTCCTTTGAAGCCTTTATTTGGCATGACTGAAGATTGGTTAAATGACTTTTCCCACGAAAACGTCTGTCTGTCCAGGGATAATCTTTTTAACCTGACCATAGTTTCAAGAATTTTTCACATTCTCTCACTACACTTGGTATATGGATGCATCATAGTGTAAAGGTGAGTCATACGTCAAAGGTATGCCAGCGTAATCTTTTTTTCACACTTCACTTGTCCAGGCTGTGGTTTCAGGAATCATCAATATTTTAGCTCACTTGGCCTTTCATGCCGTGGCGACCATCCGTCCATCAACTTTTCCTTTAAACGACTTCTTCTCAAGAACCTCTGGGCCGATTTCAATCATATTTGGCAGGAAGTATCCGTAGGGCATAGGGATACAAGTTTGTTCAAACGAAGACGATCAGTCAATTTGGGCGGCGGCCATCTTGGATTTTGACAGATTTTTAGAAACGTTTTTAAAAATATTCCCCGAAACTGCTTGAGGGATTGAAGCAAACCTCATGAAATATGATCTAGCGCAAGAGCTGAACCAAGTTTGTTGAAGGGAACTTGATTGGTCAAATGGTTTGGCGGTCATCTTGGTTGACATAGTTTTAGCAAAAAGGACCTGTTCTAGAACTGCTGGAGGGATCAGGCCAAAATTTGGCAGATATGATTAGGGACTAAGGGCCATTGAAGTTTGTTCAAGAGAAGTTGATCCGTCAAAAAACATGGCCGCCGTGGGCCAATAAAAAAATAGCGTGTTTGGCGGCCATATTGGTTTTTTTTATTTGATGAATTTTAAGGTCGAAATTGGTTTTATGTATAATTTTGTGTATTCTGATATCAAATTTGTAATTTTCGAAATGGTCGGATAAACGGTTTGGCGGCCATCTTGGATCATTTTCCCGCCAAAAGTTCCCATACTAAAGCAATGGGAAATTTAAAATGTTTTCTCGAGAACTAATGGGCCGATTTCAATTATATTCGGCAGCAAGCAGCCTTAAGGCATAGAGATTCAAGTTTGTTCAAACGAAGCCGATCGGCCAATTTAGCCGGTGGCCACCTTGGATTTCGCCCAGAACTCACGAAATATGATTTAGGGCAAGAGCTGAACCGAGTTTCTTAAAGGGAACTTGAATGACCAAATGGTTTGGTGGCCATCTTGGATGACCTAGTTTTTGCAAAACTACTTCTTCCCCAGAACCACTGAAGCGATCAGGCCGAAATTTGTATTATATGATTAGGCAATAAGGGCCATTAAAGTTTGTTCAAAAGAAGTTGGTCTGTCAAAAAACATGGCCGTCGTGGGCCAATCAAAATATATCGTGTTTGGTGGCCATATTGGATTTTTTGTTTGACGGATTTTGATGCCGAACTGGTTTTATATAGGTTTTTGGGTATTCTGACCTCAAATTTGCAATTTTCGAAACTGTCGGATAAACGGCGGCCATCTTGGATCATTTTCCCGCCAAAAGCTCCCATAATAATGCAATGAGAAATTTAAAATGTCTTCTCGATAACTGCTGGGTCGATTGCAGTTATATTTGGCAGGAAGCATCCTTACGGCATAGAGATTCGAGTTTGTTCAACTGAAGCCGATCAGCCAATTTGGCCGGCGGCCATCTTGAATTTTGGCTGATTTTTAGAAATGTTTTTAAAAATCTGCGAAACTGTTTGAGCGATCTATTCAGACATCATGAAATATGATCTAGGCCAAGAGCTGAACCAACCTTGCTTAAGGGAACATGATTGGTTAAATGGTTCAGCCGCCATCTTGGATGACCTCGTTTTCGCTAAAAATAACTTCTTCCCCAGAACCGCTTTAGCTATCAGGACGAAATTTGTAATATATGATTAGGGACTAAGGGCCATTAAAGTTGGTTCAAGGGAAGTTGATCCATCAAAAAACAAGGCCGCCATGAGCCAATCAAAATGTAGCGTGTTTTGGTGGCCATATTGGATTTTTTTTTTATTTGATGGATTGTGAGGCCGAAATTGAGTTTATATATGTTTTTGCGTATTGATTTCAAATTTGCCATTTTCGAGACTGTCGGATAAACGGTTTAGCGGCCATCTTGGATCATTTACCTGCCAAAATCTCCCATACTAAAGCAATGGGAAACTTAAAATGTAGTCTTCTAGTGAACCCCTGGGCCGATTTCAACCATATTTGACTGGAGACATCCTTAGGAAAACAGAAGACATCCTTAGCGAATAGGGATACAAAGTTGTTCAAAGGGAGATGATCGGCCAATTTGGCCCGCAGTCATCTTGGATTTTGGCCGACTTTTAGAAACGTCTTTAAAAATCTTCTCTGAACCTGCTTGGGAGATCGATGCAGACCTTATGAAATATGATCTAGGGCAAGAGGTGAACCAAGTTTGTTCGAGGGATCTTAATTTGCCAAATGGTTCGGTGGCCATCTTGGATGACCTAGTTTTCGCTAAAACATCTCTAGATCCGCTGAATGCATTGGGCCGAAGTTTGGTTGATATAATTAGGGCCATTCAAATTTGTCCATGGAAAGTTGATATGTCAAAAAAACATGTCCGCCATGAATAAATCAAAATATAACGTTTTTGGCAGACGTCATATTTTCCGCAAATTTCTGAGAAAAACACAAAAAGACCTAATTATTAACCATTGGGCCAATTTTAATAGAACTTGGCTAAACTTTCTTCGCAGAGATTTGATTGGTAAATTTTTATAGTGGTCATCTCATTGTGTTCGGTTGTGCCAGCCGCCAATAATTCCACATGATATGGTTCTTATTATAACTTGCTTACAGTAGCGACAACCCCATCCGACCATCTGTTCACAATATGACACATTCCAGTATTTCTGAACAGAATTAGACCAAACCTAGTAAGCATTTTCCTGTCGGCATTTAGTATCTGCATTGCACAAATGGAGTTGATTCAATGAAAAAACAGAGTTATCCACCATGAAAGAATATGGGACCCATTTGCCTAAATTGACATTAAGAGCTATTGACTTGCAACTTGAGTGTGCGTAGTTTACCTTTGGCCATACGCTACAATCCATATAAAAACTAGGTCAGTTTGACATGGTTTCTGGATAATACATGTCAACAGAAATTTGTCGCATTGAAATCAATGCTAATCTATTCAGGCAGCACATTTTGTCATCTTTCGAGCTCTGCATAAATGATGAACAGTAATCCCATGCGTGGGGTGGGGTGGGGGTGGGGGGGGGGGTCTACCTATTATTATTATTATTATTATTATTGTTGTTGTTGTACAGTCTGTATATAGAACCGTATGTAACATACTGACAAACACTTATGTACATTTAATAAGTCTCATAATATTGTATTCATAATTATTTGCAAAAAAACATCTATTAAAACTACTTATATATATATATATAGCCTCTAGGAGCATGCATTCAAGCACGCAGGCGTGCGCACGCGCGTGTGCACACATGCACACTCACACACAGAGCTATTTAACTATTTAATGGTCAAGATAGTTCAAGAAAATTGACATTTGTACGAGTAAATATCCATTTGCAGACCAAGAGAAGACAATTTTTTGAAAAAAAATCCAAGGTGGCCGCTTTTTAGAAATATCTTTAAAAATCATCATCTCTGAAACCGCTTGGGGGATCGATTCAAAACTCATGAAATATCATCTAGGGCAAGAGCCAATCCAAGTTTGTTCAAGGGAACTTGATTGGCTAAATAGTTAGGCGGTCATCTTGGATGATCTAGTTTTTGCAAAAATGCCTTCTACAGAACCGCTAAATGGATCGGACTAAAACAATGGGAAATTTAAACTAGAACTACTGGTCCGATTTCAAGTATAGGTGGCAGGAAGTATCTGTATGCCATAGGAATATACGCTTGTTCAAAGGGAGCCAATCGGACAATTTGGTTGGCGGCCATCTTGGATTTATTCCAACTTTTAGAAACGCCTATTCTCCAAAACTGCTGGAGGGATCGATTCAAAACTCATGAAACATCATCTGGAGCAACAGCTGAACCAAGTTTATTTGATGGAATTTGATTGGCCAAATGCTTGGGTGGCCATCTTGGATGACCTAGTTTTCTAAAAAATTACTTCTCCAGAACTGCTGAACGGCTCATGCCAAAATTTGGGAAATATGATTAGGGCCTAAACGACATTAAAAATTTTCCATGGAAAGTTGATACATGTCTGCCATGAATCTATCAAAATATTTTGATTTTGAGGGGGAACATCGTGTACTTTCTGCAAATTTCTGAGAAAATCATAAAAAGACTACTTATTAACCACTGGGCCAATTTTAATAAAACTTGGCTAAACCTTCTTCACTTAAATTAGTTTTCCAGTGGTCATCTCATTTTCTTCTGTCGTGACAGTGGCCAATAATTCCAGGTGAGCGATACAGGCCCCTTGGGCCTCTTGTTAAATAGTAAAGACATATAATTTGTACAATAACGCTTAATCCGTCATCAATTATGCATTCAGGACGAACTTGTCTACATCACTTATCTATGTCATTCATGACGTCATTGAGTATGACACCATCCTACACCTAGCGTACTTTATGGTTATGATGTCATATGATGGATGGATAAACTGGAAAGGTCCATTACCTGATAGTGTAAGAATTATTGCTACGTTAGCGAGTAATAAGATTCAATCAATTAAGTTATAACATGAGGTTTGATATTTAGCTCAAGGTAACACAAATGAACTTGATTAAACATAACAATCGGGAGGCATAAGCTCACATATTTTACTTTATAATCATATGCAAATACATCATTATGTACATTTTATTACACGTCTAGTAATGATAGGTGTGTTTTGGACCACAAGATTGTGGTCCTTTAGCACAGATGACAGATAGGTGATAATGATGACACCTTCACGCCGGTCTCCTCCGTAAGTACCAACTTTGTTGGGAAACTAAGTCATCTAGGATTGCGGGCTGACATCCGCATACAGAGGCAGCTCTGATTATGTCTAACCTTCTTCAAACAAGAAACTGTGCTCGACATCCTCGGGCGACGCGATCTTCCCAGGAGCTTACCATAGCTACGTGGAATGTACGTGGTCTTAGTGCAACATCAAAGAGGCAAACCTTATGTGCAGACTGTGAACACTGTAACATCGCTATCACATGTCGTCAAGAGATTAAAGTAGCTAAACACTCAGAGCAGCAACTACAGACCGGCCATAAGCTAGTGCACATGGAGCAAACACAGACCACATACCGGGGTTTAGGCTTCGTAATCGGACCAAGGGTCTTGGACCATGACATTAGTTTTGGATACATCAGTGATCGCGTTGCATTCTTCGACCTGGCTATACCTACACGAAAACACCACCACTAAATGTCGCATTGTCAACGCATATGGCCCAACTACTGAAATAGCCAAAGAGAATTCAGCAATATTAGATTCCTTCTATGCAGAACTGAGTTCCGCCATTACAATCCCAGCTAAATGGTAACTGTTCGTGTGTGGAGATTTCAACTCCCCAAGTTGGGTAAACTCGGAATTGCAGACAAAAGTTCAGGACTTGGCTTATGCATGGGATCCTACGGAGAGGGCACACGCAACAGCAATGGAGATGCACTGGTGGCATTTCTTAGTTCCAATGGCCTATTTGCCACAAATACGGCTTCTAAACACCCGTCACCATCAAAATGCCGTCACCAGACAACATGAATCGGACACATTGCTGATTGCAAAGCCCAAAAAGGTTCTAATGCTCCAACAGCTGTCTAACAACCAAATAGATGTCATACTATGCAAGACTGAAGCAAACCCCCTGCTTCAGAATACTCGTTCCTATGGAGGCACATACCTCAATTCTGCCCATAAGCCAGTCATTACACGCCTTCAGATGAACGATCTCTACCTAATATATAAACGCCATAGCAGGCAAGAGGGTAGAGTCTCCTACAACATACCCAAGCTCATCAGCGACACTGACACTCAAATGTCATACAAAAAGGCCCTCTGGGAACAGATAGCTAACATCGACGTCAGCTCTGATCCAAACGAAGTTCTAACCAAAATACTGAAATCTATGGAATCATCAGTTACCAGCACTATAGGTGTTCTTAAAAACAACCAAACTAGGTATACTGACGACCCTCTAGTAGTAAAACTGTCAGCAGAGCAGAAAGCATTATGGCTGCGCATCTATCAAAGTGGCCAAAGTGAAGACCACACCAAACTACGCCGGGAGTGCAATACCATTCTGTGCCACATTAGCGAATGCTTAAAAGATCTTGCTATTCAACAAGCAGACTCCCTAGCAGATGAAATCACTGCCATGGATGACTGTCACAAAATGTTTCGGGCAGCCCGAGCCCTGAGAGTTACTGACTACACACCACCACTCACTGTACACAACTCTGAAGGACACTTTATCCGAACTGACCAGGGAAAAGCAGAGGCAATTTGAGAATGGTTCACGGAACAGTTCACTGACCATGATGACGAGCCCTTGCACCCGTTCTCAGGAGACGCCAGGCCATTACTAACACCAATTAAAACAACATTGGTTGAGAAGGCACTTAAAGCCCTGAAAAATGGGCGTGCATCTGGACCTGATGGCATGAGCAATGAACTATTCAAATATGCAAGTGACATTATCTCAAAACCGATCATGCACCTAATCAATTCAGCTTTTATGCACCACCCGTCCATCGACACTGTAGGCCAAGGCACCCTTATCACACTACCCAAGCCCAAGAAGCCACCTGGTCCCAAGCCAATCTGCGGCCCATTGTGCTCCTCAGCAGCATACAGAAAATCCTATCCAATCTTACTCTATGCCGCATCCGAGACAAGATCAATGACTTCACCGGATCATGTCAAAGTGGCTTCAAATGTGGACACAGCTGCGCAGACATTGTATGGGCTCAATGCATGCTTATGTCGGTAGTCATGTCCAAACACTGGGATTTCCACAAAATGGGCATTGACATGTCACGAGCCTTCGACACAACTAAACGCCCAAAGATCCTAGAAGTACTAGGCCAGGCCAGTTGCAATGAAGATGAGCTACGACTAGTGAGACTACTGCATGCAGACACCAAGCTGAGAGTACGAGTCAAGTTAGTGACATCTGTAGAGTTTGAGACATCAATCAGCTCCCCACAGGGAGATGGTCTATCTCCTGTGCTTTTCACCTGTTACCTTGCTGCTGCATTGAAATCTGTGCGGAAAAGTTCCACAAGACCAACCCTCCCCCCCCCCCTTCCACCCCCCCCCCCCAGTGTTCATACTGGGTATGCCGCTAGAGATGGAAAATGCTGATGATGTGGACTTCATAGATGAGGAAAAGAAACCCCTTGACGAACTTCTCCCAATTGCTGCAAGCAAACTAAAAATTGAGAATCCCTTTATGAATGAATCCAAAACAGATATCACCCACATATACCTACCAACAAAGCATGAAACTAAAGAAAATGACTATCCACTTTGTGGCGGAAAACCATGGAGGAAAAGTACAATTCTGGGCTCACTGCTTTGCAGTACTGCTGACATTGCTGCACGCTGTGTCATGGAGAACATATCTTTTCAGTCCTTCTGGAAGCTATGGATTTGTAGATCAAAGATGCCCTTGATAAAAAGGCTACATTTATACAATACAACCTGTGTATCCTTGATGCTGTATAACTGTAACAGCTGGGCAGCTCCAAAGGCAGCTCTAGACAAACTCGATGCCTGCCACCGCATGCACCTATGTACCATCACTGAACACCGATGGCCAGACAGCATAATCTCCAATGATGCACAACGATACAAGATGTGTAATATGTCGCCGCTGTCTGTAAAAGTTGTCCAGCAAAGATGGTTCATGTTTGGCCATGTGCTACGGATGCCTGAAGAGACACCAGCACAGAGAGCCTTGGAATTTGCCCTACTCGGAGCCAGCAAATACAAAGCCGGGAGAGGACGTCATTGCATAAATCTGCTAAGCATGCTACGAGGTGACCTCAAGAAAGCAGGACTCGGTACACTCAAGTCAAGAATGGACCTGAGGAAGCTAAGATTTCGGCTGAAGATAAGACACAGTGGGCAAAAGCGAAGATGGACTGATTGCAGCTGTAGGATGTTTCTACTACTACAGCCGTAGTAATCATAACACATACAGATAGAACACAGTTCGGTGATAGGTAGAACACTGTCAGGTTATAGGGAGAACACAGTTAGGTAATAGATAGGACACAGACAGGTAATAGATAAATCACAGACAGGGGATATGTAGAACACAGACAGATGATAGATAGAACACAGACAGATGATAGATAGACCACAGAGAGGTGATTGGTAGAACAAAGAGAGGTGATAGGAAGAACATAGACAGCTGATAGATAGAACATAGACATGTGATAGATAAACCGCATAGAGAGTATAGGTACAACACATACAGGTTATATAGAACACAGACAGCTATAGGTAGAATTCACAGACAAATGGGTAGAATTCAGACAGATGATAGGTAGAACACAGATGTGTGATATGTAGAAGACAGACATATGACAGATAAAACCCATGTATGTGATACAGACAGGTGATAAATAGAACACAGATATGTGATAGGCAGAACATGGGCAGGTGGAAGAGAACACAGATATGTGATAGGTAGAACACAGATGTGTGATAGGTAGAACACGGGCAGGTGATAGATAGAATACAGACAGGTGATAGGTAGAATATGGGTAGGTTGCATGTCTGGCTCATTGCCATGTGGTCATTCGAGCAGACCTGGCTGAAGCTCTTATTTGTCATTCATATGTACTCTCTTGATTGCGTAGATTTCATCTCCTACATTAACTACACCTTTTCCATTCACAGCAAGATAAATCCCAAACAGGGGAGATGCTCCATAAATACGTTCTGACTCCTTTGTGATGCGGAACCTGAAATGGAGATCAGATATTGCTGAACGGGTGATGATTATCTTTATGCCTAGCTTCCACATTTATAGGTCATGGTGAAACATGGTGAGCAATGTATTGCAATATTGGACTACCTGTGTACACATATGCTTCCATCCTTAGAAAAGGGAATGTTTTGTCTGTTCACAAATGAGGCCAATTTCTACCCTCCCATCAAACTAATGTGACGTTGGAGTCCAGTATTGCTGAGATGGAAATTGGTGGGTGACTAGCACCTCCGAGAAGGAGATTCATGTGGACCAGTATTGCTGGGATGGGGATTGTTGGGGAGTAGTACTCACGATATGAGGATTGGTGGTGGTGCCAGTACTGCCAATCTGGTAATTGGTGGGGTGGGTTAGCCAATACTGCCGAGGTGTAATTGGTGGTGGACCAGCACTGCCTGAGTGAGATGTTTGCACATCGTTTATATGATTGCATTATATTCAAGTTTAGTACTTAACCATAAATACCAATGTACACATAATTCTATATATTTCCCATGCTCAGTTTGATATTGCTTACTTTTTCAATGTCTTCAGTGGATCTCCAGATCGGTTTCTAACACCTTGCTCTGGGTTTACTGTCGTTAACAGACACCTGAAATGGAAATCAGTTCTAAATTTATAAACTGATTAGAAATACTATTACATATAATACTAACATTGCAAGATTTATCCTGAACATTCACGGAATAGAGTTTATATTGACATTTTACCAACAATATGCATGTGTTCTGGTGTCCCAGGTTGCTTCTAGTTTGCAAGGTGTCAACAAAATACATGGATATCACCACATGCAGTAATTTTCTGTGTCATGGTCTTATCTTGCTTAATCTTTGTGGACCATGGAGTGTTGATTAAAATACACACATTATATGTGGCATTACATACAGTAAGCTGTAAACATTCCTTTAAACCCTCATGGATAGGTTATATAGTTGAGTATCTCTGGTGCTATTGCTTACCTACTGCAAGGATATGCATCAGTGCATCTGAGCTACTATCTGCAGCCACTATTTTTGTATTTTAATTTTGATATGATGCACTATTTCTAATGAAGATGTTGTCACCTGATCACTTCCTTACCTTGGACACAAGCTCATGAACCGAAAGGTAGTCTTGCCAATCCTCACCTCTTCCCAATCATCCTATATTAACACCACATATTGCAATAGATTAACTAATATTGTTTATAGCTACGAGAAAGGACTTAATTAGTTCCAGAATAAACATGTTTTCTGTGAAGGTGGACAGATTCATTTGAGTCTATGGATAAAGATCATTATCATCATCATCATTTTACGAGGCATAAGCCATTTGCTTGTTATTGCCTCGGTGTTTTAGATAGTATGATTTGCTCAGTCCAATTCAAGTTCTTTTTTTAAAGTGGATATCTGGTTTGTTCTTGAATGATTTGCCTCTTGTTTCTTAATTAAATCTCCTGGAAGCCGTCAATATTTCAGTGATATTTGATTGAAGACTTTAGCTCTATTCTGTGGAAATGGTGTGTGCAGATGGGTGTTCCCTGGGTCAGCTGCGGTGTGCCGCCTACACGCATGGTGACGCCCTGCTGCGCCTAGCATTTGGTTGTGTGGAGGCTATAGTTGATCTTATTGATGTTGTTGTCAATTTCTGTGTTTATCGTTATCTAAGTCTCCTCTACGCTAGTGTCTCTTAATTCTACCACAAAAGTGCGGACCATATAAAGCAGATAATAGGTCTATTACGGCCCAACTCGTTGTGCACTGCTTAAAACTTCATCCAATGCATGCAGAGAAAGTGGACAGAGTTTAGCTAAAATTGGATTAATAAATTATGGGTAATTTCACGCACTGCCATTGATTAATACATTATGAGTTGTTTCTAAGTGTTAGTTTATAATATGAACTTAAAGTATCGTATCCATGGGCCCGCATTCAATGAGCCACAACTCACCAAAAAGTTAAATACACCATTCTAGAGCCAATGTTCAATGATCTACAGTCGCCACCATCCAAACGGTAAAATCCGTTCAGACCAGGAGAGTTTAAAATATCCTACATGTGTCACTCATTCAACGATCCACAGACTCTACAGAAAAAGTAAAACACTCAAACAGTTCGAACTGACAACATAAAAGAACAGGGTCTATCATGACACTCACCAAGCCACCACAGTTGCTGGTGGTCAGGCCGCCTTTACCACCAAGCCCAGAAAAGTAGTCAGTATTTAGAGGCCCTTTATCCAACTTTAGCACTCTACATTGCGGCAGCTGTGTGTTTATGTACACAGGCCGAAGCGTCTGTACAAATAGCTGTCCAATCTGCTTCATAAAGACGTCTAGCTGAGATGCACTATTGGCAATTGGTGATATATTGATAGGCCTTGTCTACAGTAGAATTATGACTGTCAAGAGGGCATACAGCAAAATGTCCTGATCTGCATCACCTTCTCAGCATCTTTGATTCTACTGCTGTATGACAAGGACATGATGCTCTCGAAGAATGGTCAGCAGTTCTTCAGCTTTAGCACAGGGCTTGTATTATCCCCAGTGGTATCTAGGACATCGTGTATGCACACACGGGTAGCCATGACTATTTCATGTAGTCGTAAACGTAAAACCAAAAAGCTTCTTCACCTTACGTAGTTGGAGTAGGGTGTTAGCATCTGCAAGCATTGATGGTGATATTGCTCAAGCCGAGTATCCCTACCGTGAGCTTCTCAGACTCTTAGAATGAACTTCTGATCTTCAGCAGAACTCTGACGAGGTCATGTGCATAGGATTCGGCCATCGATAGCCAATATCTTTCATTCGACTAGCTTAAAGGGGTGGTGGAGTGGCTGTGGATCAATAAATATGGGCTCTTGAAGTTGGTATTTTACCTTCTCTATCAGAGTTGTATGGGTATTTTATTATTTAGATGTATATTTAGACACGCATCCAAATGGGAGACGCACATAGGAACTATTACAGCCAGGGTAGCAAAGAACATTGGTATCATGCGTCGACTTAAATCCTATCTACAAACTAATTTAATTAAAAAAACACTACATCACACTAATACCACCACATATGACATACTGTAATACTATTTGGACTAATGCACATCAAACAAAACTAACAAAGTTAAAATCATTGCAAAAGAAGGACATTAAGCCATTCTCTCAAGTAGAAAATGGTCAAAATATTTTCAAAGCCGAGAAATTAATAACGCTCAAAGACATTGGCAAACTGCAACTTTATTCCATCTTAATAGGCTTCCATAACGGCAATTTACCACCCCCGCTATCAGATCTTTTTACACACAGTGCAGAAATACATTCTACAAGAGCCAACCATAACTTGAATACACAATACTGCCGCGCAGAAACATCCAGAAACGAAACATCAACGCAAACCATAAAACTCTGGAACTGCACTGACGAAGACGCACGCACACATTATTACCCAAACATCAAACATCATACAAACGAAACATTAAAAACATGTTAGTAGAAAATTATTAGAGCAATTCCGGCCACAATGACTATGCTGTTGCCCCTGGACATTCATCAAGGCTGACAATACACCCATCCCCACCCCACCCCCTCCCCAACATGTGGAAATTCCCGGTCTTTCGGTCGTGTACAATCATCTTGCCAAGTTTCATGCAATTCTCTAGGAAACTGTAGGCGTTGCAGTGACATGATTTTTTGGATGTACGGAGATATTTGCCCTCCCCCACCCCCTCACCCCCAATTCAGTCATGCATGACCGATGCAAAAACCTTTAATATTAGGCACATCTTTGGGTGGTGTACATCCTACCAAGTTTCATCCAATTCCCTCTGTAACTGTAAGAGGAGTTGCAGCGCCAAGATTTTCGGCATGTACGGACAGATGACGGTACGGACCCACAAAATCAGTCAGGTATGAATTTTTATATCATATTATTGTATTTATTGTACTACTTTCAGGTAGAGATTGTCACCAATCAGCGTGATTAATTCCAATTGGGTCCATGCTATGTAGCTGGTGGATCCAGAATTTCTCGCGTTCCTTACGGATAGACGTTGCTTCCGTGGAATCAGGATCGCGATGGAACACCTCAATGATTCTGTAGTTGACTGAAGAGGTGTTGTGATTAGGGAGATGTTTTTGTTTTGTCCCTAACGTTACAAACTATCTAACGATTTTAACTTCATAACATTAGTAGCAATTATACTTGGACGAACTATAAGAAAATGGCACACAGCCATCTTAACACACGATAAAAACTTTATCATCTTAGCTACTATACAATGATTTGTTTCAAAACAAAAACATTCTGTAACACAACGAATGTGGTTTATTTAATCACGTGTAACACATGTTCTAAACAATACATTGGTGAAACTAAACGAGAATTCCAAATACGTATTAAAGAACATCTTAGGGACATTAAGAACAAAAAAGACACACCAGTAGCCATTCACTTTAATCTCCCTAATCACAACACCTCTTCAGTCAACTACAGAATCATTGAGGTGTTCCATCGCGATCCTGATTCCACGGAAGCAACGTCTATCCGTAAGGAACGCGAGAAATTCTGGATCCACCAGCTACATAGCATGGACCCAATTGGAATTAATCACGCTGATTGGTGACAATCTCTACCTGAAAGTAGTACAATAAATACAATAATTAAACCCAATGTATAAAACCATACATTTCGGGTACGCATTTATTCCCAAACCGGGTACATTCGGGTACACTGTTACCAAATCGGGTACAACTACACATCAAGTCGGGTACAAAAACGACAACAACAATGGGATGTATCTACCAAATCTGGGTACATACACATGGGATCGGGTACAATCGGGTACAATCGGGTACAAGATTACTATAAAAGGAGCGCACAAACAGTGCATCGGCATCCAGACTCAACGGACACTAACCGTTAGCGTCAGGACAACATAGCATCTTACAAGCTTTTCACAAAAATATGAATTTTTATATCATTAGGCACATCTTTGGGTGGGGTACAATCATCCTGCCAAATTTCATCCAATTTGTAGCTCGCCGGGTAGTGTCGGGCCGTTCTGGTGTATCATGTCGACTCGCCGCGCCGCAAGTGCACGACGAGTGATGACACTGGTTAGCATCCGGTCTCGGGGTGACGGACCTTGTATGAGACTGCCCTGCGGGTAACAAACACCGGCTCCTAAGGCCGGTGGAACTAAATCGTTCCGGTGGAGCCGTGCGACCATCGTCGCGAACATTAAACACAACCGTCTCATCCCAAGAATTTGTGTCACCAGTATGCCTGTCCATAGCAATTTCGTGATCTATGGACTTACAAGATTTGATTTGGTGACCTAAAAATATAAGTCTATACAATGATTTTACATAAACAATTATAAATATGCTAAATAAAACTAAAATAAGAGCATACGAAAATACGAGCCATAGAGACAGGTAGATGAACCTTTAAACATGGGGCTCCCGGAGGTACCACACAGACTCGTAAGTCCGCAGAGGTATCCCCGCAAGGGAGGCTCCCATACACGAGACGTAACTAATTAACTTAATATAAGTTATTATACCCCTAAGCTGAAAGGAAGAAGATTATCTCAGACGAAAAGCTATGTGCCTCATGCGGGCACTACTCCTAGTGCTAGTTTGGGTGAGGAGTATTATCCTTGCGTGGACCATCATCGCTGAATCCTTGCGAGAGGCAAGTGCCTCGAGCGGGCCTCCGTCTCGGCAAGGTGTCGCCACTGCTTAAAGCGGGAGAAGAGTAGTAGGCAAAAATGGGCCCACTAATATTTCAACCAAAAATGCTTGAGAAAGAAAAGACCATACCTAGTGAGATTATGACTATAGGGTTGCGTGCTGTTTTACGTGAAGACGGGACGGGTGATTCCTGATGGATTCACCCGTCACCGTCTTATGTGATTCTTAGTATGCTGAGTTAGTAGTTGCTGCTTTATTTATTCGTGCCTTCTGCTTTGCTTAATTAGCATCTAGTTGTTTTTGAAACAAGAACTATTTTTGGCTGCAAATGGCTGGTATCTACCTAGCTATTATACGTGGCTGTCACTGAGAACAGATGCCCTAAGACATCAATACTGAAGAGTGTGCTTATACATGTTACTTAGTAAGATCTCCAAACTGGATAAGAATCCGAACATCCCGCTCCGTAACCACATAAAGCGTTACAAGACATAGGTTACTTTTCACAAAAGCATTATTAGATCATTGTTCTATCGTTATGGTGGGGGTGAGAGAGACGATTACCCACTGTAAATGTCCTTCCCGCAAGGGCGTGGCAGATCTAAATATCATGCCCAAACATTCTTATGGAATTCGGTGGGGATACGCATCTCGCCCGTCACCGGTCCTATGGAACTAACCGTTTAACCTGTCATTAGGTTTATATAGCCCTGTAGGTGGGGCTTAGAATACACCTTCCGCATCCTCTGCGTGTCGTAAGGGGTGACTAAAGAAGCTATGGGTGAGGTAACCCTGACAGAAACCTCGAGTGCTGAAGACGGAGGTTCCAGGCCGCATGGCGCACTCTAATAAACCATGGATCCACGCACTTAACGCTTATGATCATGTCGATAGTCACTTACAGGACTGGCGGTATGATCAGCGAACGAAAAGAAGACTAGGTTTATATACAAGTTGCCCTGCTTTGCACTGCGGTGTGGGAGGTTTGCTCAGCAAATAAAATAGTAATTAATATGTTTTTGCAGTGTTTTCCTACATTGGCAAAAGTGCTAACTACTAAGTATCCGAAGATACAAGGGAAATGTATGTGACATCACACCCTGGCCATCACCGCTCGGAAACTCCAATAGTTTCCCAGAGTCGGATCAGCCCATGGTGTGGATAGGGGCATCCAAACAATTAAGAAGCCACAAGGCTGAGTGGAGCATGAAGAGAGACAAAATCTTGGAGTTATGAGTCTTACCGGATTGCGTAGCTAGATTATCGCACTGCCGGAAGAGAAGAATATACTAGATTTCTTAACGAAGAAAATGTCTCTAATCATATTAAACCTATCCTATCTAGCTGAATAGAAAAGGTTTAGTCGGTAGCATGCCGGGCTAAACAGAGTTATAGCATGGACAGCGACCTCAGTGAAGAATTGTTGGTGGCGGGGGAAGGTGCTGCATATATAAGTGTTGCTGTATGGTGTTACCTACGTGCACTGCAGTCCTATATTTTCTATAAATAAGCAAAACATATGAACGGATGGCCACTGGCCATATGTATATATATATATACATAATCTAACCAGAACAATCAATACGGTATCAAATGATCATACAAATGATCAAAGTTATATATCTTAGTACAGGTTAACGAACCTACTATAGTGCGGTTAGCAACACATTGCAGAAAATGAGAATAACTATAAACAAATACAGAAATTATAACTAGCGGTCCTAAGACTGTTACGGTACCTTTTAGTCATCGAGACTGTTCTTACGGATACAATATAATTAACGAAATACATATAAAGAAATAATTAAACTGTGAAGTATAGTTACTTGAATACTCGATAGTCATTCTTAAATTAGGCTACCGTGTTATACGTCATTCCTTAGTTGACGTGCGTTGATGCATTCCCAGGAAGCTGGAAAGTTCCCGCAGGTTGGTTCCCGCAAGCTGTTTTCTGCAAACAAGATTTCCGCAAGAACACTCATGGCGGGAGGACATCGCTCAGCATGGTAAGCCTAATAGGATGTCTAATGAGCAGTCAGCAAAAGATACAATAGTACTACTGTGGTGAAGAAAGTTCCCATACACCGATTGCATGGATGGAAGTTGTAAACAAGCCGATCACAAGCGGGGGTTGTCAGAGGCAAACGAAGACACAAAACAAAGCTTCACAGTGCTGGGTACGTCAGCCAGCTCGGAAGACGCACCGGGCAGAGTTTACTTGCTGTGGTCGAAAGTTAGAAAAGCCTACACGATATTAGTGTAGTGACATTTGAAATACCACTTTTAGGCATGGCCGACAGATCCGGCGAGTCATCCATCAAAGAACATTCTGTCTCTACATCTGTAGAATCACATATTCAGGCCGTAAAGGCCTCACCGCAAATTTACGTTCCGAAGTAGATATTGATATTCGTGAACAATAATCAGAAAGTTCCAAATTACTCCCGTAAGTAGGGAGTTACCAAATTGTTTTAGTGCGGTGGGTTGGGCAACTGCCAGCTACTGGAGAAAAAGCTGACACATAGCGAAGTAATACGCGTGTTGTCTGTCGCGCTGATAGTAGCTGGTACAGATCCAACCTGTTGATGCTATCGATCTCTGGATCGCGTCTCCTTTTATTCTCCTCGTGACGTCACAGGCGCAGGCTTCAACCAATCATCATTCGAGCAACAGCCAATCAGCGCGTAGCTAATAATAGCGCAGTGGAAAGTTCTAGAACATTCTAGAAGTTCTGTGCCCACGTGGTTATGACGTCACGGCAATATTTTGAAGATAATCAAGAAGGGTTTTCCGTGGATAACTCAGCCATTTCTTAACCGATTTTGAAATGGTTTACAGATTTAAAAAGCCTGTCGAATTCTGGTCTTGATTAATGCCAGATTTAACGGGAATAGGTAATCAAAAAGGATTACAGGGTACCATCTCGGTACACTAAAAGCGTCATCCCATCTTGGTTGTATATTACGTGCTCCATCAAAAATAGCATCTAAGCGCGCGCATGCGCATTATGTGCTTTAACTAACTTAGTCATTTTCGCAAAGCAATCTCTCTCATAGGCCCATAAACGTTTATGGCTCTACCCATGGAGGCGTGTTCAGGGAACGAATCCAGGACGGGCGGCGCATACCCAGCTTAGCTACAAACTACAAATTCCCTCTGAAACTGTAGGAGGAGTTGCAGCGACAAGCTTTTTGGGATGTATAGACAGACGTATTTTGGCCCCCCCCCCCCCACCCCAAATAAGTCATGAGTGGCCGATGCAAAAACTTTTAACATTAGGCACATCTTTGGGTGGTGTACAATCATCCTGCCAAATTTCATCCAATTCCCTCTGAAACTCTAGCGGTTGCAGTGACAAGATTTTTGGTATGTATAGACAAACGTATTTTGCTACCAAAATCAGTCATGTATAATCGATGCAAAAGCTTTTAACATTTGGCACATCTTTGGGTGTTGTACAATCATCCTGCCAAGTTTCATCCAATTCCCTCTGTAACTGTATGAGGAGTTGCAGCGACAAGATGTTTGGGATGTACGGACAGACGACGTACGGCCCCCAAAATCAGTCATACATGACCAATGAAATTTGTGTAAGATTTGACACTTCGTTTGGTGGTGTACAATCATCCTACCAAGTTTCATCCAATTCCCTCTGTAACTGTGGGAAGAGTTGCAGTGACACGATTTTCGGGATGTGCGGACGAAAGCAGTGCTGGGGGGAGGGGTTGGGAGAGGTGAAATATGGGGGGGGGGGGTTAATAATAATGATAATGATAATAATAATAATAATAATAATAATAATTAGAATATGGGCCCTGGAATTAGGAAAATCTGCGTAAAATAATAATAGAGTATTTAGCCACATAACTAATAATTCTCTTACATGCCAGTCATTTGCGTGACCTGATTGTAGTAGACTACCTTAGATTTAATCTTAGAACTTAATATGTGCAGGTATGATTCTAAGCCTCTGGTTAATGTAAACACTTTCCTACCTGTTGTGAAAATAAATAAAGTACTCAGTTTCACGTAATTTTCGTTCTGCTAATAAACTAATGAACGCGATGACACAACCCCCCCCCCCCCTCCTCCCCCCCCCCCATATCCCAAATGTCCCTACCCTACATCATTAAATTACAATCACTTAGGTTGCAGGTATTTATACTGTCTATCATCAGGATTAAAGACTGTCAAGTAAAACAGATAAATGTTTCTAACTGTCTAAAGTCTCCTGTGTCTTCATCGTTTGTCATGTTATGTCAAATTTAAATGTTATATGTAAGGGGTCGTCACCTCTGCCTTTGATGGACCACCTATACACATTTTGTAAGTAATGCTATAAATAAGCAAATAAAATTTATTTGAATTGAATGAACTCAGTATAAACTCTGGATCACTAAGCGCCCCCCCCCCCCCCCCCCGCCCCACACCACCACCACCACCACCACCACCCGGGGTAGGATATTTTAACCTCTCCTAGTTTGAAGGAGTCGTGGTGTACCTTCTAGTCTGACGGGATCGTGGGGCTGTTGATCATTCAATGGGAATTCTATGGCTTGGTATTTTATTTTCTTGGCGGGATGCTGTGGGTCGTGGAATGAAGCTCCCTACGGCAGGATGTTTTAAACTCCTATTTTATGTCCTAGCTGGTACTTAAATATTGATCAATTTTATAAGAAAAATTCTATCTACAACTAAGTACCATATTGCTTCTGATAAAATATACGTACTACAAAGGAGTATTCAGAATATTGATTAACACCGTAACAACGATTTGAATACCATTCACTATGATTTTACCTCAGCAAAGGCCTCGGAACCAACCACAACAAAGTTTGGTCGAAAGTTCCTCATGGTAACAGGTGTCTTCAGGTGCTCGTTTAGGGCAGTCAAAGATTCCCTAGCCAATAACATAAAGCCAGCAGCATCACTGAAAGCGATCTAAAATACAGTAACATATATAACCAATAGTGTCGCTTATGCTGATCTGAAAATACAATAACAGATAACGTCAATGTCGTCGCTAAGGACAATCTAAAATTTGAGAAACACGTTCCAGACGAGAGGATAATATAATATTCAGAGACAATCACAAAACTGTTATCTGATACAGATATCATAGCGGATCGTGCTATATGCATGGTATTAGTTGATGGTGGCTGAGTTTCATAATATGAAGTAAAGTTATTTGGTTAACATTGTCTGTTCGGGATCAGATAGCTATTCTATTATGAAGATGATGTCAGTGAATCCGGGTCCTGTAATCCAATTTTTATTCATGCAGATAGAGCCATATAGTCTGGTCTTTCCTATCGTGTGATTCATGGAAGGCACCATTGGAGAAAATGCGTTCTGGTACACAATTTAAATGTCGAGGCGTCAGTATATTGATTCACACGTCCTCGTATACGTGAGGGTTGTAACTTCTTGTAAGGAGCTTGACTTTTACGAAGGATTTCTTAGTCTCATTTAGGGGACCAGCTGCCGATTTTCAAAGGATGACTACAGATATAGGCTTCATTTACTTTGATGACATACCTCACTGAGGCGTAGACATTGGCATCTTTAAGTATTCGTGCAGTCCTCTGCTTATCAAAAGTATCATTGATATACTTTTTTCCCCTGGCCCTTGCTTGTTTTTTTACGAAGAGGTGAATGAGCATTTGGTAATATTCAGCCAGGAATCTTTCCATGTGAACAAAACATGTGTGCGAATCACTTACATTTGTTGCAAACTGTTACAGGACAGTCGGCATACTCAGGGTCATCAACCGGGTTTCTGTATAAGCTGGGTGTCCGAGCATAGAACGACAATCTCATAAATCCTTTAATACACAGCTAAAGCGATACAATTTGTTGCGTGAAGGCTTGCTTCCATCAACGCATACAATGCGGCTATAGAAATGTTGATAGTTCTCCTGAGTCTCTTGGCATTCAACTTACTGATCCAGCATGTCTCCCCCCCCCCCCCGCCACTGTGTTTAAGTGAACATGCTAGTGAAACCATAATTGATGTGATGCATACTGGTTTACGTGAAGACGGGACGAACGAGTTCCGAAGAATTCCCAAGTCATTGTCTTATGCAGTTCCAAAGATACTGTATTGGTAGATACTGCTTTATTTATGCAGGCCTTCTGCTACCGTCTAACCTATTATTTAGTTGTTAGAAACAGAAACTAGTTTTGGCCACAAGTGGCAGGAATTCCCACCTAACTTTAGATACAGTTGTCCACTGGGCGCAGACGCCTCACTTCCCGTAGGTCGCCTGGGTTAGCATCTACCTCCAAGGACAGCATGCGTACATGTTACGACACAAGGCATCCGAATTCAATGACAATCTGGTTACCTTGTCCCGAAACCACATAAAACATCACCTGGACAATGGTTACGTTTCACACAAGCAAGTTTTGATTCCTGACATGTCTTTATGGTGGGGTGGAGAGACGGATATCCATCGTGAGCATCCTTCCCGTGAGGGTGTGACGAGCTCTAATGCTTCATCCAGACACTGCAACGAATTGGATGTAGATCCGCATCTCGTCCGTCACCGCATGCTACGGATCTAACAGTTGACCTGTCATTATGGTTAAGTTCCACCATGCCTGCAGGCCGGTAAATAAACTAACTAATTCACATTTATAACTATTGCTTTCGCAGTGCTTCCTTCTTTGGCAGGGTTATCTAGCTAACAAGTATCCGAGGATAGGGGGAGATGTATGTAAATCAGCACTTTAACCATCACCGCTCAGAAACCTCCGATAGTTTACCAGGGTCGGATCTGATCAACGGGCTGATGGGGGGGTCCAGACAATTAATAAGCCATGCGGCTGGTGGATCGTGGAAAGAGACAACAACTTAATATATATGAGCCCCTATAGGTAACTGGCCAATTTTACACAACCTTGCTGGAATGCGGGGCTATATTACTGCAACAACCGGAAAAAAGGCGTATACTATGTATCTCTAAATGAAGAAATTGTCCCTAATCACTTTAACCTATCCTATCGAGCTGAATAGTAAGGTTAGTCGGTAACATGCCGGGCTCAAACAATCAGAGCACAGTCAACGACCTCAGGGTAAAATTGATGATGGCAGGAAATAAAGTGATGTGGATATATCTGTTGCTGTATAGTATTTCCCAGCGTACTGCAGTACAAAGTTTTCTACAATTAAACAAAACATTTTAACTGGATGGCTAACTGCCATATACACCTAACCAATGCAATAAACAGATTATAATTAAATGAAGTAACTGAGTATCACAGATCGATAGACTTAGACGGTGCGGCTAGTTGAAGCACCCACAGTAAACGAGGATAATATTCACAATAAACAGAAATTATAAACGGCGGTCCTAAGACCGGTGAGGTACCTGTTAGTCATCAGTACCATATACGGAAATAACGGTTAAATGTACAATAGTATAGTTACTTGAGTACCTAATAGTCATCGGTACGGAACAGGCTACTATGTTACTGAAATTGAGGCACTAACATATTCATAGCACGAGTCGACACATTCTCTGAAGCTGGAAAGATTTCCGCAGGCGATTTCTGCTGCTGGTTTCCGCAGACTTGTCTCCGCAAGCTGACTCCTCCAGACAGGGTAGATACAGTACACACTCAGGACAGTAAAACAAAGCAGTGAAGAAATGTCTATTAGATAGTCTTGGTAACTGGTATACAATTTATACGGAAATGAGAAAGTTATCCGTCAGGTGATGGAAATAGTAAAGTTGAAGGTTGCCCATTAACACAGAGGGGTGTATATATTATTAGGCAGTTACATAAATTGGCACATGGTGAAGGATGCGTCGCATAGCTCTTGCGGCGCACCTAGCAAAGTTCCACCAGACTGTGGTCAAAAGGTTAATTAAACACACACGACATGCAGTGCGGAGATTGAAGTCCACTTTTCAGCGTGGTTGGCAGATCTGGCGAGTCATCCACCAAGAATCACTGTCAGCTCTACATTCCGTAGAATTACATCCTGGGCCCGCACGACCCTTTCCGCAGAAGTGTTCCCTTTAGACAAGTCCGGAAGCGGGAACCATAACTTTAATTATTTTGCTCCTGGAAGTCTGTCTGGGAGCATCCAAAATTATGTAATGCGGAAAGTTTGAGAACTGCTATCCGGTGCGGGTGAGCTGAAAGCCGATTGGAACCGCAGTGATGTTCTGTATCGTCCATCGGTGTTCCGGTTCACTCACCAAGTCCCGCACTTCCAGCCAGTCTTCCAAACGGGTCGGTCTCCACGCTGACGATGCTCCTGATTCTCGATTTTTCACCCCTTTTATACTACTCATGACGTCAGAGGCAGATGCATCAGCCAATCAGTGGCCGAGCAGTAGCCAATCAGCGTGCAGCTAGATCAGTGACGTATTTACCACGCTCTAGAACATTCTAGATCTGTTTATGCATACACGCGATTACGACGTCAAAAGCAATATTTTGAAGATAATTTAAGGGGATTTTCGCGGATAACTCAGCCATTTCTGGGCCGATTTTAAAATGGTTTAACAGTTCTAGAAAGCTCGTTTTATTCTGGTCCTGATCTGTACCAAGAACAACGAGAACGGAAAAATTAAAAGTTTTTACGAGTACCCACTCAGTACACTATAGGCATGCACTCGCTTCCACTTTCGTGACGTGTTGTCACGGAAACTCTGACGTGCGCGCATGTTTCGTCATGATACTCCAAGCAAAAGTAAAGTTATCGAACGAAAATCCAAATTTTGCACGGTCGGACGCAAACTCAGACATGGATGGACTGATTGACCCACAAAATAACACGCGGTTCCCTCCTACCATAGCCAACCTTCCAATGAAATTTCATCACGATACTCCAAGCTAAATTAAAGTTATCGAATGAAAACCTGTGTGTGATGTACGGAAGCAAATACGTCTCCCACCTACTCCAGCTTGCGAAAAGTGTGTGTGTTGGTGTGGGGAGAGAATAAACAGTCTGCCTGCCCTCTACTGCTTAGGTCTATGTATAGTCATACCTTATTACGGTACCACCATTCACCCATATAAAATGGATGAATCCAATCTGTCACTACAAGTATATGACATCATAATCAATTACGCCAAGTGTAGGCTAACGTCACAATCAAAATACGTAATGCGTATCTAGGTTTGTCGTTGAGTATACGAATTGTATGTCTTCACAATTTAATAAGCATTCTTTTGAATATTTTGAAACTAATTTGACTAAGTAGGCAGCAACAGCGCCCAGTCAGGTTAGTTTCAAAATAGTCAACTACATACCTATATAGTTTTCTGGAAAATGGTATTCAGAGGGTTCAGGGTTCGATCTATCCCAGCCTGGGCAAAGCATGGGTGGAGCTTCGCTGAAAATGGGAGGGGCATAACTAAACGTGGATTCATCCATAGAGGTGCAAATTTAGGCTACTTATTAATTTTGATGGTGAGATTTGAAGACAGCAGGTTCCTAAGACAGGTGTTCTGTCAATAGTGCATTCTCTCTTTCCCATACCTCGTCGTCAGGTAAGGCTTTTTCTGTCCATGGCTGCAGGTCAGTATGAATAAGATCTCGGTGTGTTACGCCAGGTATATACTGCACCATACTCAAATCATCTCCGCCCAAATAGCTGCGAATCCATGAGGTTGCTTGATAACCACAATCTTGAGCATTTACTTTATCAGCAAAGATCCTACAAGCAAATGGTATCATTTGGATAAATAATTTACACGGCTTCTCCAATCCGCACCAACACCCCCCCCCCCACCCCCACCCCCCCTTCGCCACACCGCCCAGCATACGCATCGTGGCACACGCTGTGCCCGATGACGGTCTTGTCTACTACAGTTGAGCATATATGATTGAAGACAAATGATCGACCCATCTGTAGATTAGGTTAGTATGCTAATCTATGTTACACACTGACCTACACTTGATGAACTTCTGTTGTTTATCAGCCTCTGTCGGTAGTTTCAGATCAGGCATACCAGGGGCACTCAACACTAACTGTCCATTATCTGATTGCGTTTGTATCAGTGACAAACGGCTGTCCTGCCGCTGTGTGATGAATGTTGTACCACGAACCACCATCCAGTGCCTACGAATAAACAATAGAAGATAGTATACATCATAGCACTCACACCATCCCAGTGTCTGAACAAGCAATAGAAATTACACCACATTCACCTACCCCCCTCCCACCCCACCCGAACACACCCACCCACCCCCAACCCCCACCCCCATACACAGCTCTTTGAACATCACAACAGACATCACAACCATAGGCGTATGGGATATCACTTTTCTGGGCGGGGGGGGGGGGGGGGGGATTTACCCTAAAATGATTGTTTGGGTGCCAGAATGTCCGCATCTAATAGGCCTACTTATAATTACATGGTGCAGTACAATATTTCCATAAGATAACGCAATGGTTAGCGTAGAATATATATATTGTGTGCGCGTGCGTGCGTGCGTGTCTGCGTGAGTGCGTGCGTGCGTGTGTGTCCCCGAAACCGTATTTTAAAACTACTGATTCGACTTAGCTTGACAATAGCGGTTATTACTATTGTATTGCCCACAACATGCAACAACATGCACACAAAAGCTCGTCTAACATTTCAGTAGCAGAAGGGCCATCAAATTATTTGAGTCTCAATTCGTCAGCCTCCCATTGCCCACCACTTCCGTCTGGTGAAGGTATATGTGGCTTATGAATGTGAGACAGTATTCAAATCCAGATTTGGAAGCCTGCCCGCTCAATATACTGTAGGAAGCTAGGCTCTAAAGGATGAAGTTCATAGAGTGGCATATCTTTACTTGCAAGTTTAAGACGCAAAACATTAAAATCACCATGGGCTTCCCTATATAGCACTTTTGGATCATAGAGACCAGCATCAAATTTCCTGGCTTCATGTATTGCTTGATCGGTTGTGCAAGTTCCCAGTACATCAAGTGATGGAAGACAATTTTTCTTTAGAAATCTCCATTGCTGACCAAACTTTCTTTTTGCCGAAGCCACAGAATGATGATGCCGTATCACACCCTGTTAATGCATGTAATGATGGAGGAATGTGTGGAATGATGGGATTTACGACTTCGCACATGTGGTGAACAAGAATGGACCTATGGAGATCTGCATCAGTGGCTACGCTACCCATTTCAATATAAACAAATTGTGTGTTCTGTAACTTTGAGAAGTAATGCGTAGCCAGAACAAGGACATCGGCATCGGAGGACTTGCATCGTTATTATGTTTCCTTCAACATTTGCTGCAATAAAAGCCTCGCCTGCTTTTATGGCATGAAAGAGCATACATGTAGGCTCTTCCTGTGAACAGAACATATTTGTTACTGATGCTCCATCAGCAGATACACAAACTGTTTTCAATACATCAAAAAAGCCACCAGCAAGATATATTTTCTTGTGTGTGCGTACGTGTTTGTGTGTGTGTGCGCGCGCACACGTGCGTACGTGTGTGTAAGTGCGTGCGTGCGTGCGTGCGCTTGCTATATGTTCAGCAATGTATGAACAAAGGAAGTCTGTTAATGCTGCTTTCACTGAGAGAGCTATAAATTTGTGTCATGGTGACATATGATGACCAACAATGACTGGGTATGGTTGTGTACTACCTGCTGTGGCTAACCTTCTATTCCGTTCTTCGCCTTCGATAGACATCCATTAGAGTGTCTGCCTGATTGGTACACATTGTTGTAAGTCGTGTCATATACAGGTGTGCAAGATCTCCAAATGTATTGCTGTTGCGGGCCATGGATTGTAATTCCACCATTGCATTTCTAATATAGGCCATTACATATAGGTGGTGTGCCGTGTTTTGCCTCTGATATTATCTTGCTCTCCAGTTTATGTGTCATTTCAGTCTTATTTGTGTTTCATAGCCCCATCTTCGTGCAAAACGGGCATAGTAATGGCTGTAACTGGGTGGCTAAATACACTAAGCATTGTGATATCAAGTCGTGTTTGTGAGATTTTAAGTGACCTGCGAAATACCATTTCAGCACTAACATGACGTTGTTGATTCTTGCCTTGGATATGAACCTTTTTTCTTTTAGTCATTTCAGCAAATGTCTCGTTTTCTTGCCAGATTCCACAATTGATAGTAACTTCTTTGTACTTCTTGGGCAGCAATGACACTACTTGATATGCTCAGTAATTTCTCTGAATGCGAATTTTTTGGGATGCTTTCTTGAAAGATGTAGATAGAACACAATAGCTTTTCAATATCTAGTATGCTAAGAGTTGAGCTTTTAG
This sequence comes from Chaetoderma sp. LZ-2023a, assembly GCA_034401795.1. Lineage (NCBI taxonomy): Eukaryota > Metazoa > Mollusca > Caudofoveata > Chaetodermatida > Chaetodermatidae > Chaetoderma > Chaetoderma sp. LZ-2023a. Next base: position 46,312,313 of record CM067373.1, read on the forward strand.
GTACAGTATTGGTATCGACATCATCTTTTGTAAATATACTAGAAAAATGGTGTTTAGTAAGTTTACATTTTCTTTGTCTTCAGATGTTAAGGTACCATCTTGCTTTACTAAATCACAGATCCCTGAACGAGTTTTTGTTTTGGAGTGGATATGTTTCCAAAATGATTATTATAACTATCCCTGGATCTAGAAAATGTGTATTTTTCCACAGTCTGCCCGTTGTTATGACTGCATCACAAGAATCTTTGTATATCCATGATGTTTTATTAGTAAACCTGCTGTCATTCTGCTTGGTTTTTGGAATATATGTATTCATCGAATACACCTTTCCTACGTTAGCTTATTTTGGGAAAGTACCTTCCCAGAATGCATTGCGCACACCACTTATGGCTGGTAAACGTGATAGCCGACACGCAAACAGCATTACTTTACCATTGGAATCAGATACAACGCACTTTAAACAGTTTATATGGATAACTAATTTCATAATATTTTTAAGCATACATCATTGGAAAGCTAAGCCAATTTTCTATTCGTTTATGTATTCGTTTTTTATAGTTTTCTAAAATTTAATACAGTTGATTGTAATTTTTAAATATCCCTTATTGCCCACTTGATTTAATGAATCTAGGTATAATGGTGTGTTTTATATACGCAAATAATCCAGTGAAGATTTTCCAAAAATATATAAATTAATGCATTATTGTTTACGCAATTAAATGCGCTTTTAAATGGTGTATGATTTAAATAATATAATGATTTTAGTTTATCATAAGAATGGTTTTAATTTCTGTGTATTTTAGTGCAATAGTTACTCAATGCGGGTCAGATGCTTGTTGGCGTAGTTACCAGCCATCAGTTCTGCTTTGAGCGTTGCTTTAGGAGCAATCTCGGCGTAATGAAGTCAATGTGGGAAAGGTGTATTGGTTCAAAATTTTGTGAAAGTCATTCCTAGGCCTGCGCATTTTGGCCGACAGCCATATCGGTTTCGATATGACTTCATATCAGTTTTATCCGAATATTGGTTTTATGGGTGACTTCTATTAGGTATATGTGAAGAAAAGCTTAAAATCCATATTCTAAAATACTTAAAAAACGATCATCAATAACACGAACATAAAAGACTATTTCCCGATACAAATTCTTGCCACCTTACACATATTCTTAATATACTTCATCTTTGCGGGAGTTAAATTATTATCTGGGACCACCTAAATATTAGGTAGGCCTATACTGTAACAACCGCTATTACATCAATATTAATATTATACTTTATTTCATTTTATCAATACATGAACAGTATAGATGTGTGGGAAACATTTAAAAATGTATGTCATAATTCGTTTAAACAAAACTATATAAAATGATGTAATAGAATAATAACGTATATACATGCAGCTTAACACTAGCTGGTGGTAGTTGTGTCGGAAGAGAGC
>CM067373.1:46319819-46637949 GCA_034401795.1 Chaetoderma sp. LZ-2023a
ACGAGAAAATTTTGAAGGAAAAGTTTAGTAACTGGCTCCCAGATACCAGTTACTAAAGTTTTCAAATCCGAATTTGAGAAAATTTTGAAGAAAGGTTTAGTAACTTGCTCCCAGATACCAGTTACTAAAGTTTTTCCATCCGTATTTGCCATAATTTTGAAGAAAAGGTTTAGTAACTGGCTCCAGATACCAGTTACTAAAGTTTTCAAATCCGAATTTGAGAAAATTTTGAAGAAAAGTTTAGTAACTGGCTCCCAGATACCAGTTACTAAAGTCTTTTCCATCCGTATTTGCCATAATTTTGAAGAAAAAGTTTAGTAACTGGCTCCCAGATACCAGTTACTAAAGTTTTAAAATCCGAATTTGAGAAATCTTGAAGAAAAGAAAAGGTTTAGTAACTGGCTCCCAGATACCAGTTACTAAAGTTTTCAAATCCGAATTTGAGAAAATCTTGAAGAAAATGTTTAGTAACTGGCTCCCAGATACCAGTTACTAAAGTTTTCACATCCGAATTTGAAACGTTTTTGAAGAAAAAGTTTAGTAACTGGCTCCCGGATACCAGTTACTAAAGTTTTCACATCCAAATTTTAGAAAATTTTGAAGAAAATGTTTAGTAACTGGCTCCCAGATACCAGTTACTAAAGTTTTTCCATCCATATTTGCCATAATTTTGAAGAAAAAGTTTAGTAACTGGCTCCCAGATACCAGTTACTAAAGCTTTCAAATCCGAATTTGAGAAAATTTTGAAGAAAATGTTTAGTAACTGGCTCCCAGATACCAGTTACTAAAGTTTTTCCATCCGTATTTGCCATAATTTTGAAGAAATACTTTAGTAACTGGCTCCCAGATACCAGTTACTAAAGTTTTTCCATCCATATTTGCGAAAATTTTGAAGAAAAGGTTTAGTAACTGGCTCCTAGATACCAGTTACTAAAGTTTTCAAATCCGAATTTGAGAAAATGTTGAAGAAAATGTTTAGTAACTGGCCCCCAGATACCAGTTACTAAAGTTTTCAAATCCGAATTTGAGAAAATTTTGAAGAAAAGTTTAGTAACTGGCTCTCAGATACCAGTTACTAATGTTTTTGCTTCCGAATTAAAAAAAATCTAAGAAAAGGTTTAATAACTGTACCATATACCAGTTACTAAATTTTTCAGATACGAATTTGCGAGTAATCTTGAAAATATTGAAAATTAGCTAACTCATGTAAATTTAGTAACTAGTTAGGATCTAGGAACTAGTAACTAACTTCACAATGTTTAGTAGCCATTTAGTAACTAGGATCTAATAACTGACTTTACACCAAAGCTTAGTAACCATTTAGTATCTAGGATCTAGTATCTAACTTCCCACCAAATTTTAGTATCCATTTAGTAACTAGGATCTAGGAACTAACTTAACGGACATCATTAATGTTTGTTTTTATTCTGGATTGATTAAAAAATAGACCTGTTCTTGTTGTATTGCATGGTTTGTGCTGAGTTGATGGGGTTGCTGTTTAGTGTCGTTGAACAATTGCACCCGTCCTGTGGACTGTGGATTATACTGCAGCAGATGTGTTCCTGCGTGTTGACCCGGTCAATTGTTACAGCATCCAGTTGGCCTTAACATGTCTATAGATCTCGTTGTGGAGAATGTGTGAAAATAGATTTGTACTAACATCTTTAATATGGGGTGATGGGGAGAAATGTTATGTAGACCCAATATTGATATATGAAGGGCATGCATCACAGCGTGTGCTAACAGAAATATTTTCCATTACACCTTTCCAGTTTTAGCTATGCCCCGCCAATCTCTAGATAAGCTCCACCCACAACTCGCTCGTGTTGGGATAGATCGATCTCTAAACTCCCTGACTATCAATTTCCAGAAAACTATACAGGTAAGCTGTTGAATATTTTGAAACTAATTTGACTGGGTGCTGTTGCTGCCTATTGCATGTCTTTTGCTATTTAAGAAACATGATGTTGAATATTTTGAAACTAATTTGACTGGGCGCTGTTGCTGCCTATGGCAACAACAGCGCCCTGTCAAATTAGTTTTAAAATATTCAACTGCATGTTTCTTAAACAGCAAAAACATACATTTCGTACAACGTGTCGGACTATTAAGCGATAAAGACGGGCTTAGTGGAATCATTCATGACGTCCTAAATATGACGTCAGCATACACGTCGTGTAGTTGATTATGACGTCATATCTTTCCCAACTATAGGGCACATTTGCCATACGAGTTATCTTCCTCTAGATCGTACTTTCGCTGTCTCACTGAGAAAACTAAGAGGCGCCGCCATTTCCCCCGTAGCTGACCATTTGACTGTGAACAACGCAGATACGAGAATCTCAGCACATTCAGCGCTACCCTTTGTTTCCCGCCATACTGTCAAAGCTGCCCGATATTTGGTGTCTATCAGTTCTACCCATTGAAATAAAGCATACATCGGTACCACGACTAGGTCTACTTGTATTGCTACCCTAGCGTGTTAAAACGCTGTTTTGTCATCTCACCTCTGTCGATTTGGCATTTCCTGTAATATATCGTCTTTTCCGAAAACGGGAGTATACCCTGAAAATCTAAATTTCAAAATAAACCCTAGAAACCCGTTGAATATTTTTAAAGTAATTTGACAGGAATTTAACAGGAAACTACTCCCGCCTGACACAGCAACAGCTTCCAGTCAAAATAGTGTTAAATACTCGGCATACTATTTTTACATCGTATTAAATGTACATGAAATCATTTTAAATAGATTAAGAATATTTTAACCTACACATTTTAGCATTATAAAGAACTTTATATACTTTTATACGATGTAAGAAATTGTACGCTGATGTTTTTGAAACTAATTTGACTGGAAGCTGTTGCTGACTTAGTTTGCTGTGCATTTTGATAGCGTGTTGATTGAAAGCGAGCGAAACCTAAGAAAATAACGACTTTCAATCAAATTCATATTTAAATATACATATGTTGTATTTTTATGTATAACCACCCAATCTCCGGCATGTAGAATGAAATAGATTGATCAGGTTGGAAGGGATTGCCCATGCAATTAAAATGTTTATTCTAACTAACCCTTAAAGCTGGGCTGACCTAAACATATTTTTAGCTATAGCCGTCCAGCACGCGACTCTCGCGCTACAGGTAACGTATATTTTGTGATGATGTTGATTGATGATGATTAATAACGCGCATGTTATGTTCCAGCGCTAGGCCTATAGGATGCAGCTGTTGATGATGCATTCCCAACAACTATACCAGCTCTACCGCGTTCGCACCATTATTTTCACACCTTTACACTTTGGGCCGATTTCCTGTGTCGCCAGTGCTAGCTATGGCAACCCTGTATATATGGCCCTCCGACCTGGGCTAGGACGATAAACTTCTAAACATTTTCAACCTTGATATCTCAGTATCTCATATTTGGGTAACAAGTGAAATATTTTAAATCCAATTCTACTATAAGTTCTTTCTTTCCCTGTATTAGGCAGCTTTAAAGAAAATTAGAATCCAAATATTTAGCAACTAAATTCCCACATCGTAAATAATGCAAAGTACGATATTTGCGGGATAAAAACGTTAGTTTTTTTCTTTTCTTTTCCATTCAAGCATGCCTACTAAGAATGATTCGTGTTCTAACCCGAGGAGACATTTTCGGTATTAGCTAACTCGTAATACGAAATCACTGGTCAGGTCAAATGTAAAGGCAATAACCGTTAGCATATTCACGCCCTTCCCACCTCTTAATGATGTAGATAGCAGGCCCTCGTATTACGTATACGGTGGAAACTGTTTATGATGGATCCACTTTAGAGGGCCACGCTGCGGTAGTGCTTTAATTTAGGTGGACACCAAAACATTCACTGCGAAAAGTCATTTTTTATTATGTCACAGTGTCCTTAAACTCTCTTTTACGTTCCATAATGTTCCCATTGCGGTACTGGACAGGCACAATTAGACATTGATTTTCACCACGTCCAAGCTCATTGATAAACGGGTTTGTTTTATCAGCATATTTGTATTGTCGGACACTAAACTATGATATTACGTCAACATGACTTACCCTTTTATCAATTCATTCATCTGCCCGGCTTCCTTTCTTTCCAGCTGCCCTTTCATTCATTCATTCGTCCGTCCGTCCGTTCGTTCGTTCGTTCGTTCACTCATCCATCCACCCACCCACCCACCCACCCACCCATCCATCCATCCATCCATCCATTCATTCATTCATTCATTCATTCATTCATTTGCGGATTTATGTGTTTATTTTCACTACTCCACCAAACACATGCATCGACTCTCAATCCAAACACTGGTGGGTCGGAGTGTCGTAAGGCCTGTGAATCAGTAGCGACTTTAATTGTCGCTGTGGTAAAGATATCACCGCAGCGTGACGCCCTTTCGCACCTGTCTACCAGCTTGCTGTTTTCAACAAATATCTTTGATTTGAATATGATTTCAAACATTCAAATGCAAAAGGAAGTAAGAAAGAATTATCACAAAAATACAATCTTTACAGATTCGCAATCTTGGTTATCCCTACTTTCTGACACATAGTGTTATTAATTTTAGAGCTTTTGTAAAAGCTTATAAATTCATGTTCACATTTTGCTAGAATATTTGTGGATTTACCATATATTCCTATGGGAGGGAATATCATCTGCATATAATATAAAAAGGAAGTAACTTCTAACTTCTGTAGATTATAATAATGTACATCAATAGATAGCTAGTAAAATTTCCCTTCCGGCCATATTGAAGATTTCGGATCTCCGGGTGGTGATACTTTTCTACTACGTCGATGGTAAGATTATGATGGAATTAGGTTGCTGCGACAACCTCTTACCAAGGAAGCAGTAGAATGATGATCGTCGGCTCGCCTCGTTGCTAGATGAATTGCAACGATATTTATCAATGACGATCGGGCCTATCTGACTGATTGGAAGATTCCCGGCTTCGGTGAAGTATTGCTCTTCACTCTGGAGTCCTTACTCAAACACAACCAAACTCTTGTCTTGCTTTTGCAGGATGAAATATGTATTACTGTCTACTCTAACTGTACATTTTAAGGTAAAAAGACTTTGATAATTTTAACGGTATACTTATCTAGTATAATTTCTAACGCAGCATCGAGATGACTACGGAACCCTGATGTTGGATTGATTGATTATACAAACGGCAAAGTGCCTTATTTATACTTTTCAGCAACTCTGAAGTTCTATACATATTACGATATATAGTTATATACATATCGTAATAGTTATTCTTCGTTCTCGTGATTCTTCTAGGTAGGTTATAAGCACAGCTTGACTGGTCTGGATAATCAGTCCACCAATCAACGTCTGCTTATTCCCTCCTAGAAGCTTCTATCTATTACTGTTGGTCGTCCTGACCAATCCATGATCACTTACATTTCGATTCCTACTTTGAAACTCGTTCTTTCTAATTCTCTGCCACATAGTTGGATCGACGCTCATTGATCATGGCGTCATTCTGACCAATCAAACTCTGGGCTATTCTTCTATGGAGCTACTGCTGCACATAGTCAAAGCGGCGTTGGCTGGTTCTGATTTGATGCCATCTGTCAGCTAACTGACAGCATTATGGAATGTGTTGTTGTAGCATGCCATTGTATGATTGACATATAGTTGATATACAAATTTCGATTGTGTTATTAATTCCTACAGGACGCTACAATGTCTCTGTCCTGTCCATTGCCTATCGTTAATAAGCCTGTAGGATGCTAGAGTTAATAGGCACATGAGCTGTATGATCTCATTGCCAGCTGGTGTTGTTCTATTCTCGTTTGAGAATCCGAATGCCTATCGTCATCAACTATAGTCCGTTTGTCACGTACGATTCCACCGATTCTTATCCATTAATTATTTCCTAAACTACTGATCAAAACGACTGCTGAATATTATAAAAGTGTGTGCTGTTCCCGCAGCAACAACTTTTATCTCAACTATTTCCAGATACCATCAACTCAGAACCGGAGGTCCTATTCTATTCAATTCTATTATTTAAACTTGGATGCTAAATATCATCCATCAATCCTTATCAGTTTCGACTCAGTTTCGCCGAAACTGAAACGGTACATCATCCGCTGATGTCAACCAGTGCTATAATACATAACTAAATAATAATGCGTATAGTTACTCGGTCCGTTAGCTCACCTGGTATTTTCAAATAAGAATTTCATTTAGGACTTACTCGTAAATATAAGATATCCAGTGGGGTCATGACTTCCCACAAGACAATCCCATATCTACAGTATGTGTTATTCTACAAACAAGATATAAATAGAATAGGAAAATAAGGATTCTATGAACTCTTTGTTATGTAGTAAATTTCTGACCAAAATAGCCCAGAAATCCTGCGCATGCGTACTTGACTTCCGCCGTCATTGTTGGTCATGGATTGAGTGAGGAATTGAATTCATGAATTGTTGTTGTTGTTGTTGTCCACCAGCACGGTGGCTGATACATCCCCGTTAAAGAGCACATGTTTTACTGAATCCTTATTCACAGCAATAGCAGCAGCAGCAGCAGCAGCAGCAGCAGCAGCAGCAGCAGCAGCAGCAGCAGCAGCAGCAGCAGCAGCAGCATCAAGATGCATTGCTTCAGTTGATAATGAATGTATGGGAGCTATCCCAACATAATTCTCTATTTCATTTCTAATTTACATACTGGAAAACGCACGCACGCGCGCACTCACCCGTGCACGCACTCACGCACGCACGCACGCACGCACGCATGATTCAAGACTCAAAATTATTTATTTTCATATTTAGTTCATGTTAAAAAAAATTACAACAGGAAGTCTACCGAAGGCAGGCTTATCATGTGGTGGACTCCTAGCATATAGACAGTAATTGCAATATATAGTGAGACATATATAATATGATGAAACTTAAACAGACGTATACTACATGTATTACATGAACAGTAGGTATAAAGTGTACAAACAGTAAAGCAGGACAATTGCATTCATAAACATAAAAGGATGGAGGAGGGGGTGGTTGGTGGTGGTGGGGTGGGGCGTAAGATTGAGAGCTCATCTATTATTATTATTATTATTATTATTATTATTATTATTATTATTATTATTTTACATTAAAGGCTTTGTTCTGGTGAACATGTCCCTTGTTATATTTGGACTACAGCACCGCTCATAAAGATAATCGCACACATTTCCAAAACAAGACAGTTAGTTAACATGTTAATTAGTGAGAAGTGTTCCCCTGAACACTCCGAACACAATCTGATTGGTAGACAAGTTTTATTTTTTTTCTTAGTCTAGTTCCATATGTATTACTCCAAGTAGTATGGCAGTATGTTAACCCTTACCACTCTGATGTCAAAATTTTAAATTTTCAAATTAAATTAAAAGATGAACTGGTTTTCAGTTTTCAACAAATTTGGTGTGAGATGGTGCTGTCGTAGACAGCAACATCTTCCACCAAAATTGTTGAAAATGAACACCAGTTTCTTTGACAATGACACAGTAAAAGATAGAATATTGACATCAGAGTGCTACGGGTTAAGTAGCAATGTGCTATACAGAGTCTTTGGAATATGTGACGGCAGATATGACTTGAGTCTGCGCATGGCATGATGTGGTTATCTTTATCTGCTTCTCTCAGGTTAAATGTTTGTCCATGTAGACTCCAAGGAATTTAACATACTCAGCCTCCTGTATTTCTTCATTGCTTATGTAAAGTTTTGGGAGAGCACCTTCTTCCGGTTGTCTAGATCTTGTAAATAGTAGAAAATTTGTTTCGTTAACATTTAGAGATAATTTATTACTTTTGAACCAATTTATAATTTTTTTCCATTTCATTGTTTACATTTTTGTATAGAGTATTTATATCCTTATGTCTACCAAAGACATTGGTATAATCTGCAAATAGTATTAATGAAAGCTGGTTAGTGGCATTGGGTACAGTGGATCATTCATGTATAGTAAAAACAACAGGGGTTCGTACACGCGCGTGCGCGTACGCTCCTGTTCGCATGCATGCGCACATGTATTCGCGCGCATGCACACGGTATTCAGGATGTAATAGGCCATCCACCCCTCCACTGTATAATTCAGGTGAACAAAATCAATGATGCGTAGCGTGTACATATCTCATTAACGGATATATGTCTCGCTAAACGATGTGTTCCAGTTCATGTGGTAATAACCTTGAGAGTTGCCCTACGTGAGAGTGTGATTGAATATCGTTACATCAATTAGACCTGTACATATTTTCAAAGCAGCCAACCGATTATATACCCGACATAAGAAATACTTTGTAATGATCGTATTTTACCTCACCAACAGTTTGAGCCATGCGCCTTGCTGTCCATCAAATTAATCTCAGAAGATTCAACAGCTTAAATATATTTAGATTAGGCTACGTATGATATTATGCTTCTTTTATCACCCTAGCTCGTCATTGACATTCGTATCTTTCTGTCTGTCTGTCTATCTGCTATGCCTGCCCGCCCGCCCGCCCGCCCGCCCGCCCGCCCGCCCGCCGGTCGGTCGGTCGGTCGGTCGGTTGGTCGGGTCCGTCTAACTGCTATGGCTGCGGAGTTGTATCTACTAATTTGACTCTAATTCAACAAAGGCTGTTATATTGAAAGATGAGTTTCATACTTTGGCTATGATCTCAACTTTTAAAAGGTCGGATCGGGATCGGATCAACTTTCAGATCGAAGAATATCTCTTAGACTTTTGTCCGATTTGGCTCAAGAACAGCCGTGTCAGTACACTAGGATACCACACCTTTGGTCGCGATCCGTAAAGAAAACCTGAAAATTGCAACCAAAACCCCCAACTTTTTTTAATGTAACAAATACCGAATGGAGGGATTTACAATCATGCAATATCTGATAAGCTATCTCGGAGTTCCGAATGCGCATGTGCAGCAAACGTCGGGTCAAAGGTCAAAGCACATAGACAAACCACTTTGTGTGCCTTCGCTTAGCAATAATCACATAGCTTTCACGGCGTTTTCAGCGAAATAATGGTGCTAAACTATATGGGTGTGACCAAAACCTAATGGGCGCTACGGAGAATACACGGAGAGAGAAAATCTGAAGGGTTGCTAGCGCCCCCCACCCCTCCCCTACCCCTATGTATATGGCAAGCATCTCGAAAATGTAAAAGCCAACTTGTCCTTGTATGGTACCTGTGTTAAATCCAATAAACGAACTTGTAAGGTTCTGAAAACAAGTAGACTATACCCATCCAACAATGGCAATCCGGTGATTTTTTTTGTTTGAAAAATCCAAATTTGTAAACAAAATTTGGGTGAAGTATGGTATGTTGTGGTGCATTGTTTTAATTTTATTTTAAGAGCAACCCTATGTCTAAACTCTACCATTAAAGTATTAGAAGGATTCTCAGATCGAGCGTGATCTTCAAAGATTTTCATTGGGAAGATCTAACTCACACCCTCCCGACACTGCCTCCTGCCACGCTGTCAATCAAATAATTTGTCAGAACAATGCGATTACTGATCACCCGTGCACCTAAACAATCTAGCAATCAAAGGATCAACAAGTCAGCCACTCTATAGCAATCAGAATAATCATTCAGTCAATCAATGATTAAAGAATAAAGAAATGAATCAATCAATAGTTGGATTCAATTCAATTCAATTACAGCCAGCCATGCGATCGTTCGGCCAATCAATTAGGTCAATATACACACCATTGCAGTGGCGTCGTGTATGGGGCGGTTTGGACTATCAAGTAGCCTAAATGCATGAGTGAGTGATCGACTAACCAACAGAGTACATGACTGGCTGGCTGGCCCGCCGACCGACCGACCGACTCACACACCGACCAACTCACAGACCGACCGACTCACAGACCGACAGATTCACAGAACGGCCGCCTCACAGACCGACCGACTCACAGACAGACCGACTCACAGACCGACTGACTCAGAGACTGACCGACTCACAGACCGACCGACTCACAGACCGACCGACTCACAGACCGGCCGACCCGACCCGACCCGACCCGACCGCCCCGCCCCGACCGACAGACCCCACCCACCCACCCACTCACTCATCCACTCACCGACCAACTAAGCTGGGTCAGTGGTGGATTGTGTCATAGGTCAATGTCCGTCTGCCGCTGGGGCTGCCACATGCCTGGTTGTCTGGCTGCCGCCCTGGCTGATTGCCTGACATGGCTGCCTAGTTGCGTACTCTGCCCTACACTGTCCTGCACTGCCCAGCCCAGTCATGGCTGCATGCCTGCCATGCCCTGGCTGCCTGACTACCTATCATGCCTTGACTGACTGCCTGCCTGTCCTCTACTGGCTGCCTGGTTGCCTGCTAGCCCTACTCTGGCTGCCCGATTGCTTGCCCTGCCCTGGCTGCCTGTCCTGACTGCATGCCCTGCTCTGGCTGCCTGTCATGCCCTGACTGACTCTCTGCTCTGGCTGCCTGCCTTCCTGTCCACCCCTGGCTGCCTGATTGCATGGCTGCCATGCCATGCCCTTGCTGCCTGCCTGCTCTGATCTGGCTGTCTGATTACCTAGCTGCCATGTCCTGACTGACTGCCAGCACTGGCTGGCTGCCTGCCTGCCCTCCCTGGCTGCATGCCTGCCCTCCCCTGGCTGCCTGATTGCCTACCTGCCCTCCCTTGGCTGCGTGATTGCCTGCCTGCCCTGCCCTTGCTGCCTGATTGCTTGCCCTGCCATGGCTGCCTGATTGGGGGTAATATTACATAGTGCACCGGTCCTGCCCTGGCTGCCGGCCTGAGTGGTTTGTTTGACTGATGTTTATTTATGGATAATATGATAAACAGAATTATACTCTGTTTGGGATAATTCTTGTTTCAATGAATAGCGCAATCTACGCGCACGTATTACATTGAATGATTACATTAGGTAGCCTAATAGTGCCTTTAGGAGACTAGAGAACTATATAGCGCTAAATTGGGAATATTAGAACAATGAAATTGTAAGACCCAAGTATGAGTAGTACCATACACGCAAACTATATAGGCCTAACTATGAAGCTGGTGTACGTGTGTAGGCCTACACTGTCAGTCTCACGTAATCGTTGACATTACATAGACTTAAAAATAAGCATATTGTAATTGTACTTCAAAAATACATATAATAACTACATTTATTTATTGAATTTATGCAAAATACACTAGTGTGAATCCACTTCTAATCTGAACAGCGAGGTAATGGGCCGAATTGGCACCGGGCGAATGCGCTTGACCGCGTTGTTTTCCGCCTCCAGTTGCGTAAATATTATTTGATTTTCTAATTCTGCTGCATAAATATCTTGATATGATTCCATATCAAGCTGTCGCTAAGAAGTTCACACATAAGAACACCATAAAACACGCATGTTGTTGTTGTTGTTGTTCGTATATCCCTCCTCTTGATAGGAGCACCCGCATGTGTGGTTACGTAAACTACAGTTGATTTATGAACATTATATAATTGTAATTTTAGTCCGCAATTATAGATTAGCTAAATATGTTGTCCGCATACGTTTCAATAATAATAACACAAACACTGTTCAGCACCAGAGTGCATGGACAATTATATATAAATACAGTTCTGATTCAGGATATCAGTTAACAGCAGTTACTGTTGATTAATGTTGTTGTGGAAGCTGGTTAAAGAGGAAGCTTCTACCGCAATGCGGGTTGTAGCATGTATGAGGAGGAAAATTCGTAGTGTAGCCGCAGAGCTGTCAGACTAGAGATTTGTTTATGTGCTTTGACCTTTGACATTACCCATAATTCTTTGCGACGCCGTAACTCCGAGGTAGCTTATTGCTCGTGCTGAGATTGATATTCTGAGCATTCAAAATTGAGATGATCACGTGCCAGTAAAGCGCTTAAAGATGTAAGCCTGAGCTTGGAACGAGCATACAGACATTACAAGGAACAAAAATGTTATAACTTATTACACTTGCTTGTTGGGAGCGGGAGGGTAGGTGTGTAAGGTTGGGAGAGGTGGGTGGTGGGTGGTGGTGGGGTCGTGGTGGGTGGGTGGGGTATAAACATGGCTCAATATCTAGACATTGCTAATTTAATCTTACCTATCCGCGATATCTCCGACATGTAAACCTGTTGCGTCGCATTCAGCGGTTTCCACAGATAGCCCAGCACAAGACTTTACCGGGTAGATATTTATTTCCGCTACCTTACCCACACGCACAAATTGTCTGTCTCGCTGTCTCTTTATCAAATACAGGCACCCATACTTTGCCAATGTAGCCGCTGCTAGGACACCTAGCAGGGTACCACCCACAGTATACCTGTCGCTCATCTGGCCCGACAATTAAATCTAAATTCACGACTCACTGTAATATGCGCGGTGTCTGTGTGATGTTGGCCTAAATTTGCATAGTCACGCCAGTGAACTGTACTTACTGGTACATATTTTCGCTATAAACTCTCATTATAATGCATCATTCAGCTCCAACCGTCCTAGCCGATATAAGTCGTACTGGTGTGAGATAGAAACATGCTTTGATTGGTTTAAGGAGATCTGGTAGTTGTGATGTATGGAGGGCGTGACCTAGATGCCCATATATCGAGTGTTCAAAGGTTATAGTCGGCATAGGATTCACCCCTACTAAAGCAGACCCATGAACGTGTGTGTGTGTGTGTGTGTGTGTGTGTGTGTGTGTTCATCATCATCATCATCAATACAGTGTTGTAATATTTAAGGCGTTTATATGCTAGTTCCCAATGCTAGGGTCTAGACTCACGGCTGGCCTTCATGGTTTTTGTTGAATTCTTGTGACGTCGGTGTGTGCATTAGCTTGTGTGTGTGTGTGTGTGTGTGTGTGTGTGTGTGTGTGTGTGTGAGTGTGAGTGTGAGTGTGAGTGTGTGTGTGTGTGTGTGTGTGTGTGTGTGTGTGTGTGTGTGTGTGTGTGTGTGTGTGTTGATCGTTGTCTCTCGATTTTGTCTCATGTTGCTGTTCTTGTCCATGGCTTTTCTGTTGCTCCTCATGCTTGGGCGTGGGTGATGGGGATGGCCTAACTTGGACCTAACGGGGGTGGGGAAGGGATGGGGTAGGTGCTGAGGGGGGGGGGGGGGGGGGGGGGCAAGACCCATGAACTATTTGGGCAGTTAATATATGATAAATTAAGCCACACGTTGTCACAAGGCGGCATGTAATATCTTTAAACCAATCAAATCGTATGTCTCGCGACACCCACAGTTTAATAAAAACAGATAGCCTGACAGATGTCAACCAATACAAAAACAGCAAAAAATCTGTTCAGCTATAATTAAGTCCGCCAGAACGAGTGCCTATCGGGCAACCCATGCATCCGTCTGCTAGACCACCGCATCAAGATAACCCAGACATCTGTCTGTCAGATCACCGTACCAAAACAACACAGGTCTGTCTGCTAGACCACTGCACCAAGACAACCACCGTACGGCATCCATGAAATTTTGAACTATTCAGCGCGACCGTCTCTGATTTCTAAGAATTCAATTACCTATCTATACACTTAACACGATATTACAGTATGCATTATCTGAGTGAGAGAATCGTTTCTTTTAGTTCTAAGTGAATCTGAGCGTAGGTCCTCGCGAGTTTGCCTTCGAGTGGGGCGACAATGTCACTGGGAGGGGATAAACCTGGAATGGGAAGGGTCTGTAAGGGCAATCTCGGCCAATGCTCTCTCTCTCTCTCTCTCTCTCTCTCTCTCTCTCTCGCTCTCTCTCTCTCTCTCTCTCTCTCTCTCTCTCTCTCTCTCTCTCTCTCTCCCACCCTATCCTCCATCCATCCATTCCCCCTCTCTCCCTCTCTCTCTCTCCCTCTCTCTCTCTCTCTCTCTCCCTCTCTCTCTCTCTCTCTCTCTGGTTGGATGGATGGATGGACGGATAGACGGACGGATTGTCTGAATATTTTGAATTTTTTTTGACTGAAACATGTTACTGCTTTTGATACAGAACTAACTGAGAGTTATTACTTTCAGAAAAGTCATTACTTTCAGTTAAATTGTTTCCTATGATCATCATATAATCGTTACTACTTATTAGTGAGAAGAATGTGTTGTATAGACTGTGGGATTGAGAGGGTTAACTTGTCATTAAATACACATGGCACAAACATATATGGGAATGTTAGCAACTGAGATTGCTTTGTTAGGGTAAAAAATGGATAGAGCAACTCAACATACCCACTGACACTCATGCATGTAAGTTTCTGAATATTTTGAAACTAATTTGACAGGGATCTGTTGCTGTCAACAGCTCCCAACCAAATTAGTTTTAAAATATATAGAATATTAACGATTATTATATTCATTCTTACGGGTTCAAAGAACTAAGGTAGATTTACCAATGCTTTGTTCGAGCCAACAATGTATATTAACCATTTTGCTGCATATTAGCTATTTTATTTTACATAATTTTTATTTCATGATTTACATGCGACTGGTAGTATCAAAGAGATCGAAGAGATGAATGTGAGAAGAGATGAATGTGAGAAGAGATGAATGGGATTCCATCAACAACTTGACTAATAGCCAAAGGTAAAAGTCTCTGATCATAAATTTAGATAAATTAATTTACCTTTCAGTGGTTAAGCATTTAATCCTCGAAACCCTAGTATCTCAATGGTACATGATAGCTGGTGCATATTTCGAAACGAAGTTGGGTTGAACGGGTGCCAAGGCAGATTAGTTTCAAAATTTTCGACAAAACATTTCTTATAGAATTTGTCATTACTTTCTGGTCTCTATTGTTGAAAGCGTTTTATATTTAGCATATCAGCTTTGAAAACTTGTCCTGGGAATTCAACTAAAGGTTAACCGCTTGACCTATGGAATTCATCTTTTAGAATTTAAAGCAAGGTATTGTGGTACCATCCGCGTCGTCCGGCATCATCGTTGTCGTCCAATTTGCGTGTAGCTGCACTTGTCAGTTTATATCTCATGTTTGGTCAATCATACTGGACACACATTTGGACACATTTTGACAGGGCATGACTCAATGACGTTGGCATCAGAAGGTCTAAGGTCAATGTCATTGAGACATTGGTAAAAACTGTCTTTTTCAACCTTAACATGTTGTGCTTAGCTCAACTTATCTCATGATTCTCATATTCGTTTAAGCCTACTGGACATAAACATGATGAGAGTGCAAGACACAATGACTGTGGCATCAAAAAGTTAAAGGTCAATGGCATTGTGACATTGGAAAAGGTGTTTTCAGCATTAACATTTTGCGTTTAGCCCAATATTGACACATGCTTCCTTTTAATGAGAGGGCATGATGCACTGGTCTTCGGGTCAAAAGTTCAAGGTCATAGAGATATTTGTCAAAACATTATATTTTTCAACATTAACATGTTATGTTTAGCTCAACCTCGCGAATTTATATCCAGTTTGCTTAATCATAATAGCAGTTTACACTAGATACTGCAACCTCTTTACTATCACCACGCATTTTGCAAGAAGAAATGGAAGGGGTATTGCAATCACCTCAGTTGGTCTGCGTGTATGTGCCCCAGTGCAATACATTCATATTTGTCACATTTTCCTCCACTGAAAACATTTGATCAATTGTTTTCGTCTGTTTATTTTCCGAGTTAGTCTGAAAACAACCTTTAAAACATGATTTCCGCTAGATAACTTGAATACGCCTATTCAGTTCAGATTTGTTATCTATGAAAGAACCTCAGTTGTGATCATCTGTCTCTGTTGTATTATTTGTATTCCCCAAATCATTGTTCATGCTAGATCTCTAGTGCTCTTACGTTTGGAATTTTCTTTAGTCCACATGGCATGCACAGTGACATGATTTCTTTCAGGGTTGGCAATTTCCCGGGAAATACTAGTATTTTAGAGGGCAGTGGGAAATACTGGGAAATATTGGGAAATATTGGGAAATACTGGTAACTATTGGGAAATACTAGGAGATGCTCAGATATCAGGTGGCAAGTTTATATATTCACCCTTATGGTTGTGTATCATGTTTAAGAAAACACTGGCAAGCATTAGTAAATATCATGTTGCAAAATCTATGCATAAGGAGCATAGTCTTCTAACTGCTAAAGCAACACTACATCAGACAAAGCTGCCATCCAATGAAATACCATTATAATTTATAGTAAACCATTCATGACATGAAAGTGTCTTAAAATTTTGAAGCTAGTTTACTGGAAGGTGTTGTTGCAGCCATACTGACATTGGTTTCTAGAAATTCCACCAACATTGTTTGTGCAATAAATAGGTGTTGCACCTGCTATGTAGAGTTGAAAAGGTTATAGACATGCTATGATGTGCCTAGATTGTCCATTTGATCTCATATGTTAACCTGTATTATATATTATCCGCTCTGATTAATATCTAAGATATTTAGTTTGAAATTTGCCATTTCTGATGAGTATTGGAGTATTTCCTGGTATTTCCCAGTATTTTCAGCTTTTTGGAGTATTTCCCGGTGCGGTATTTGCCAGTATTTCCCGTCCGTTATTTCCCGCACTGGGGACTTCCTGCCAACCTTGATTTCTTTGCATCGAAATCAATCCATATTGGCTTGAATTACATCTCCTCCCTCCCCCCCCCCCCACACACACACACCTGATAGACTAAAGATTCAAACAGTGAGTATTTAAATTGTCTATTCCTCTACCATGCAGATTTAGCATGAGTATATTGAGTTTCACTAATACTCTTGTTACTACTTTTATATTTACAGTGTGTACTACAAGATCAATCATTGACGAGGACAAGATAGCAAAGAAGAAAGGGAAGACACTTCGTTCAGGCGTCCATCGCGACCTGATAGTGACCTGACCAGATAGTGACCGGGCATTGTGGGCAGGCTCAGTCTGACCTACAAATATCGGAAATCATAGTTACGGAATGTTTCTGCTGTGGAATAGTTTGAAACTAATTTGACTGGGTGCTGTTGCTACCTTAAGCAGCAACAGCACCCAGTCAAATTAGTTTCAAAATATTCAACAGCTTACCTGTATAGTTTTCTTGAGATCGATAGTCAGGGAGTTCAGAGATCGATCGATCCGAACACGGGCGATGTGTGGGTGAAGCTTTGCTAGTGATGGGCGGGGTATAGCTAAAAATGGAAAGGTCCATTCATTGGCACATCAACCTCACGTTCCAGGGCACAAGTGGATATAGCGCTGCCAACGACACGGATGGCTGTGCCACCCCGGGTATCTCACATCAAGGTGCATCTGTTCAGCATATGACTGTCGCTATGACACGAGAAATAGAGTCTAACAAAATTAGGAAACATAATCCATTACAAATTGTTGTGAACGGTGGCCATGCTATTCATGCGTAAGTGGAAGGGATAAGGTATGGGTATGGTTCGAATGCTCAGTCTTAACTTGGACGTAGGCATGTCCGTTGATATCCGCAAACTGACACAGGCGCATACATACACCTATGATAAGAGAATACTCATCCAGGAGGGCATGGTCTACATCCTGCAGATGATAGTGACAGCGTGAATATGACCAATCAATGTTCGACAACACTGCCGACACACACATAACCATGCTCTACACATAGAGAACAAGGCGCTGTGCGAATGAGATGTCTGCCTACAGCGACAAGTAGCTAATCCTCCATCTGGGTTGACAACAAATGCGTCTACCATCAGTTCACAGCCAGAATATGCCATGACAGATACATCTGCACAAACAGAGCAAGAAAGACGAGTTCCGGCGCATGACCCAAAGAGATGGCCACCACCAATGCAGCATCTATCACTATCATGCTGAAACAGATAAGAAGCAGACATGGCATATTTATAATATTTACTTTCTGAATAGGCTTTTTGTTGAAAGGAACTTATTTACAGTGACATTAAGACATATTTACAATACCTATGCTCACAAATAAAATCGCGCAGGCACAAGCCTAGCTGTAGAATGGCTTGTCAGAGTAGTTCGGACCCTCGAAATGTTAACTAAGAGCTAACTAACAGCTGTTTTGCCTTAATAGTCATCTATGTGCTGGCATCATATGTGTCAAGGCGAATTTGACCAATTTAGCATTGGATCATTATATTACTCCTGGGCTATATTGATGCAGAGATTTTATGGCATGGCATTACTAGTCTCTCTGTCCTCTACATTCACCTCTTTGAGTGATAATGTGAGCAGGCGCTCAGCAACAGAATTGTTTCCCCCTTCCTATGTGTGATGTCGAAGTCATAGCTGCACAGCTCAATTTACCAACATATATACCTGGATAATCATTCTCTTACTTGATGGTCTTAACATTAACCAAGGGTTTTATGGTCAGTAAACTTGTCAGATGTTTTCCGCATAGGCATTGGCAGAAATGCTTCACTATCCAAATCACAGCCCAAAACCTTATCATATGCACTGTATATTCATACTTCTTTAGTGTTACGCTAGTATATCCTGTAGTATTTTCCTTTTATTATCCCCCACCACCCCACCCACTCCACTCCCCCCCCCCCCTCCCCAACCCCACCCCCACCCACCCACCCCCACCAACGCAACTCATCCTAGAGGTCTCAATGAATTAACTAAAAATGTCGTACACATTATTAGTATCATGTGCAGATGTGCATGTGCTTTTTTCACGGCCAAAAAATTTTTCACTGCAGTGTTATGACTATTTAAATATCTTAAAGCTGATACATAAACTGTCATGCCAATCATTTCTTGTCAACGCCACTCCTACAGTTTAGCTGCGATTCTTTTGAAACTTGGTAAGTATTATCATTGCCACATGAAGATGTGCATGTGCTATCCGTATACCAGTACGTCCATCCGTCTGTCCAAAATGTGTGTATGTCCCTCTGTCGGTCCGTCCATCTCTGACAATCATTTCTTGTCAACGCAACTCCTCCTAGAGGTCTCAATGAATTAACTTAAAAATGTGTCAATAATATCAGTATCATGTGCAGCTGTGCATGTGCTTTTTTCACTTGCGTAGATGAGCTGAGGAAACCCTGCCGGAGTTAGCAAGTCGTATCCGACGACTTGTCACGCACGCATATCCCAGCACCAATCACGAGGGAGTCACGTATCTTCATCTCGACACTTTTATCGACGCGTTGAGCAATGAACCCGCCCTCAAAGAAAAACTATTTCTCATCGAACATAATAATCTAGTCATTAACAGCAACGGCTGTCAGAATTAAGACTTTCTTAGAGCGGGAAAAAGTCAATCGCCACCAATTGCATCCGATTAACAAATTGAATGATGCACACCACCACCGACACCGCATCTGCATCTGCATCATCATCAGCCACATACCCGTGCACCTCACCACAGGAACCCCTCACCAGTCAGAATCATGTGCCTAGAGGCGACGGCGTGGCCAGTCCCATCGGGGAGGCCACAACAATGCCCCCAGACACGGAAACCAGCACAATAACAACAACCAACAAAACATGCATGATAGGTTAGAGGAGATAACAAAACAGATCTCCGCACTCACTGGCTTAGTCACCATGCTCAGCACCACCATCGCCACACAGTCGACTACATGATTAGCATCAAGAGCGATAGCTCACACATACCTGATACACGCATGTTTTGGATGTGGTCAGCCCGGCCACTAGAAGGAACGATGTCCTAACAGACCTCTATCTACAACTCTGACAGCTGACCAACGCACACCGCAGCCTGAGTCCTCGTTAAACTAGAATGGGCATCGATTACAGAGTCACTTCGATGCACGCTCACACAACCCGACTCACCTGCAGCCTCCAGACAGCAACGTCAGGTGGCCACCGCTACAACTCAAAATGCTATCTCCATGACATAAGTCAGTGCCAACAATGCACACTGCATCCACAGCACCACCAACATTTCCGTCTGCGAAAAGTTTTGACCCCGCAACAATGGCATCTCACAAACCCTCCTTCCTATGTAAAATGGCAGTGGTTGGTTGTAGCACCTCCACTGAAACAACGTTTATACAAGCACCACAACCCACCACCAAAGCACTTAACATCCGGTGCCCCTTGGTGGTATGTAACTCAAAAGCATCACCCACCGCATCCAGCAGCAGTAACAGTGACACGGATAACAGCCAGCATTTCATTGACATGTGGTCAAGGAATTTAATTCAAGTATCCTCAAGGCTGCCACCGAAGCGATCCCTCGAGGGTTCAGGAAAAACTACCGCCCCTACTGGACAACAGAACTGCAAGCAGCACATGATAAACTAGACAAGGCCAGAGAAGATGCAGAGGATAATCCCTGTCATGAAAACCACTTCACGCTACAAGAAACTAAAGCCAGGTATCTAAAGACCAAGCTGGAGGCCAAAAGAAGAAGCTGGAGGGAAAAGACGGCAGTGTTTAATTTAGAGAGAGACACCACAAAGCTATGGAGACTGACTAAAGCACTGAATGGTGAGGGTGTCGGGGGGAGAGAAGATTACTCTTGAAGAAGATGGACAAACACTGACAGGAAAGATGGCTGCAGATGCCTTTGCGAAGGCATATGCAAAAGAAAGCAACATTTCTATACCACGAATGCATCAAAAAGAGGTTAGAAAAGAGCAAAAGGAAAGAACAGACACAAACACTCACGATGCAATGAAAGTTAACATTAGTTTAGCAGAACTGAAGAAGGCTATCCGCCAATTGAAGAAGAGGAAATCTCCCGGGCCAGATGGCATTACGAATAAAATGATCCAATACCTTGGTAATGCATCTCTCCGCAAGTTGCTAGACATTTTTAATCTCAGTTGGACCAATGGAGATGTTCCTCAGTGCTGGAAGGAAGCCAGAATGACTCCTATTCTGAAAAAAGGGAAGAACAAGACGAAAGTGCTGAGCTACCATCCTATCAGCTTTACAAGCTGCATGTGCAAGACCATGGAGCGCATCATCAACCGGCGGTTGCAGTGGTACCTGGAGTCGGAGAACATTATAGTTTCAGAGCAGGCCCGCTTCAGAAGATACAGGAGCACAGAAGATCAAACAACACATCTTGCACAGGTCATAGAGGACACTTTTCAAGCCAAGAAGGTGATGCTAGCTGCCTTTAGCGATCTGCCGAAGGTATTTGACAAGGTGTGGAAGGATGACCTCCTCGTGAAGCTCCAGTGCACAGGCATCGGTGGCAACATGTTCCGATGGACCAAGTCATACCTACACAATCGCAGAGCTAGGGTGCTGGTGGATGGACAATCTGGACAGAATGTATTGCTGAGACAAGGGGTGCCACAATGCGGAGTATTATTACCAACTCTGTTCATACTCTTCATTAATGACATTGTAGCAGAGCTGCCCAATGGGATCCAAGCAGCCCTCTATATGCAGATGACCTCGTACTCTGGTGCACCGAGGAGTACACAACGACTGCCACATACAGAATGCAGCTCGCCTTGGACAGAATTACAGTTTGGGCCAATCGCTTGTGTATTACCATCAACAAAGAAAAATCATCAGCCATGCTATTCTCACTGTCCACCAAAACCAAGGTTGGCTATCTAACACTGGGCGGTACTCCACTCGAGTACGAGGACCAGCAGACATACCTGGGAGTCACCTATGACAGAAGATTAACATGGAAGGAGCACATCCAGAACGCAGAGGCAAAGGCCAGAAGAAAGCTAAACATCATGAGGAAGCTGGCAGGAGCAAAGTGGGGTGCCAATGAATGGATCCTCAAGACCATCTACCTATGTGCCGTACGACTACACCTTGAGTATGGATCCAGCTCATGGATGACAGCAGCTAAATCTCATCAACAGAACCGCGACAGAGTACAAAACCAGGCACTGTGCATCATCACTGGTGGAATGAGATCAACACCAATAGAAAAAATGGAGCAGACAGCAGGCATCCCCCCACTTAGCAAAGGAAGACTTAAAAGATCAAGATTTGTGAAAGAGACAAAAGCACTTCAAAGGAAACACCAAGAAATGTTGCCAGCACAAATAGAAGACCCAAACCACACCCTTGATCATCCACCCTGGGAAAACAAACGAGAGAGCATAGCTATTCGCACCACAGTACCTCATCTCACAACCAAAGATGAACACAGTCGTGTGAGCAAGAAGGCCCTGACCCTAGCCATGCTGGAAGAAATGTACCCTCAGGAGACATGGATAAGGATCTACACAGATGGATCAGCCAAAGATGCAATTAGGAGCAGAGGTGCCGGACTGCACATACAGTATCCAAACGGACAACATGAGTCAGCTGCAATACCGACAGGCAAACACTGCACACACTACAGAACTGAAGTCGAAGCACTGGTTCGTCCAGCTAATACCATCAGCAGAACAGCAGACCCTATTGCACAGATTGTCTTTTTATCTGATGCCCGCACCGTCCTTGAGGCTATCACCAAAGGTAAGCTGCCACAACTTGAAGAAGCACTACAGACCATCAAATGCTTTCGGATAGCACTGCAGTGGATCCCCTCACACTGTGGATTCCAAGGAAATGAGGAAGCAGACAAGAGGGCAAAGGTTGGTGCAGAACAGAATCAGACAAAAAACGTGGTTACCCATACAGAGATGAAGACTATCATCAAGTCACTCTATAGAACACCTCAATCAGAAGATGCCTACCATCATCTCTCGAGGCCAGAGCAAGTGACCATTTTTCGTCTCAGAACTGGACACAACAGACTAAACCAACACATGTACAGGCGGTTCCACCTTACGACATCGCCCACTTGTCCTTGTGGAGAAGCAGAACAGACCACAGAGCACATACTTCAATGTTGCAGTACGTATCAGCTGCTGAGAGAAGAGATTTGGCCTTTGTCAACCTCTTTTCTTGAAAAGCTGTATGGGCCTGTGGAAGAACTGCAGAAAACCACAGATTTCATCTTGAGAACGGCTCTCCAAGTGTGATACCAGCGATCGAAAAGAAGAAGAAGAAGACAGCCAGCACACGGCATCATGGATCCGCAAAAAGAAGCATCATCCAAAGATTGGCAAACAACCACGCCACCACTGCTTCTTTTGCGCGTCCACCAAACATCCGATGATGCATTGCTCAAAGTGGCTAGCACAGATGGCCCTTATCCGTGACCACACCAGTCCTGTCCAGTCTGCTGTCTACACCAACTCGCAATACAGCCCACCAGCATCAACAACATGCCCATTGCTACCCGCAGCTCCGTCATCACCTAAGCAATCACAGCAGCAGCGACGACGAGTTGGTCCCTTCATCACTCAGCCACAAGCCGCACTCATGGAAGCTATCCAAAAACAAATGAACTACATACAGGATGATACTGCACCAAAAGAGATCCCTCAGGCAGTATCACTGGAAACTCTTCCTCAAGCACACCGCAAAGTAATATACAAGTGTGCTTGCCTGTTCAGTAGTGTTTCGACCAGTGCCACCGTAGACACTGGAGCTTCCATTACCGTTTTCAACAAGCGCTTGTATGAGAGCATCCCACCTCATAAAAAGCCACCCCTTAGGCCTACTAACAAATTTCTACAAACAGCTACCGGAGCCGATGTTCCTGTGGCTGGTACAGTAAACCTCATGATACAAATAGAGGAAATTCAATTCATACAGCGAGTTGTAGTTGCCTCTATTCAAAACGATGCCCTGCTCGGTTCTGATTTCCTCAGTGCCAGCGAAGCTGTCATACATTGCAGACAACATGAATTATACATACATGGCCGTCGCATACCCCTTGGGCCGGAATCATCACTATACAACACTTGTGCAGTGATTTTGGCATCTACAGCCACAGTTGAGTTGGGACAGGAGGAAATATTGTGGGCCACCGCACCACAGTTAGGAAGCAACACACACACTGCCATGCTGGAACCCGACCCTGATTACATGATCGCCTCTCAATGCGTAAGTCGTCGGATGATCATGGCCACCACCAAAAAGGATCATATACCATTTAGAGTATTCAATGGCACAGCGGACCCAATAACCCTAGTACCAGGAGTTCATTGTGGCCATCTGGTGGATATGATATCACTGGAGACACCCCCTACCACACTTACACCAGCGGTAACTTCTGAAGGTGATTTACCTGAACGCCTGCATGACATATATTTGCATGCCACAGTTGGTTTAACACAATCTCACAAACGTGACGTACAACACATATTACATAAATATCGAGAAAGCTTTTCTGCAGGAGACATGGACCTGGGAGAAACTCACCTCGTGCGACACTCCATCGACAGCGGAAACAATCAGCCCATTAGACAACTAGTACAATGTCTTCCCATTCACAAGGAAGCAGATGCACATCAACAAGTGAATGACATGTTGCGGACAGGCATCATAGAGCCCCCAGCATCCCGCTGTGCCAGTCCCATTGTACTAGCAGGCAAGAAGGATGGATCTTTGTGGTTTTGCATCGACTACTACTGCCTTAATGATCTTAGCATCAAAGATGCATATCCATTACCGCGAAATGAGCAGGCCTTAGATTCCTTGTCCGGAGCCAATTGGTTTTGCACCCTTGACTTAGCTAGTGGGTACTGCCAGGTAGCCATGGATGAGGCTGACAGGGAGAAGACCGCATTCGTTTGTAGAGACGGTCTTTTCCAATTCCACAAGATGCCCTATGGCTTGTGCAATGCTCCTGGAACGTTCGAACATCTCATTGAGCAGGTACTAACTACCCTGCAATGGAAGATCTGTCTCTGTTACATTGACGACGTAATCGTCTTTGGATCTTCGTTTGAGCAGACCCTGTCCAATTTGGACAAGGTACTGATGCGTTTTCATACCGCAAACCTCAAGCTCAAACCCAAGAAGTGTCATCTCTTTAGACAGAGCGTCGAGTTTCTGGGACACGTCATATCCGCCAATGGAGTAGCTACAGTCTTCAAAAACAAAAGCAGTAACAGAGTGGCAAACTCCCACTTCAGTCACCGACACACTGAGTTTCCTCGGTCTCTGCCAGTACTATCGTCGATACATCCATCACTGCATCCCCGTTATACCAGATCACCGAGAAAGATCGACCATTCGAGTGGATGAGTGAGTGTGAAGGTTCCTTCAGGATGATGAAGGAACATTTGACAACCACACCAATTCTTGCTCATCCTAATCCTAACCTCGATTTCATCTTAGACACTGATGCATCTGCTTATGCGATAGGTGCAGTTCTATCTCAGGTCACGCAAGATGGAACAGAGCAGGTACTGGGTTATGGTTCGCATACACTGAAGAGGGAATTGTTAGCTGCAGTGTATTTTGTCAAATATTACAAGCACTTTCTGTATGGGCCCCCATTTACACTCCATACCGATCACGCATCACTACGCTGGCTCAGAAACCTAAAAAATCTGGAGGGCCAGCTAGTGAGGTGGCAGGAATCCCTGCAGGCCTTTAACTTCAATGGTGTTCATAGACCCGGCAAGCTGCATGGAAATGTCGATTCCTTGAGCAGAATCGGGCTTGAGGATGAACAAGAAGTGGCCACCACCATGACACATGCAACACAGCCATCTCCCGTATTCCCCGAGCTTTGGTGCGCAGAGTGGAATCCGGAGACAGTCACTCACAAACAAGCAACAGACGCACAAACACGAAATATATACGCATGGATCCAGGAGGGTGTATGTCCTCCAAAGGAATCTGTTAGCCCACTTTCTGCAACAGCTAAATATTACTATCAGAAGTTTGAGGAGTGCCATATACATAACGACATCCTCTACATCAACGACTGGATAGTAAATCATGAGCATTACAGAATCGTGATATTACAACTTCCATACGTGCTCATTGCATACCGCACTTCGACACATTCCAGCACTGGTTATACCCCTGCTCGGTTAATGTTAGGCCGAGAATTAGCCTTACCCTTGGATCTGACCATGCCCAGAATTCCAGGAGAGAAAAATTCACCATCTCTCTACGTAGAATTCATGCGGAAATGGATAGAACAAGCCCATGAGCTAGTAAGAGACACATTATCCACTGCACACCGGCGTCAGAAAACATGGCATGACCGGCCAGTGCATGGAGACCCCTATGAGACAGGGAAAATGGTTTGGATTCATGATTCACGACATTCTGCAAACGTGCCAAGTAAACTGAATTGCTAGTGGAAAGGCCCCTATGTGGTAGTAGGTAAAAAGTTGGATGTGACCTACCGGATCCGCGTCTCGGATGACCTGACCTCAGTCATCCAATTCGATCGACTTAGACCTTGTGTTAGTGATGACCCAGCACCAAAGCTCGGACTGGCAATTTTACGTAGCACTGGTACCAAGACAGATGTTTCTACAGAAACATGTATTCCCAACGTTAGTCCAGAGCACTGCAGTGCCAGTTCGACCCCGCTCCTGCCAAGCCAAGCAACTAATGCTGAGGATGATGACGAGCTACGCACTCGCCCTCTCCCTCCTCTGAGCGGGTCTACACGATCTGGAAAGTTGTATCTGAAGACTCTCGTTTGTGCTGTC
Source organism: Chaetoderma sp. LZ-2023a (assembly GCA_034401795.1). Taxonomy (NCBI): domain Eukaryota; kingdom Metazoa; phylum Mollusca; class Caudofoveata; order Chaetodermatida; family Chaetodermatidae; genus Chaetoderma; species Chaetoderma sp. LZ-2023a. The sequence goes on from CM067373.1 coordinate 46,346,196, forward strand.
GGGGAAGGGTGGAAAAGTTGTTCCGCCGACCTCTTCCCATTCCCACCCACTTCATGCTATTACCCCAATTATAGAGTTACCACAAGCAGAGGCTGAGACTTCTCCGGGCCATGCTTCTTGTGTGGTGGAACATATAATAAATAGCATGAGGCCTTGGCCTGTTCTCATCAACAGGAAAACCACGCCCCGAAATCGTGAGAACACCCACACTCCAAGCCACATCCGCGACACCACCCCCACTCCAACTCACATCCCTCATCGCTGCACCAAGTTCGGACATCACACATCCTGCCCATTTCACACTCCACTCGTCGTCTGTTGACTGTAAAAAAAAAATTCAGATATGAGAGAGTTCACTGTTTCAGAGGAGGTGGCATCCCGCACCAGTCACCTCCATGACTGGTGGTGGGCGGGGAAGCAGTCTGTTCAGCAGACTCTCAGCTCGAATATTCCAGGTACTTAAAAACTATGACAGAGTACCAACCGTCGTGTAATGGGAGATATCCATCCACATCCAAAGGGCATCCCCGACCAAAACCGCCCTACCAAGCCCCCACCCCACCCTCCCCCTCGTGAGCAGTCAGAACATCACACCAAAACACAGGAAGCCAGGAGTTTACAGAACACACTTGTCCTCAAGGCTGGATACGTCAATTCTTCGTCGCGCGAATACTACATACATACCCAATTATAGAGAATATAATGGAGGCATTCAACACCACCAACAGTATAGACAGCATGCACCTAACTTTTGTAATAAAAAAGTTAGAGACACCTTTTTCTGCAACATTCACTACCGCACAAATACAGTGAGCTCATAAGCCACCACAACCCGACTTTTCTGTAAAAGCAATAGAATCGGCATTCCCCAGCTTAGAAAACTGGATCTGCCCACTGCACACTATGCCAGCGTTATACAGCAGCCCCAACTTCCCTACAACAGAACGCTACCATCATCAACACGAGTCAACATTTTCCGCAAGCACCTCATCTGGTAATGCAGAAAACTGATCATATGGTAAGGAGGAAAAACATCGCAGCCATCTACAGTACACGCTACAAGGATCCCACGCCCCTTTGGAAACGTCGTACATAAATATAGCTAAAAGTCAAACACCCAATCACATGTAATAACAGCCAACATTATTAAGGGAGCAAGATGGCCGCAGTCTGTCGTCGGTAACGAGTAGGATTTTGCTACCGAAAGTGAAATTCGATAATGGACTGATCCAAGTATGACAGCAACCATCATGGTCATCCGCACTCTAAAGTAACTCTGTCCCATTCTAAGGACTTGGCCATTACAGAGTGAAATACATCATGCCTGATAAAGTTGACACCGCAAGCACAGCAGTGCCCCTCCACCAACTGCAATAAAACTTTAACACTTCACGACAGCACAAGATTCATCCGCAGATAAGCAGCCACGTGTATCAGTCAAATTTACCAACATAACAGAGGCACAGGCACTGAGGATGACTGTTTCACAATCTCCATTCGATGGCATTGGGAAATTGTAAACTGAGCTGTACCGTAATAATTAAGTTTAATCTAGGTGAGGTGAGACTAGTCCTACCCATAGAGGGGGATGCTTGGCAGTCCACCCACCCGGTAAATATAGTCCAGTTTGGTGGAGGCAGTAGACTTGGAATCCGCAAGACATGGATCTGTTTAAACCAAACAATAAATTACCGTCAGCTATATTGTCCTAATTTTGATTAAGAATACGACTGTTCTACTGCGTATACAAATCATTAGCGCATGGGCTGATGAAGCAGCATCAAAACTTAGACAGTATAACACCATAGAGAATTAAAAATATTCTTTTACATACAAATTCCAGCTGACAATCAACACGGGCTGGAATATATACACCATACGCAGGAGGAGGCGCATGTTCAAGATCACGACCATAAAATGGAAGCGTGTTCTAAGGAACAGAGAAATAAGAACCTATGTTTCTATTTTTCGCATCAAATACGTACAGTCGACAGCATCAAATCTCCACACATATACAATTTGCCTAAGTTTCCGATCAACCACATGCTTTCAAAACAAGAATCACGTGATCAACACTTCTATTTTCCAGTAAATTGGAGCAAAGGCTATAAACAAGAGAACCGCCCTCCCACGAAGCTACCACAACCTGATGGAGGAGGCGAGAGGTGATGAGTCGGGGTCACGACTGCTGACGTCATCACGCTCTGCCACACCCCATAGGGCGTTCCAGCCTGAAATTTGAACAGGCAAGTTTATAAGCATCCAACTTGAAAAACCACATCACGCTAATTAAAAGTTTAATTACAAATGGTTGGCCTGAAAACGCGAAGTAAGTGCCCAAACCTGTGCGCCATTGCTGGTACTTCAGACATAAACGTTTAATAGATGATGGGCTAGTTATGAAGGGTGACAGAATCATCATACCGGAGACACCAAGGGATCAATACGCTCCAGCTTAGCGCTAAAACGTGTACTTATTGGCAAGGTATAAATCATGACATAGAACGAATGGCAGCCATTTGTAGTGCATGTCTACCACAGCGATAATGGGAAATGGTGGGAACAGACTTGTTTACATTTAATTGTAGAAAATATCTGATAATCGCGACTACTACTAAAGGTATACTTTTATCAGACAGATTACTTGTGCTTGACCAGCACAGCAGTTATACACTTGACTAAACAGATTTTAGTGAACAAGGTATGCCATCAAAGGTCATTAATGACAATGGCAGCCAGTATACAGTCAAGAATTTCGCAATTTCGCAGCAGTGTGTGATGCTGTAACATCCATCCCTAATTTCTTCGGAGCAATGGAGTCATAGAGCTTACTATTCAAAGTGTTGAAAACACCTTTAAAAAGCTAAGAAATCAGGTGTAGACATCGATCTTGCATTATTGTGTTTAAGGACAACACCAATTGACAATATACTCCCATCCCCAGCTGAGTTGCTTACTGGTCGAAGGCTAAAAGCGAATTTGTCTATTAGAATACACAACACCATTCAACACAAGGATGAAATTCAGAACAGACTTTCTGAGTGTCAATATAGACAGAAAAACTATCATGACCAGCATGGTGTAGGAGACTTAGCACCATTCGTGGCAGGGCAACATGTGACAGTATAGAATAAGAACACCAGACGTTAGATACCAGCTGTTGTTCGGAATCAGTGTTCGGTACACAGATCATATACCATCGAGACACCAAATCGTTCGATCCTTAGATGCAAGAGGTGGTCTACATGAACCTTTACATAAGAGAGCAAGTTTTGCTGAGGAACGGTGAGAGAATTACAATTAAACTAGATCTGTAATTTATAAAGAGGAGCCTACACCACGAAATAACTTTAGTGCAAACATGAACCATGGAAGTAGACATGACGAAACCATGAACAAAACATACCAAACACGTAGTGGTCGAGTAATTCATAAGCCCAAAAGACTCATAAAGATATATATTTCCTATATTGTTATTACGCCTTTACTCATAGAATTATTGTCACAGCGTATTAATGGTCACTTATACATGACCTATTCTTTAAATGGATTTGATGAGTCACTACAATCAACTCAAACTGGTGGTATAGTTGTATAACATATAATTATATCTTTTACAAAATCCAAGAAATACTGAACAATAGTTAGAAGTAGTAATTCCAAGCTCATTTTGTGTAAGAAGGGGAATGTGGAGGTTAATATGATACTAAGTGCTATTTCATATGGCATATGAATACCGTAGTCCAATGTATCAGCTGAGCTAACTTGATTAGTCAGTTCGTCATAGATTGATGCTGTGTACATGTAGCAACCAATTAGAACCCAGTAAACATCTAAATAATTATACTATTCAGTGTATGTGCTATATATTATACTAATATTAAACATTTTCTTATCATTTGTAGTAAATTATGTCACACAGGTGTTATTAGGTATTTCCAAATCATGGATACCTGTCCTGATTTTGGCCAGGTATCGAACATATTCCACCCGACCAACACCCCCACACACACACACACACACCCACCCACCCCCCAAAAATAAAGATTTGGATTATGTATATTATGTTATAAAACTATAGTGAATTAGCTAGGGTTCACGAATCTGCATGAATCTGTCACCCTGGTACATAGGCTATGGCTCGAGTAGACCCCCCCCCTGGTGTACAATATATATTGTGAATATACACCTGTGCAAAAGTTAAGCACCACCATATTTTTACGCACATGCGAGGGTATATTCATGTGCTATGAAGAAAGCAATAGCATAAACATTTATGTACCCATCCATCTTAGTGCAAGAGGTAATAATGCAACTAGAGGAATGCTGATTATGATGGTGGGGAAACACTGTATGTTTTTGTTTGAACTTGAAAACGAGGCCTGAATATGGTTACGTTGACACAACTGACAACTATTGCCCTACAGTTGACACACGTGGCTAGATTGTCATTAATGGTGTCTGAAAACGAAGTTTAACATCTGTGCACGAGTTTGAGACCGTCATTATTAATACCGGGTATATCCACCTTGTGCCTGGATGACGGCCTGGACACGACGTCTCATGCTGGTCACCAACCGACTGATACGCCATTGTGGTATTCGTTGCCATTCAAGATGGAGTGCGTCTGTTAATTCCTGTAGGTTCTGCACAGGAGGATCCCTCCTTCTCACCATATTTCCCAGAATGTCCCAGATATGCTCAATAGGGTTCATGTCAGGGCTCCTTGCTGGCCATGGTAGGGTTTCGATGGCATTCTGGCGGAGGTATTCATGCACAGCTCTAGCACGATGTGGTCGGGCGTTGTCATCCATGAATATAGGGTGGGTTCCAGGTGCATGATTTACAAAATGAGGGACCACAACTCTATCCAGTATGGAATCTTGATATCTTTGTCCATTTAGTGTTCCAGGTACAGTCAACAGATCCAGCTTACAATCAAATGAGATGCACCCCCATATCATAACGGAACCTCCACCAAATGGAACTTCTTCCATGATGTTACGTTGGTCGTATGCCGTGCGTCTGGACCTCCATACACGAGTTCGACCATCTGTGGCATGAAGCAGGAACCGACTTTCATCGGACCAGTGTACCCGTCTCCAGGATCTCATGTTCCAGTGTCTTCTTTCGTTGCACCACCTCATACGCTCCTCTTTGTGGTGTGCAGTGAGGAGAGGACGTCTGACAAGTCTCCTAGCTTTCATGCCAGCAGCATACAGTCTCCTTTTGACGGTAGACATTGACACTCTATTGCGCGTTTCCCATTGCTGGCTGAGCACTCTGCTGTTGGTGAATGGAGATCTCCTAACAAGGCGTACTAGGGCTCGATCATCACGGGCAGTAGTCTTCTTCGGTCTTCCAGATCTAGGCCTGTCCTTCACCTCGTTAGTTTGCCCATGTTTTGCAATCAAACGACTGATTACAGTATGGTTAATGTTCAGCTGTCTGCCAATCTCTCTGCATGACATACCAGTGGTATGCATGCCTATGATTTGCCATTTCACACGATCACTTAACCTTCGTCTTGCCATAGCGGTTCACAATCAAGAGCTAATTCTCTCTGTACAAATAAACCACGGTCATGAACACAAAATTCCTAATCTTGTCGCCTAAATCTGTATGTAATGTTCTACACCTCAAACTGGACTTTTACATAACTGAACACGTGTGCTGTTTCCCGCCACGCACGGACATCAAGCGGCGTGAAGTCATGCATGCATGTGCATTTCGTACTTGGAATTATGTCAGCTAACGCGGGGACAAAAAGTATGGCAGCCTAGTTGTACCATCATGTTTCTACGTTCTATTGTTTTTGCTGGTGCTTAACTTTTGCACAGGTGTATATATCATTCAGGTAAATAAATGCAAATTCAATTCAAATTTAAGAATCAAACTTAAATGGAATGAAGCGTCCTGGGTACGAACAGCCCTGGGGCAAATGATCCCAGAAAAAAATGTATCGAGTCTACCCAGATGGAAAATTGGACTAAAGATCCTGGCCGAATTGTCCCTGGAACAAACAGTCCGAAATCCGGAGGATGGGCTTACACAACAACGGTGCTCCTAGAACAGGGTGAATATAGAGAACAAGAACCTTAGTCTCCTGAATGCGATATACAGTCAAGGTATATATGGGAAGCTGTGGAGTATCATCAACAGTATGTATACTGCCATTGGTCCCAGTATCAAACGCAAGGGAAATCCCTCCAGAACCATCACTGACGATCAAGACATTCGGAAAGGTGATTAATCTTCCTAAGAACCGTATAATAGTAGGATCTATAGCCTGCCCAACAAACTGGAATCCCACCCAGCTACCTTTCGCATAGGCACAATTCCAACCAGGGCGTACCAGGCATGCCCAAATTGGCGTAACACATATTTCAATCTCGCAAATGTTACGCAAATATTACGCAAATATTTCTGACACAACATGTTTTCCGTTCCCGCATTTCCTTTCATATCATACATAAATACTTGGAAAATGGCATCTGTAGTGATCCGTAAACAAATACGACTTCAGGCCACTTACTGTGGAAATCTACTAATGTTATTGGAAATCTACACTCTGGTGGTGACGATTCATATGGTCCGACAATGTCTATTGATAATTTGTTCCACAGAGCAGATGGAAATGCAACTGGTTGTAAAGGCATTGTGTTTGTAATTGCAGTTTTGTCATGCAGTTGACATGTAGTACAGTTTTTAATTAGTTCTTCAACCTGACTGTCAAGTTTTGGCCACCAGTAATGCTCACGTATGCCTTGATGGCTCTCATGTGCTAATTCAATAAGTTTTTGCTGTAGAAGACAGGAACAAGTAGACGGTGTGTAACTCTTTGCATGTAATCATCTTGAACAGAAAGTTTGTCACGAATATTGAAGTAAGGCAATAGTTCTGGATCAACCTGCTTATGACTTGGCCTTCCTTGGGCAATCTGATTATGCAATTTTATCATGAATATGGATGTAGTGTTGGCATTGTAGAATTCCTGTTCCATAATAGTTCCAAGATCTGGAGCAAGTAACACAACTGTTTCCGATTCATCACTGACTGGTAGTGGTAATCGCGAAAGACAATCAGCGACAACGTTTTCCAAGCCTTTAATATATTCAAAATTGTAGTTGATGCAGACCATCTGGCAACTCTCATACCTACACGATTGTTACCTTTTGAGTAAGTAGTGTAGTTAATACTTGATAATCTGTGAGACGTATGAACTGTTTTCCGCAAAGCCAAGTTCTCCATTTCTCAACCACCCTCACACATGAAAGTGCTTCTTTTTCAACTATAGAGTGTTTTCTCTCCGCTGCCATGAGTGTACGAGATGCAAATGCAACTGTTCATTCTGAAACGTCAGTATGTTTTTGTGTAAGAATTGCATCTAGTCCGCACTCTGATGCATCTGCAGTCAGAAGTTGTGGAGCAAACATGGCAAGAGCTGGACTGCTTAATAATCAATTTCTTAACTTTCTCGAAACTGTTCTGAGCAGCACTAGTCCATACAAATGTGTGTTCACCTCTTACCAATGCACGTAATGGTTCTACTATTGTAGCATAGTCTGGAATGAACTTAATTATTGTACCACGAAGTAAGTCCTAGAAAGGAATGTAGTCTACGAATATCTGAAGGTTCTGGTGCATCAAGAATGGCATAAACATGGTCATGCTCAGGCAGTAATCCCTTGGCAGTTACTAGGCAACCAAGGAACCGAAGTTCATTCTGACGAAATTTGCACTTTTCCCAGTGTAGACGTAAATCCTACTCATTGATACGATGTTGTACATCGTTGAACTTGCGTTGTTGATCACTTGATGTTTTACCATAAACGATGACGCCATCAATGTAGCATTGGACTCCTGGTAATACATGTAGAATGAGTCATCATTTTCTGGAATGCTGCTGGAGCAGAATCTGTGTAACCCATTTCCTGATATAAAAGCAATTAGATCATGACTATCTTCATGTAGCTCAAACTGATGATACACACTTTTGAGATCCATTTTTGAGAACATAACTGAGTCTCTGAGTTCGGACAAAATTTGATCAGTATATGGCAAAGGGTAAGTGTCCAAGACAACAGCTTTGTTCAGCTCTCGAAGGTCAATACAGGTGCGAATGTCACCTGATTTTTTTCGGTGTAACTACTAATGATGAAATCCATTCTGAAGCATCGATTTTCTCAATTATACCTTTACTTTCTAACCTATCCCCTCATAAGACGCGGATGCAGATAGAGAACCAATAACTAGTCATTCCGGTTTTGAATAAGTCTCTAATTTTGTACATGGCTTCGTTAGTTTTGTAGCTGAGAATGTTTCTTTATATATGTTTTCTGGTACTATTGACACTGCTGAACCTGTATCTACTACTAGAGATAAGCATGTAGTAGCTGTGACAGTACAATATATTTTGTGTTTGTTTTGGCTGTTTACAGCTAGAATTGTAAGCTCTGGTCCGTAAACTTCCCTTACAGTTGTTGATTTACAAACTGAACTGAAATGTCTGGGGTGTTTTTTTACAAGCATGACATCCAGCTATAATTGCAGGACATTTTACGTAATTTGCAATGTGCTGTTTTGAACCACTATATCATTCATAATTGTGCAGTCTGTATCCCTCCAGTGAGTCAGTCCACTCGGTACCTTAGTGTGTGTGTGCGTGCGTGCGTGCGTGCGTGCGTGCGTGCGTGCGTGCGTGGGGTGGGGCGAGTTGCCTGTGTGACAAACTCATGGGTGGCATTAAATTCCTAATCAGTGACAAAAATGTAATAATTTAACAACCAACTGATGATCCATACTTAACTCCGGAAATGTCTGACAGCATTCAGATTTCAAATTTTTTCTGGTGGTTGGGGGGGGGGTGTGTGTGGGTTGGACCAGAACCCCCTCCCCCCCCCCCCTTCTGGTTGCAGGTGCCTAAGGCCTATGAAACACTGGATTTGTACATTTTGATTTGGTATGTGAAAATCGCTTGGATTTTTCATTTGACAAAGTTTTGTGATGTGAATTTTGCTGATGATGAATGACATTTAAGGTAGTGTTCGCATGGGCGATCTTCTTCTTGTACAGATATTCCTCCAATCGGTTGGAGCACCCACACAAAAACAACAACAACAACAACAACAACAACAACAACAACAACAACTATCAATGCTACAAGATAATGTGTTTACAACCAGCACCGTGTAGAATGATTACCATGCAGGTGATGTGTAGTCCAGATGCCTGATATATATATATCATACAGTTCTGTTCTTTAATTCTTTACTCAATCTGCTGATTGCTGGCATCGATGGCTTTAAGTGGTGTATTTACAAAAACTGTGCTGTCGATATTCTCACCCCACTAAGCCATATTTGCAATCTTTCTTTAACACAAGTCACTTTCCCAGCAAAATTAAAAATCGCACATGTTACACCCATTTACAAAGCCAAGGATTCGACTAATTTCTCAAACTACATGCCAGGCTCCATACTTCCACTCTTTCTCAAACTCCTAGAGCGCCTAATGTACAATCGGCTGACAAGCTACCTAGACAAAAAGTCAATTCTGTACAGATCACAATATGGATTTCGCAAAAAACACTCAACAATGCATGCAATAATCGAAATGACTGAAAAGAATTATTGAATCACTGGAAAAGAAACAAAGCATAGTAGGCATCTTTTTGGACATTTCAAATGTTTTTGACACCATTAATCACCAAATCCTATTAGACAAACTTGCCTATTATGGTATAAGAGGTAGTGCACTCACCTGGTTGAATGTTTGTACACGTATGAAATGAACTGCTGTGTATGTATGCATTCATACATGCTGGTATAGGTGTATATGTGTGTGTACCTGTGTGTGCATGTGTACCTATGTGCATATTTAAGTATAAGCAACAATGACATTATTTATGGTACAAAATGTATATGTGTCAATTATCGTGTGTCCTATATGTATGCGTATATGTGTATGTGTATGTGTATATGTATGTTATGGAAAGCCATCAGGGTCGCAATTCGGTATTTATTATGCATAATAATTCGAATTATTATGCATAATAATTCGATTTATTATGTGTAATAAATCAACCAATCAGAAGGGTAGAATCGTTCCTATTTATTGTACATAATAATTCGAATTATTATGCATAATAATTCGATTTATTATGCATAATAAATCAACCAATCAGAAAGCTAGCATGTAGCTTATTCTGTATTGATTGGTTGATTTAATACACATAATAATTCGATTTATTATGCGTAATAAATCAACTAATCAGAAGACTAGAATGGTGTTTATTCGTTATTGATTGGTTGATTTAATAACATAATAATTCGATTTATTATGCGTAATAAATCAACCAATCAGAAGGCTAGAATGTGTTTTATTCGTTATTGATTGGTTGATTTAATACACATAATAATTCGAATTATTATGCATAATAATTCGATTTATTATGCGTAATAAATCAACCAATCAGAAAGCTAGAATGGTGTTTATTCGTTATTGATTGGTTGATTTAATACACATAATAATTCAATTTGTTATGTGTAATAAATCAACCAATCAGAAGGCTGCAATGTCTTTTATTAGTTATTGATTGGTTGATTTAATACACATAATAATTCGAATTATTATGCATAATAATTCGATTTACTATGCGTAATAAATCGACCAATCAGAAGGCTAAAGAATGACTTTTATTCGTTATTGATTGGTTGATTTAATACACATAATAAATCGACCAATCAACGCAAAGCTCGTTATGTATGCATATATATGTGCGTGCGTGCGTGCGTGTGCGTGTGTGTGTACATGCATAAGTATAAGCTACATGCTATATGCTATGTACTACATGTCATAGCATCAGCATCATAGCAGCCCTCATCCCCTATAGCATGTACACTGTCTCGTATTGTATATCAGGGGGGTCCATCGACTTTGAACTTTGAACTTTGAACCATCACTCATGCTTTCCTAATCGCAGATTCGATTTGCCTTGCAAGAGTTATCGCTCTTTCTAATGCCACTTTGGCTTCAAGCAACAAATGTTCATGAACACCTGAAATATAGTATTTTCAATTATTTAATCCTAATCATTTCGCCGTTCATGTCCCTGAAACTACATGTAGATGCAAGTTCTCTCAATGCGGATATGATTAGATCAATTGAGTCGCCATCGTAATGAGCCCTCTGACAAAATGTGTAGCGCTCAGCGACTGTGCTGACTTTTGGTGTAAAAATGTCACTAGCATGCTGAGTGTGCTGGTGTATGTATCCTCAGTAAGTGGTAGTGTGTAGTAAATACGCTGACCTTCCATACCTAGACTGTGTATGAGTAATGCACGTTTTCTCGCCTGAGAAAATACTTCCCCAACATTGGACAACATTGGAATTCCCTGCCAGCTACAATAGTCGAAGCAACAACAGTTGAATTATTCAAGAGCAAACTAGATATGTACTTTAAAAAAGAACGTTTGAATTCGATTGAACAGGCATATGTATACCAGCCCATCACACGGTCATACTGCAACTCTTCCAATACAGTGGACTGGTCTTGGAGTAGCATGTGTGTCAGAAACAACATGCTCTGTACCGATTTCAATTATCGGTAGATAGGTCTCTGCTTCTACGTCCACATTTTGTGGTAGCATGAAGAGACACTAGCGTGGAGAAAGAGACTCGGATAGTGATGAACACAATGGAGGAAAACAACAGCAATAAGAACAACTCCAGCCTCTACAAGTCAACAAGTAATCAACTGCTAAGCGCAGTGGGGTGTAACCATGAGTGTAGGTGGCACACCGCAGCTGACGAGGGAAACACCCATCTGCACCACAGCATTTCCACAAATCAATGCTAACTCTTTCCACTCTGATGTCAAAATTTGGAATTTTCAAATTAAACTAACAGATAATCTGGTTCCATTTTGCAGCAAATTTGGTGGAGGACGCTGTTGTCATAGACAGCAACATCATCAACCAAATTGTGGGGGAATGTACACCGGCTTCTTTGTTTTTGACACAGCAAAAGAGAGAATATTAACATCAGAGTGGTAAGGGTCAAAGTCTTAAATCTAACGTTTTCGAGGAGACTAAATCAAGCAACAACAGTCAAATCACTCAAGAACAAACCAGAAATCGACTTCAAGGAAACAACTTTTGAATTAGACTGAACACACCATACTACAAAAAAAACATGGAGGCAATAACAAGCCAATGGCTTATGCCTCGTAAAATGATGATGATGATGATGATGATGATGATGATGATGATGAACATGTATTTGTCAAACATTTTCCTCCGTGCTTTGAAAGGTAGTACTGGCTCACCTGGACTTTGTAGAAATGCAGGAAGCTGCATTATCGTATTCGCTGCCATTATTTTCACTTGTCGCCACTTGCTAGGTCTGCAGTAGGGATCATGTAGTTGTAGGATACGCAAACGTAGGTATGTAAACTACTAACGTGTTATTTATTATATCGCCATTACGTGAATCCTTTTACGCTCCTATTTATGAAGAGCTCCATATTAAGGGAGATAGCTATTGACACAACAAACAGCCCAAATGGAGCTATGAAAGTATTAAATAGTTTGAAAACACTCCAATGCCATGGAGCCAGTCGAAATACATCTGCGAATACTCAAAGAACTGTCAATAAAGAACTGTCAGACATATACTATCACATTTTCCCCCACAGTCCTTAGACAAAGGAGTTATCTCAACTGAATGGAAATCAGCAGACACATGTCCCTTATATAAAAAAGCGACCGGTCCTTACCAAGTAAATACAGACTGGTTTCCCTCACATGCATTTGCTGTAAGATGTCGGAACACATCATCTGTTCTAATTTAACTCGCAGGCAACATGTTTATGTCATCAATTATTGGGCTTCATCCATTGATAAACGGAAACAAGTGGACATTTTTATTCTCGACTTTGAAAAGGGTTTTGATACTGTTCCACATGAACTTTTGAAATATAAATTGCACAAATATGGTGTGTCAAAAACATACTAAATTGGATCAACTCATTCATAACAGGTGGCAAACAGTGCATAGTAGTCAAAGGTGCCAATTCAAAAATTGCTGACGTTCTGTTTGGTGTACCTCAAGGAACTGTTCAAGGCCTGTTACTGCATTCAGTCCAAATAAATGATATATTCCAGGACATTTCATCAGAGATCAGGCTATTCGCTGATCATTTTGTATGCTACTGTGAAATTGATGACCCCCAAGGACTGCGAGGCACTCCAACATGACATAAACATGTTAGGTAATTGGGCTACCACTTGGGGAATGCGCTTCCAACCAGTAAAATGCAACATGATGAGCCTAACCAGACAAAACTAACTATCAAATTCGACCACACACTAAAAATCAAATTCAAATTCAAATTCAAATAAATTTTTTTGGTAATCACATATTAATATATGAACAATTTAAATAGGCAGTCCATCTAAGGCAAAGCCTATAAGGCGATGCCCCCCCCCACCCCTACATAAATAAGCATTCACATTTAAATAATATTTAACATAGAACATAGACTTCTTACATAGAATTCGCATAAAGTATGCAATCATTATAGATACATGAGACTTACATGCAGTACACATACATACACACATACATACATGTATAAGTTTACACATGTGCATACATATACACATATATCTGTATATGCATTTGTATATCTATGTGTATGGATGTATATATGTTCATGTGCATGCCGTATATGTATGCATATATACATATATACATATACATACACACACACATACATACATGTATACATATACACACCTACACATAGCTATGCACACACACATATACATATACATAGTTATATGTATTATATCATATATACACATATGCATGCACACACGCATACATATATATATATATATATATATATATATATATATATATATATATATATATATATATATATATATATATATATATATATATATATATATATATATATATATATATATATACGTACGTGCGTGCGTGCGTGCATGTGTTGTGTGTGTATGTGTGCGTGCGTGCGTGCGTGCGTGCGTGCGTGCGTGCGTGCGTGCGTGCGTGCGTGCGTGCGTGCGTGCGTGCGTGTGTGTGTACCCATTTTTGCTCAATTTACATATATACACCTGTGCAAAAGTTAAGCACCAGCAAAAACAATAGAACGTAGAAACATGATGGTACAACTAGGCTGCCATACTTTTTGTCCCCGCGTTAGCTGACATAATTCCAAGTACGAAATGCACATGCATGCATGACTTCACGCCGCTTGATGTCCGTGCGTGGCAGGAAACAGCACACGTGTTCAGTTATGTAAAAGTCCAGTTTGAGGTGTAGAACATTACATACAGATTTAGGCGACAAGATTAGGAATTTTGTGTTCATGACCGTGGTTTATTTGTACAGAGAGAATTAGCTCTTGATTGTGAACCGCTATGGCAAGACGAAGGTTAAGTGATCGTGTGAAATGGCAAATCATAGGCATGCATACCACTGGTATGTCATGCAGAGAGATTGGCAGACAGCTGAACATTAACCATACTGTAATCAGTCGTTTGATTGCAAAACATGGGCAAACTAACGAGGTGAAGGACAGGCCCAGATCTGGAAGACCGAAGAAGACTACTGCCCGTGATGATCGAGCCCTAGTACGCCTTGTTAGGAGATCTCCATTCACCAACAGCAGAGTGCTCAGCCAGCAATGGGAAACGCGCAATAGAGTGTCAATGTCTACCGTCAAAAGGAGACTGTATGCTGCTGGCATGAAAGCTAGGAGACCTGTCAGACGTCCTCTCCTCACTGCACACCACAAAGAGGAGCGTCTGAGGTGGTGCAACGAAAGAAGACACTGGAACATGAGATCCTGGAGACGGGTACACTGGTCCGATGAAAGTCGGTTCCTGCTTCATGCCACAGATGGTCGAACTCGTGTATGGAGGTCCAGACGCACTGCGTACGACCAACGTAACATCATGGAAGAAGTTCCATTTGGTGGAGGTTCCGTTATGATATGGGGGTGCATCTCATTTGATTGTAAGCTGGATCTGTTGACTGTACCTGGAACACTAAATGGACAAAGATATCAAGATTCCATACTGGATAGAGTTGTGGTCCCTCATTTTGTAAATCATGCACCTGGAACCCACCCTATATTCATGGATGACAACGCCCGACCACATCGTGCTAGAGCTGTGCATGAATACCTCCGCCAGAATGCCATCGAAACCCTACCATGGCCAGCAAGGAGCCCTGACATGAACCCTATTGAGCATATCTGGGACATTCTGGGAAACATGGTGAGAAGGAGGGATCCTCCTGTGCAGAACCTACAGGAATTAACAGACGCACTCCATCTTGAATGGCAACGAATACCACAATGGCGTATCAGTCGGTTGGTGACCAGCATGAGACGTCGTGTCCAGGCCGTCATCCAGGCACAAGGTGGATATACCCGGTATTAATAATGACGGTCTCAAACTCGTGCACAGATGTTAAACTTCGTTTTCAGACACCATTAATGACAATCTAGTCACGTTGTCAACTGTAGGGCAATAGTTGTCAGTTGTGTCAACGTAACCATATTCAGGCCTCGTTTTCAAGTTCAAACAAAAACATACAGTGTTTCCCCACCATCATAATCAGCATTCCTCTAGTTGCATTATTACCTCTTGCACTAAGATGGATGGGTACATAAATGTTTATGCTATTGCTTTCTTCATAGCACATGAATATACCCTCGCATGTGCGTAAAAATAGGGTGGTGCTTAACTTTTGCACAGGTGTATACATGTACCTCCCACATACAAGTACTATTTCCTATTGTTGAGAGTGTACGCAGCATGGGGACAGGGATTAGACAGGGACGTTGGGGAGGGGTGTTCATCGTATGTGTATGATGTTGTAGTAGTAGTAGTAGTAGTAGTAGTAGTAGTAGTAGTAGTAGTAGTAGTAGTAGTAGTAGTAGTAGTAGTAGTAGTAGTAGTAGTAGTAGTAGTAGTAGTAGTAGTAGTAGTAGTAGTAGTAGTAGTAGTAGTAGTAGTAGTAGTAGTAGTAGTAGTAGTAGTAGTGGCAGCCATGGTAGCAGCAGCAGCAGTAATAGTAGTAGCAGAGGTAATACAGTTGTTGTTGCAGATAATATTGTAATTTTATGTATGTAGTATGGTATTCATTACTGTGGTGTCTGAATGCATCACAGTTTACAACAACCATGGTGGTGGCTGTAATCATTTTCACTCTTATCACCCTGTTCTCATAAGTTGGGGGAACAAATTTGGAAGGCAAGCAAGTGTGTATTCCGAGGATCAATGCTGGCTCAATGCATTGCTGTCCTAGGACATCAGCAACTTATGCTGTAGGATTAATAGAACAAACACCTGTTATTGTATTTAAGTGGAAGACAATTTATTATAATGCAGGGTGCTAATGGTTGATCTAATGCTTTTCTATATCATATTTTTTATTCTTCGTTTATATGATTGTTGGGTAATGATTTGTATGCAGATGTTTGTGTCAGTGTTATTCCATAGTGTAATGGCTTGTGTGGTGGGTTTTTGCCTGGACCTTTCTGTACGACAGTAGCCTGACTGTAATTTTCTACTTGATCTGGTGTTGTGCGAGTGAATTTCTGTGTTATTTAAAAAAAGGTTTTGATAGTGGGGAGGGCAAATTTTTATTGTGAAAGTAACCAGTCTAATTTTTGTTTCATCACGAAAGTACTTGGGTGTCAACATCACAAATGGCCTAAGCTGGAACAATCACATCACTGAGATCCACAGCAAATCGTACAGAACCTTAGGACTACTGTGGAGAAATGTATTATTCTGTTCCCAAGAAATCAGGCTTCAAGCACACATGGGACTGATTAGACCAGTTCTGGAATATGCAAGTACCTTTTGGGACCCTCATCAGATAACTCTTCAGGACAAACTAGAAAATGTGCAAAAACGTGCAACTAGATTTATCACCTCAAACTATTGCAATAAACCAGGCAGTATGACAAATATAATGGAAACCCTAAAATTCCCACCGTTGTCAGGCAGAAGGAAACAAAACTGCCGTATTGTGTTCTACAGATGTCTACAGCACCAAGCAAAGATATCATTAGACCGTCTACAGACTCCAATTCAGAAAACCAAAAACATGCACAACCTCCACCTCAACCAAATTTACATAAGAACTGATGTGTTTAAATTCAGCTTTATTCCCAGTACGATAAGGGATTAGAGCAAACTATCACAGGATCTTCCATCATCACCATCATCATCATCATCATCATCATCATCATCATCATATCCACATAACATAAGCCTGTGGCTTGTTATTGTTCTGAATTTGTGTAGATTCTAGTCATAGTTATGGATTATTTCCCTATAGTGATTGTCTACTTTTATTTTAAATACTTCAAGAGTATGTGCCCCTACAGCCTCAGCTGTTAGTGAGTTCCAGTATGGTACTACTCTGTTGGAAAAGAGACATTTATGAACATCCTTAATGCTACGTTGTGTGTATAACTTAAGTTTGTGTCCCCTAGTCTGAGTATTGGTGGAGGGTGTGAAGAAGATATTTTTGTCAATGTTGTCTTGATTGTGTATGATTTTATATGTTTCAATTAGGTCCCCACAGATATGCCTGTATTTTAATGACATTAAGTTTAGTATGGTAAGCCATTCTGGATAGCTGTAATTTCTCATTTCTAGTATAATTTGTGTAGCTCTACGCTAGACCCGTTCTATTAGTTGGGATTGTCTTTTGAACCTGGGCGACCATATGCAATTACAATATTCTAGTATTGGTCTCACCAAGGATTTATAAAGTAAAATGAAGATGCTAGGATTTATCTGTCGAAATGTTCTCTTTATGATTCCTAGTATTTGGTTAGCCTTGGACACCATAGTATTGATGTGTATGTCAAATGTTAAACTTTCGTCGATATACACTCCCAGGTCCTTTTCACTTCCCGACATTGCGATTGTCTGTATTTCCGTGGAATCTGTCATATAGTACTTAGTGATAGGGTTGTTTCTGCCAAAATGTAAAACGTGGGTTTTAGCTGTGTTGAAGGTTAGCTGCCATGTGTGTGCCCAGTTACATACTTTGTTAATGTCATCTTGTATGTGATGGGTTAGTGGATTACCATATGTTTTCGTATTATCTGCAAAGATTTTGCAATAGCATGTGACTAAATCAGGCAAATCGTTTATGTATATTAGAAACAGAGTAGGTCCAATAACACTCCCCTGTGGAATGCCACTAGTGATATCTTCCCACTCTGAGACTGTGTCATTGATTTTTACCCTCTGCTTCCTGCTAGTTAGGTAGTTTTTGATCCACTGAACTATTTTATTCCCAATGCCATAACTTTTTAATTTCATAAGTAACCTGGTATGTGGGACACTGTCAAAAGCCCTCGAGAAATCTAAATATACTGCATCTGCTGATTCACCTGTGTCTAATTTAGAAGTAAGGTAGTCGATGTCTTCCATGAATTGAGTTTTGCATGATCTGTTCTTTCTAAGCCCATGTTGGCATTTGGAAAATATGTAATTTGTTTCCATAAAATTGATGATTTCATCTCATAATAAAGACTCTAAAACTTTACACAGGATACATGTAAGGCTGGTTGGTCTATGGTTGCTAGGGTCACTTTTACATCCCTTTTTGTAAATAGGGCAGACATCAGCAGTCTTCCAGATGGTGGGTAACATGCCCTCCTCTAAAGATGTATTAAAAATTATGCAGAGGTACACTGATTTCAGTAGCTACTTCCTTAAGTAATCTTACTGGTATTTCATCTGGGCCTTGACTCTTATTAGGGTTTAAATTCTTGAGTTTCTTTTCTACAGCAGTAGTTGTTATTATGATGTCTGCTAAAACAGGTTCCTTACCTGTGAGGGACACGATTGAAACAGAGTCTAAGTTTTCGGTCATAAATACACTGGCAAAGAAATTATTTAGAATATCAGATTTGTCTTTGTCACTTGTGGATAATGAACCATTCATTGGGGTTTTCAAACTGGTTATTGATTTCCTAAGTGTAGTTTTACTTTTGACATAATTTCAAAATGATTTGGAATTAGTTTTACATTCTGAAGCCACTCTTTGTTCGAAAGACAGCTTTGCTTCTCTGACACACCATGTTGCTTTATTTCGTGCAGTTTGGTAAAGAGCATAATCACTTGGTGTCTTTGTTTTCTTGTATTTTTTATATGTTCTATTTATATTTATGAGCGATTGAGCCACACAGATTTTTTCCTATTGCGTTTATTAGATATTGGAATCTATTGGTTCTTCAGGCTACTTAGACCTTCATGTAGGTGGTTCCACACGTCTCTGATATCGAGTTCATACAAATACTGCCAATTAGCACTCTCTAATTTGTAACGTGTTTCTCCATACATCCCCTTATTCAGCAACAATTTAGGTTTAGCTATTTCCTTGGTAGATCTTAATAATTCTGGGTGCAATGAGATTTGCAAAATGTCGTGATCACTCTTGCCTAAAGGAGGAAGGTGGGTTATTTCGTAGACAGCATTAGTATTGTTAGTTAGTACAAGATCTAATATGTTAGAGGTTTGGTTTATTCTATGGCGTGTTGCCGTAATAACTAGTTGTTGGAGGAAATTATTTCTTAGAGTTGAAAGAAATTTGTCCCCTTCAGTACTGCCTGCAAGTCCAGTGGTCCAGTTAATGGTTGGGAAATTAAAATACCCTGCTATTAAAATGTGGTCTGCCGTATATTTTCCTATAGCATTCAGCTGATTGCTTCTTCTTCTTTTCGTTCGCTGATCATACCGCCAGTTCTGGAAGTGACTATCGACTTGATCATAAGCGTTAAGTGCATGGATCCATGGTTTATTAGAGTGCGCCGTGCGGCCTGGAGCCTCCATCTTCAGCACTCGAGGTTTCTGTCAGGGTTACCTCACCCTTACCTCCTTTAGTCGCCTCTTACGACATGCAGGGGATACAGAAGGTGTATTCTAAGCCCCACCTACAGTGTATTCAGCTGATTTAATAAGTAATTGTTGTTGGATATATCTGAAGAAGAACTTCTGTATATACATCCAACTAATATCTTTTCTTTTTGCTTAGTCATCCAGGAACAGCAGAGAGATTCGTCAAAGGGGTTATTGTTTATTATATCGCAATATTGGACATTTATTGTTTCGTGGGTATATATGGCAACTCCTCTTTTGGCCGTATTATTGATTACCAGGTTGTATTCATCAATCTGTAATTCACATAGAGTTATAGTGGTACTATACTAAATCTCAGTAATTAAAATAAGTTCTGGATGGATGTTATGTACTATTGCTTCTAATTCTGCCTTTTTATTTATTAAGTTATCAGCATTGGTATATATACATATATTTTCGATTGGTTTAGACATGTTCTGGTGATCATGCTTGATAGATCCATGTTTGTTATTATTTAAATTATTATCAGATTGTCTGTGGTCATAATGTGGTCCAATTGTAGTGCAATTTTCTTTTTTTTTAAAGTCTTTACAGGCTCTGGTTGAATGGGGCATATGTAAATTTTTCCCTTGAGCATGTCCAGTATGTATTTTTCTTTTAGTTTTGCTCCTCGATGCAGTAGTGGGTAGTTCATGGGTAGGATTGATTTCATTATGGGTATTTGGAGCTATGTATTCATCTAATATATTGTTGTATTGATTACTTAGTGTTAGTGGTATGGATACTTCAGAAGCAGATAGTTTGCGGTCTAATGCTTCTCTTTGGTCTCTTTGATGTTATCTTCTTAGCTCTAAAAAATTTTGAACAGGATAGTGGTTAGTTTCAAGATAGTTTGTTATGTTTTCTGAAAGTACTCGTACACCGTGATAATTGGGATGGATGTGATCCCTGAAGAGCTCTTCATTTGCTTCGCCATACTGGTTTGTAAACAATTCAGTATTATCTATAAAGACTGCATTGTGCCATGATGCAAGAGATTCTAACTTTCATTAAATTCATGCATAGTGTTGTTCTCATATATGTTGTTGTGTCGTGGCAGCAGAGATGACACACAAATTTGGATGTTGGATGCCAGTAGTTTGATGTTTTCTATTAGTGAGTCATAGTCGTTAATCATACCGCTCACTTTCCACCTTCCAATATCATTACTATCAACATGGATAACAATTGTATTAAATGATTTAGCAGTAAGAAATTCCTCTACTTTATCATTAATTTCACTGATTCTGGCACCTCCATAAGATCTTATGGTAATGTCATTAGTTTCGGTGGTCATATAGCTACCACTAAGTTTTTTTAGGGTAGAGCTGCCGATAATTAAGACTTTGGTTGCTGTATTAGTGCTTAATGGCATTGAAGATAGCCGACCTTGTGCATGCCTCAATTTGTTGTTGTTAGAGTGCTGGTCCGCTACTCTGTTGTAGGTCTGTGCAACATTACTAGCACCACGAGCGCTACTTGCAAAGGTTGCAACAGCCTGGCTATAGCTTTTAATACCTGGTTTTAGGGTATGGATACTATCATTTGATGTTTGGTATTGTTACTCGTGTATACCTGTTTTATATATGGTAGACCGACTGTTTGTAATTTGGAGGCTTTCTGAGTGTTCTGGAATGAGTTCCTCACAGGCAGAGTCTGTGGTCTGTAAATTGATTTCCTTTGTGTTTGGGTGGTGTTGCTTATGCTTTGATTTACTTTATGCCTAGTCTGATCTTGGGTTTCACATGCTACTATGGGTTCTATTAACTCCATGCTTTGGCTACTGTTGTTCTCATTGTCATTGGTGGATTGTAGGTTATGGACCTGCGTTTTTAATACCTGGTATTCTCTCCTGATTTCTTTAATTTCGTTTAAAACCTCCAGCAACAAGTCACTACATGGTTCATTTGTGAGCTTGGTTGGATTGCCAACTTCCAGACTATTATCATTTGTCAGGTCACTAGTTTCATTTGTCAGGTCACAATGTAGATCTGGTATAGTATTTGTGTCCATACCTGCTATTTGAGTTTTTGATTGTGATTCAGATGCTGTACATTTGTTGATGCGTGTTACAGAGTCATGACCCATGCTAGCACCAGCAGGAGCCACATGTTCATTAATGTGGCCATTACACCTTCCATTTGTATGGCCATCATATGGCTTATTATTAACATATATATACCAAGCTAAGTAATCTGCAATATGGTCCGTAATGCCTGCGCATGTAGAACAATTGTATTTCCACTTCGTTGAGGTAAGCATTGACAACATATATGATGGCAATTTGGTGCATGTGTAATGCACCCACCTCTTGCACTGATCGCACTTGATCATATATGTGCTATCAGGTCCGCCACATGAACATTTGGGTTATCCTGGTAGTACATTACTTAGGATGGGATTTGGCGATTCAGAAGCACCACCTTTTATTGAATTGATGTTAGCAACCGGGGTGCTTATACAACTGGCAGTCGGTATATTATTTGCAGTAGGTGTGTCAGTTGGTAGGCTAGCAACAGACATGTTTGGTAATGTTGTTATTACCTTTGGACATGTTGGAGGTGATTCTCCTTTTGGTTCTGGCGTTGTGGGCACATTGCTAACTTCAGTGCCTGCCACAGATATATCATTTTGTTTTCTACAAGTAGGGGCACTAGGCCTATACTGAGGAAAATGCTTATAGAAGCAATCATCACATAAGAAAAGGTCACAGTGTCGGTTCATTACCGGTTTGTGTTTATGGCCACAGTCTTCACAGTTCATTGCGGATTATTGATTGGTCTGATGGTATCACTACCAGAATGTGTGTTTGTGTATATGTGAGTATAATTGTGTGCTTAACTGGTATATACGCCTATGTGCACAGACACTTCACAAAAAGGATAGAACAGAAACATTGGTTAGGTGAGAGAGTGTTAGGGCCTTTGCCCCGCAACCACTCGGGGAAAGAGAGAAGACAGGGGGCAGCCGGAAATTCAAACATATAACAGATATTAGTGAGAAAGACAGGTGGGTTGACAAGTGCAATGAAGTTGATTATTGAAACAATTATGTTCCTTTTATTTAGTCTTTTAGTAGTATAGTATTTGCTGGGTTTTTTAATGTGTGTATATTTGTTTTCCGAGTTCCATACTTATTTGGTTGGTTTAGTTGGTTGTTATTTTATTTTATTTTTTTTTTTTTTTTTATTAAAATTTGTGTGTAGTTAGAATAGATGCTACCGCTGGTATGATTATTGGGTAATAACAAAACTCTTAGCGGCAATATTGTGTACGTTTATGGTATGGTGTTTTAGCTGTTAGGTGAAACAATAAGATTTATATTATTTGTTGTACTGTTTTAGTATACAAGATGTACAATTTATCCTGTATAATGTTGCCGTATCAACCTGTAAACAGTACACAGATTTACGAAAATAGGTATCACAGGTACTTTTTTATAAAGTCAGGTGTGATAAGTCTACTTTCCTACGGTTGTCAAGTATTTTGTTCAATACAGTATGATATTAGTTAATTTAAATTATTTAAGCCTTGTTTAATGCTGCAAACAGATTTTATTTTCACGCTAAAAAAAACTTCTTCTTGTCTTGAATATGAAATTGCAGTTCAGAAAACTCTGCAAATCCTGCAAATAAATTTACTGAATTAATCAGAGGCAAAAAACATGTCTAAATCAGCTACTTGACGAATGCGAGGCGAAAATAATGTCTCTTGGATGTTTCTCCATAAGCAATCAAGATCAAGATCAAGAGAAAGTTCCGGGAGACGGGGTCTACTCAAAACTAGACAAGACAGTCACTGCAACCTTATCGCTAACAATACTCCCAGGGAGGGTAAAGAAGATAAACTGCCCTCCGCAACCACGCGTTAATTGGTCGAAAGCAAATCTGGAGCGTTATAAGTCATTGACTAAGACCAGACTTACCAAGGTCTTAAAGGACTGCCCACCAGACACTTCTCCAGATATCATACTTCAAGCCACTAACTCTATTCTAAAGAAGACCGCTGTTCAGTGTGATCCTACATATGCTAAACCTCCTCGCCGTACGACAACAACTAAATGGAACTCGGCACTAAAACCGCTAGTCTCTAAAGCGAAAGCTGCGCACTGGGCCTGGAAGAAGGGAGGCCGTCCTACAGACAAAGTCAACCAATTAATTAATAACAGGATGCGCGCTAAACAATCCCTACGTCATACTCAATGCCAACTGTCAGCTGACTTGTGTAACAATCTTCACAGTGCTATCATGTACATGTCAACACATGACAAACAATCCATGTTTAAACTTGTACGTAAACATCGACCTGGTAGCAGAGCATCAAAAATGTCAGCCATCGACTTCAAGCAGTTCTCTTCAAGAATATCAGAAACTGAAGGATGGGCCAACTATTTTGAGGATTTGGCTACTGCCAAGCATCATCCTAGTTTCAGTGAAGACGCAAACGACTCTGCTAACATGATCCATGCTCTCCTTAGCTCATTGCCATCAAACGAAAATGCTGTTCAACTGCTCACAGAAGCTGACACAAAGAGACATATTGATTCAATGAAAAATGGTAAAGCTGCAGACTCATTTGGCCTATCGGCGGAGCATGTGAAGTTTGCCTCCGAGGAAGTAATAAGTGTCATCACACGTCCAATTAACGGAATACTGAAACGGGGGACGATTCCAGATGGTATGAAAATGGGCATTGTATCACCAATCTTGAAGAAAGGAAAACCAGCAAACAATCCAGACAGCTACAGGCGTATTACAGTTACATCCCTTTTAAGCAAGTTGCTAGAGAAAGAACTTCTGAAACAGTCAAGGGCAGTCTTGGACCCAGAACAAAACAAGCTGCAATTTGGATTCACCAATAGATGTTCTTCTACTCATGCAGCCTTCTTGCTTACTGAATGCTTAGCTGAGGCAAAAGATAGTGCGTTGCCACTGCTTATTACATTCATGGATGCTTCAAAAGCGTTTGACATAGTCTGTTACAAAAGCATGCTGAACGCAGCCTCTTCTCAAGGACTAGATGGCAGACTATGGGAGCTATTTAACAGCATGTATACCGGCATCACATCAGTAATCAAGTGGCAGGGGAATGTATCTAGAGCCTTCAACTAAGAACTCGGCATCAGACAGGGTGCATACACATCTCCTGATCTCTTCAAACAACATAGCAACCCATTACTAAATAAACGGACAGCTCATCCAGGTACATTTCGCATTGGTTCTATTCCTACTGGTGCCATCATGTGTGCAGACGATCTAGCCATTATCTCCAAGAGTGCCATTCAAATGCAGCAACTATTGAATATTGCAGAGCTCGATGCATCAAATGAGCGATACCTGTTTAGCACAGCAAAGACCAAAGCTATGGTCCCAAAAACAGCACCTGGTAAATTTTCAGATGCATTTCTTCATCTTAATGGAGCTGAACCAGAACTTTCCCCAGAGAAAACACATTTGGGAATTCACAGATCAAATAATGTAAAAAACAAGTCAACAATCATTGCACGTATTGACTCAGCACGCCGAGCAGCATACTCGCTGATGGGCGCCGGAATGCACGGTCTCAATGATATCAACCCAATGACATCTATCAAGCTATGGGAGCTCTATATCACACCAATCCTGCTACATGGCTTAGAAGCAGTTGTGCTCTCAAACAGCGAAGTCCAAATGCTGGAGGACTACTACAGCGGGACTTTAAAAAGACTGCAGCATCTACCTTCCTCAACCGCTAATGCTGCTGTTTACCTGCTCCTTGGCGTTATCCCAATTGAAGGTCAAATCCATAAGAGAATACTGACACTGTTTCTCAACATGCTGCGACGACCTGACTCAATTGAAGCATTAGTTATTAGATGACAGTTGGCAGTCAAAAGCTACAACTCCCATAGCTGGGTGATTGTTGTTAGAAAGCTCCTGATTCAGTATAAGCTTCCACCAGCGTTCAACCTTGTAAAATCCCAACCTACAAAATGTTCCTGGAAGAAGCTGCTGCATGCTAATGTGAATAACTACTGGCTAGAAGTTCTACTAGAGGAAGGTGCAGCGAAAGTAACATTGGGATACATCAACTTATCGTCCTGCAAAATAGGAAGTTGCCACTCAGTCTGGAATATGGCAAACACTGATACCCTTACAGTCATCAAAGCAACAGTCAAAGCAAAGTTGCTCACTCAGCACTACAACTTGTATGCCGGCTCTACTCGAAACCGTGCCTCTAACACTGATTGTCCACTCTGCGAATCTGAACCAGAGACCACTGTACATTTCCTTCTTAATTGTCCATGTCTGGACGAAACCCGCAAACCACTCATCAACAAGATTGAACACATCATGTTAGCCGGTAACCTCCAAACCTTGAAAGAATGTCAGCAGGACAACATCGTTAAACTAATTCGCGACACCTCCCATACATTCACTAAATGCAATCCGCTCGCGACCATGCTAGAGGAGGCCACCCGTGACCTCTGTTTCAAGCTGCACCACAAGAGATCTTGCATACTAACTGGAAAGTCTCAGTACACTATATTTCGTCCAAGAAGGCATGATAACACAACGCGACAAAATCAACACTTTACATCAGCTAGGAACTTAGGGCCGGCTGGTGGTCCTCATAGAACAGAGGAGGGATTTACATACCAAGTAACAAGTAACAAGACAAGAAAAAGAAAAGTAAGTTTCCGCTATAAATCTACAAATCGGTGGTAATGAACATAGATAAGGGATTTAAATATCATGCATAGTGTATTTTGATTGTATTAAGGACTTAGAACATAGTGAGGTGTATTTTATAGGTGTATTCACAGCTATCATCTGATAATTACCAGTTTTCGTCAACTCAAAAAGGAAATTTAGGATTTACAAAATTCATGTTCAATTCAATTCATTTTGTTGCTTAGTTATAGTAATACTCAGTGTTCCTCGTGGCGCCTTGATATTAGGGATCCATGGAACCCCTTACTATGAAATTTGCGGGTCCCAAGCCAAACTGGTGGGTTGTGGGGGGGGGGGGTTCCCAAGCAGAAATCGGTAGGGGTGTGTGTGCCTGCAAATTTGATGACATGAACTTCGAGGACTTAAACAAGATGATAATGTTTAAATTTACAATTATTTATTCGAAGCACATTCGTAGCCCTGCTTACTAATATAGTGTAGTAACTTAGCTACGTATAAAACGTTACTCACCCAACAGAGGTCTTGAATCGGCCAGTGGAACCAGCAGCAGATGTGCACGGTTCAGGTTCCAAGGTACGAACTGCGGAATTGCGGGATACCGCCAGCACCACACTCTCCCCCGTTTATAAAAACATGCTTATTTAATTAAAAATATTATCTTTTAATTAAAAATCCTATCTAAAAATCTACTCTTTTAAAAATCTGCACACCATGAAAACACACAGGCATTGACGTGCAACTGCTAAAGGTAGCAAAAGAAATTGCCAATTAAAAAAATATAGGTGTCGATCCATCTAGAAGGAAGGAGCGGTTAATAATAAAACAGATGGATCGATCAACAGCTGCTGGACGAGGGCCAGCGTCACAGATTTAAAAATAGCATAGCATCCTAACTAAAATTAAGGACAGTGGTTTTCCACCACCGCAGAAAACTGACAGAATTGCCGAGTTGATAAAGAAGTAATAAAAATAATCTCACATGAATTTAGTTGGAGTGTTATCTGAAATTAACTTAGGTGAGATTCGAGGAAACTTATGAATATTGCAAATTTTTTAATTTAGTGA
The DNA here is from genome assembly GCA_034401795.1 of Chaetoderma sp. LZ-2023a. Classification (NCBI taxonomy): domain Eukaryota; kingdom Metazoa; phylum Mollusca; class Caudofoveata; order Chaetodermatida; family Chaetodermatidae; genus Chaetoderma; species Chaetoderma sp. LZ-2023a. Next base: position 46,373,907 of record CM067373.1, read on the forward strand.
ATATTTTTAACCTTAACATTTATGATATACCTTTTATATAATTGAAACTGATCTGAATCCACAAATTTAGGAAATCCGGAAAACCACTATCCCTATCACAATAAAGATATCTGAATGAAGCTAAGCGGAACGGATAATACAGCAGAAGAAAGAAACATATGAATTTGCGCTATGACTAACGCGCCAATTACTTCGCGCATTATGGAATGGTAAGCGCAAGAAATGCATCTGTACGATTTATGCAGTCTTTGCTGAATGCATATTATAAATATGCTGTCATATGCAAGACTTCTGCATTATAGAGTAATGCACATTATAAATATGCCTGAGTTATGCATTATAGAGTAATAATGCATCATTGCATCATTTTAACATGTAATTGCTACACGTTTAATAAATGAAATACTTAGGTATGGCAATATATAATATGTTGGCCTAATATAAAATATCTGAACTGACCTATGTAGAATTAATATACCTGGGCTATCCTATAAAATATCTGTTCGGACCTAATAAAACTACATATAATATATTTGAGCTACCCTATAAAATATCTGAGCTGACAAATGTAGAACTGGCATTAAATAGCTAACCTATACAGGATTTCACTATACATAAATGAGTTTGCATCATAACATATGATGCATATACTAATAAAAGCGTGTACATGGATTTAATCCATATACACATAACAGAGAGCATTATTATGACCACACGTCATGACGGACAATAATTGCAGTTAACAATACAATGCGTATGCTTAATGTGTAACAATTTACACATCATTTGACAACACATATTTGTAATGTGTAATCAAGAAATGCGTAAATATAACCACGCATTACTACGCGCAATTATTCACGCGTCATTTGCAAAAACGCGTAATTATAATAACGCGTTCTGTGAGTCATACAGCGATGGACCCCTGTTGTTTTTTTGGTATCTCACGGAGTATTATTGCTGGAAAAAGCCACTATGTGCTTATGTGTCCAACTAATTTAGTGTCCCAAAACTTACAAAAAATAGAACATCACGATTTTGCTGTTGCTGAACTAAAGCTAAGATGAAAACGGAACATAAGCCAATGATCATAAATGTTTTCCAGACAAGTTGAATGTCTTCAGTGTCATGCAGCATATTAAAATTTGAAGTCATAATTTCATATCATCTGGATTACAGTAATTATTTTAATGTTGAATTACTGTTACCATTGTACATTATCACATTACTATTGTAGTACTGTACTACGACCGAAAAGCTAACTGCAGTCCGCAACAATACCATGACCATATGAATCCGGAATAAGACGAAACCAGAGGAACGTTTATTCAGGTGGACAAGTAGGGTCCATGAAGACTTATATAGTCTAATTCACGAATGCTTAAAGATCATTCTAATACATTTCATAATCTAGGAACCTGTTAGGAAGGCGGCACTGCCTTCCTGTTCGACTCTGAATGGTGTGAGTTTGGAGTTGGTCATCTCTAGGAGATGTGTGATGTATTTCCCCTCGGACCTGACACCTCATGCGCCTAGGGGAAAAAGTGTGATGCGGTTCCCCTCGGACCTGACACCTCATGCGCCTAGGGGAAGTGTGATGCGTTTCTCCTCGGACCTGACACCTCATGCGCCTAGGAGAGTGATGCTGTGTTTGTGGGACGGGTAAAACAGAGTCGATATCCAGGTCATCTGTCAAAACAGCATCCAGATCATTATGCAGAATTGATGAGGATGGATCAATACCATATGGAATGGTTTCATCCGAATCCTCTTCAAAACTGGAAGCACGGTATCATCAGATAACCTACGGCCATTATCGGGGGATAATAAGTCATCATCATCGCCATGATCTTCAGAGCTTATAGCACGTCTCATTCGCAATATCCAGAGAGGTAAATCACGATCTCTGCACAGCTTTAATCTATCATGGTGAACAACTAGTTCCCGGCGTTGGTTTTTGATACCAAACAGTGCTTCTGACAACTTTTTATAAATAATAAATGGACCAGTCCAAGGGGGTTGTAGTTTACTGGACTGACCTATTTTAGTTGCAGAATTAGCAAGATAAACTACATCACCAACATGATAGGCATGCTCATGCAAACGTAGATCATACTCTTTTTTCTGGCGCTTCTGAGCCATTTTAAGGTTATCCCGTGCTATCTCATGAGTTTCATGCAACGTTTGCTGTAACTGTTGGACGAAGTCACTGGCATCTGAAGGGGTATTCTCTGTAGTCGCAGACACCGGGCATTTGCACATTATGTCAATAGGCTGTAGTACTTCTCGACCAAGCATCATCATGTTGGGAGTATACCCCGTCTGTCGGCTTACAGTAGATCGTATAGCTCCTGCGATGAAAGGAATACACTTGTCCCAATCTTTCTGTCTGTCATGCTCTTGCAGGTAACACCGTATACACTGCAAGACAGTACGGTTTATACGTTCAATCTGTCCATTCGAACATGGTCTATAAGCTGTGGTGCGTGTTTTTGAAATCTCCAGTAGATGGCACAGTTCCTTAAATAGGTTGCTCTCAAAGTTACGACCCTGGTCGGTGTGTAAGAAATATGAACAGCCAAATGTGGTGACAAAACGCTCCACATACGTTTTGGCTACCAGTTCTGCCCCTTGTTCAGGGAGCGCATAGCACTCAACCCATTTAGTGAACTGATCTATGATCATCAACACGTATCTATTTCCCAGTGTAGATGTGATAAAGGGGCCCAAAATGTCCATATGTACCCGTTCCAAGGGAAACCCAGCATGGAACTCGCCCAGAGCAGCTCTAGGTCGGATGGAAGCTTTTTTGCTACAGCTACAAATCCGACAGGATTTCACATACGCCACCACATCACGAGAGATCCGTGCCAGATATACTTAGCCTTCACTCTCTCTAATGTCTTCTGCTCACCCATGTGACTGGCAAGCTTGGAATCATGACAATTTTCCAAAACCAGCTTCTGGAGAGACTTTGGGACTACCAGCAGATTCCGTGTGGTATTTGCTTCTACCCAGAGATAGTGCAAAATGCTATCGACAAAAATCAATTGATCACAACGAGCCCACCAAAACTTGACAGCTGGACTAGCTAAATATAGCTCCGCGTCAGAAGGTGTGTGTGACTGCTCAATCCATGATACAACTGTCTTCAGATCAGGATCCTCCAACTGACGCTCCCTTAGATTTTCCAAAGAGAATGCGTCTAACCAGTTTGACCTTCCGATAACCTGGTATGTTTGGGGGACACCATTCAGCAGTCCATCTGGATCGTCGCTGTCTGTGTCGCTGTCTGATAGGTCATTATTACCCAGTTGAAGTGCCCTTATGGTTTGAAAAGCCAAAGGAATTACATCATCAACATCTTGTTCAAATTGAGACCATTGCTGCTGAAGCTTGGTACAATATTTGCACCCACCACATGGTAACGAACTAAGAGATTGGCCAGCTTTATAACAGTGGCAAGGTGAAAAATCACTTGGAACTCGTGATAGACCATCAGCATTAGAGTGCTGTTTACCGGGCCTGTACTGCATCGTCATATTATATTGGGACAGTTCTTCTAGCCATCTAGCTAGTTGTCCTTCGATGTGCTTGAAACTGAGCAGCCACGTGAGACTGTGATGGTCAGTCCGCACAATAAATGACCGTCCTAGCAAGTACATACGGTACTGCCTAGTAAATGCTACCACGGCCCGCAACTCTTTGCGTGTAACACAATATTTACGCTGAGCCGGTGTCAACGTTCGGCTCGCAAAACCAATAAGCACCTCTTTCCCATTCTGAATTTGGGATAACTCTGCACCAATAGCCGCCTCCGAAGCATCCGTATCCAGTATGAAGGTACCATCCGGTGTCGGATAACCTAACACTGCAGGGTTGGCCATAGCACCCTGAAGTGTTTCGAAAGCTACCTGATGCTTTAGAGTCCAGTCATACTCTACTTTGGAACTGGTAAGTGCAGAGAGAGGAGCAGAAATACCAGCAAAACCCTGTATGTGCTCTCGGTGGTAATTCATGAACCCTAGGAAAGATTCCAGCTCTTTCTTGGTCTTAGGAACAGGCCAATTAGCGACGCTTTCCATATTGTTTGGCTTAACAGCGATTCCCTTATCACTCACCAACTTACCTAAGAAATAGAGTTCTGTACGGAACAAATTACACTTCTTAGGTTTTAATTTAAGGTTGTGCAACAGGAATCGGGAAAGGACAGCTTTCAAGTTGGTCATATGACTGTCAAAATCAGTCCCTGTCACTACCACGTCATCTAAATACGCAAGACACTCGCACCAGTTAAGACCTTGCAATACCAGCTGAACAACCCTCTGAAAGGTAGCCGGGCTGTTGCACGTACCAAATGGCATCCGGACAAATTCAAAAAGCCCATATCTTGTGATAAATGCGAGCTTGTGGCGGTCCTCTGGGTCAACCTCGACCTGCCAATACCCAGCTGCCATATCAAGTGTGCTGATGAACTTAGCACCACCAAGTGCATCCAGACATGTCTCAATGTTTGGTAGGGGGTAAAGGTCTTTGCGAGTTATACTGTTCAGAGCTCGAAAATCGACGCAGTACCTCACGGTACCGTCTTTCTTCCGAACTAATACCGGGGCTGACGACCACTCAGATTTTGACGGAACTATGATACCTTTCTCTAACATTTCCGCAAGGTGTTTCTCTCCCTCATTCTCAAAACCAAGAGGAGTTCGTCTAAGTTTAGAACGAACAGGTTGTGCATTACCTGTGTCAACCTTATGTCTTATCCCCTTGAACAAACCCAAATCAAGATCATCTTTTGCAAATGCATCCTGATACTCGATTAACATGGATTCAACTTGCGAAGACTGCGTCTCCGATAAACCCGATGTCGACCTCACATACAGCTCCTGTAAGAACACAGGGAGGTCCACCTCAGTGGCTGTAGAAGTCTGTAAACCGTCCTGGTTTATGGGATTACCAGCAAGTTGAAATTCTGTTCTATGGTCTAAAACCTCCTCAATTTCTGTGACAATACCAAGGTTGTGGTCTTGTTCCAGAGTAATATATTGGGCCGACAGGTTCCTTAACAAAATAGGAATCTGCGAATCTTTGGCAGTGGCCACTGTATGAGGTGTTACCAGACCCTCCAGTTTAGATGAGGGCTGGAGCACAACATCATTCTGTATCTCCCGATCCAGAACACCTGTGGTCTTCACGGCCTCAAAAGGACCCACGACCACTTTCTGCTTCAATGTTACCCGAGCTACTTGGGCTTCCTTCCCATGAGCTCTCAACATTGAGGCTTGAATCGGTTCTCCATTAATTGTCAGACATAGTCTAGTCAGATCAATGGTGGCCTTGTGTGCCTTCAAGAAATCCAGGCCTAATATAATCGGATCATTAATATTGGCAAGAAGTACTGGCCAGTTGAATATCATAGAGCCTAATGCAATTGTGACTGGCTCAACACTTTCCGCAGGGATAACATTGTCTCTACCTGCACCTTTCAATGCAATAGACTCCAACCTCTTTAAAGGGTAAGGTAATTTATTTGCAAAGAAATTGCCAATTACTGTCACTTGTGCCGCAGTGTCCACCACTGCATCAACGGAAACACCATTTACTTTAATGGGAATGACTAGTGTCATAGGGTCACGATTAAACTCATACATGTGAACATCATATGATCGCACAGGCGAAGATCTCGGTGAAGCAGAAGGTGATGGCGACCGTGTACGAAAACGGACCTTTCGAACCTCAGGTCTTCTGGAACCCATGATCAATCTTTGATTATGGATAGCTGCATTGACCATTTGTACAGCCTCCTCCAGGGTGCTCGGATCTTTATCCATAGCTATCAGAGCGGCTCGTTTATGCTCAACACCCTGTAGGAATGCATCAATGGCAATAGTCTCGCCCAAACTCTCTGAGGCATCAGGGTAACCATCTAAAGTGAGCTCCTGAATGATGTCTGCAAATTCTTCTAAAGAGTTACCCTCTTGTCGAATATCTTGCATCTTTTTTCTGATGATGTGGGGCAGATCTTTCTTCCCGAATCTCAACTTTAATTTCTCACATAAACTAAAGTAATCATTCTGGACCTGCCCAGAACAGATGCAGTAAAACTTTAAGGCCTTGTCCCTTAAAGCTGAGATGAGCATGTCTAATTTATACATATCAGACCAACGGTACCTTGAAGCAGTATGCTCAAACTGTATGAAAAATGGTTTCCACTCAAATTTTCCATCAAAAGTTGACATTTTAGGTGGAGGAGGACCATCAGAGTAGCTTCTACGACCGGGGGATGACATTCTAGAGTCATTGTACGAAGAGCCATCCCAGTAAGCTCTACGAACTGGTGATGACGTCCTAGTGTCATGGTGAGAAACTGATCGCGACTCCCTCTTAGGTTCTCTAGGGGTATATACCCCCCTAGGAGCCAGGTTATCAACTAGGGTATGATCACCCCTTTGTTGACTAGTTGAGTTAAGGAGTGCCTTGTATTTGATACCTTGAGCTAACAGTTCCATGTTCAGTCTAGCTACCGTCTCTTCCAGGGATTCTTCCTGTGGGTGTGAGTCGACCCCACCAACAGCGCCTTCATCATTGATGTCGAATACAACTTCCCCAGCATGGAGCAATCGTGCAAGGATTGTAGCTGTGGCAGGCAGATCAGGATCTGCCTTAATGTCGGCCAGGGATATGAAACCTCCTCTGGACTCACGAAAATTTACTATGCCAGCAGCTCGAACTTTACCAATATTATGGAGTGCACCAAGTTCCTCCACGGTTGCAGTGTTAATACACAAAGGTTTTGTCATTATGGGTCACCGGTTGTTTTATACCAAGGAAGCGAAATTAATATCCGCTAAAAAGTAATATCACCTACTGAAATGAGTCGTAAGCGTATGCTTACTGAAATATATAAATCACTGAGTAGTGATGGTGGTGCAACTCCGGAGAACGTCTAAATGAATCTTCCGAAGCCAAACCAAATTCAGTAACGTACCTGCATGCAAACCATCCTTCAGAAACTCGAAAGTATAATGATAACGGACGCGTTTACGTGCACTAGATTTTTTACGGAGTATTAACTCTACACTGCACTTGATGGTGTGTACACCAATATCTGCATTAATTTTCTCAATTCTATCATTGAGAAGAGAGAGTTGGTCATGCAGTTGCAGCTCTTGGTCTTTGAAGGAACAGGGATTCAAATGGTGAAGTTGCTCATTATACAGGACCAGAGAATACGCCGGGATATCAATAAATTTCACCGTTTGGCCGTAATGCCTTACTATGTCTATCGCACGTTGATAGTGTTGGCAAATGCGGTCTACCGCGAGTTCATCATCGGCTGTCCTTAAATAGACAAAACCGTCGCCTCGTTTCTCGGTAAGGTCGCACGTTCCGGCCCAGATATAGAAAACGATCCGGTGAAATTTCTGAACGGCGCTGGCTATTCTCGACTGCAGAATATTGACCAAGTCTTGTGTAGTACCACCACTTTTACACCAATACTCAACAAACCCAGTTTGATCAGCTCTTTTCAAAATGAAACCTTTACTTGTGCCCAACAAAATCGCTTTGTGGGTAAAGGACTGATCCAACGAAAACTGGGTGCGAGCCAAAAACTCCTCAGATTTAACTTGAAAAGGAGGCATAAGCTGAGTATTGTTTCAACGGAGTAACTAGCAATGTGATTATGAACTTTTTGAATTAATAATAACAAGAAAAAACCCCAAAACAAATAGTGTTCAGCGTAATTAGTAAACCTAATATTACAATTGAAACATATTTGTTAATTAGAAGGGAGATTACCCTCTAATGTTCAAAAAGTTAATAATAATGATAATAATAACAACAAAAGTGATTTATATCACTTCTTTATTTCAAATAATTCTGAAATAAACAAAGAAATTGAACTGTAATTAACATATAAAGAAATATCGAAAAACCGACGGCTAAATTACAGCTCAGAATCGCGTACATATGACACTGAAGACAACTAACAATAACAATCCAGAAACTATAGGGTTGTCATTCCACGGAATACTGACATAGATGATAGGAACTAAGCACGAAAATATACCTCAATTCATTACAGTTCAAATAAATAACATTGAATCTTGAATTTATGACGTATATGACGTATGTATGTAAGGTATATTAATCTATATACCCGACATTTGCATGCCTAGTATAAATAAATAATATATATTTAACTATAACTCACCTATCATCCGTGATTGTTAAATACTAAAAAAATAACTATCAATAATCAAAATGGCGGCCAAAGTCTGTAAAATTGACGTTCGGGCAGGACTAGAGTAGTCCTTATATTTCCGAGAATTCTATCCTTTTTTTTCAGCAAAATCGTGAGTAGAATTTAGAAATAACTAATAACAATTTTTTATTTAGGGCCCAAAGTACTCCTGACACCATTTGTAGTAACTTAGCTACGTATAAAACGTTACTCACCCAACAGAGGTCTTGAATCGGCCAGTGGAACCAGCGGCAGATGTGCACGGTTCAGGTTCCAAGGTACGACTGCCGGGCGTCCGTAGAAACGGCGGGAATCAGCTAGCCCGGCAGCCGCGAAACCCGAACTGCGGAATTGCGGGATACCGCCAGCACCACAATAGTATAGTTTTAAGATGGTAATATTATATAGTGGTAGAATAGTGATTTATATTCAAATAGTGATGGTGAATGCAGTGAGCGATGGCATCGCGAAGCCATCACGAGCAAAATGAGCGTATATAGATAACATGTACGTACGTCGAATGAGGAAAAATCAACAATGAGACAGGGAACCGGGTTTAGTTTACATATAGCGTGGAGTATCCAGTTTCGGAGTGCCTAAGCAGAACTTGCTAATAATTTAATAAGTACCATAAATATTTTAAAATAAATTGGCTTAATTTGTTAGTGACTTTATCCCTTATCCAGTGCCCAGTTAGAAGAAAATCCCCGAAAATGAAATAGTCAAAACACAGCGCCATTAGGTGATGACTTACTTCAAAACAAACAAAATCGATGGTAGCCTGTTGCGGTGATACCTGTACAGGCTCGCACAAATTTCTGTTTTTATACAACCCAGCTACCATATGGAGCAAAATATGCTGAATGTTCTTAGTCGTCAGAATGGGAAAGTGTTTTATTGCCATTTTCTTGTTTTTTCTCGGGTGATGGTGGTGGACATTTTCCTCAGACTTGGAGCTAGTTGTGAGGGCTTGACTAAAGCATCAAATGGAAATATGCAAAAGATATTGAATAATATACTATGCGTATACTCCTTGATTTTGATAACATGCTAAGAACAGGCACTGCGCTGTTGACTTTTGAACCACCCTGTCCAGTCTGGATGTTGACATTGGTCACGTAGTATAAATAAAACAGATGATGGGGAAGAATTTCCAATATTTGAAGAAAAAAATGTACTTGTTTTATTTAAAATACAATGCTTTAAAGGTATATGATAAAAAGTAATAAGAAAATCAGCATTTTTTTACATGCTAAAGTTGATTTAGTGCTGACTCAACATTTTAATGTGAATTTTGAGGGGAAACGCGGTAAGCGTTACCGATAATTACCATACTTGTTGATTACAAAATGATGACGTCACGAGAACTTGTGGTGTTACACAGCGCATGCGTAACGAAAGCTCACCGAAACTAGAGCCTCACCGAAACTGGATACTCCACGATACCTTGCGACGGAGAAAGAGTGGTTTCCGGTCACAAGAATTTTTTATTCTGTTTCCAGTTTATGATATAGCGTTTGTGGTTTCTTTTATGCGCCCCATTGGATTATGGGATATGGTCCTTCATTATGCGTGTGTTCCCCAAGTTTTATTTAGGGAAACCAGCTCCACATTTTCAATGTCCAAAATTTGTATGATTTTGGTATTATGGAATCGCGTACATTTACTTCAGAATATAAAAAGATTAAATAGTATCAAGCACACGATTTCTATTGCTATTTATGCATATATAAACGCAATACAGGGCATCGTTCACTGTCTCATATTATTTTTCACACCTATGGTCGTGGAAAGTCGTATCTGTCAATCGGACCAAATGTTTAAGCCAGATATGGTAAATATGCTAACATTCCTGGTGGCCAATTGCTGTTTATTGAATGTCAATTTGCAAAATTTATATTTTCTCATAGAAAGCGTCCATTTGCAGATCAAAAGAAGAGTATTTTTGAAAATGTACCACTGGAATGACTGGTTCGGCTATCAAGCCAGTCATTCCAGTGGTACATTTTCAAAAATAGTCTTCTCGTGGTCGGCAAATGGACATTTCTCAAGACTACTGCAGAAGCTGGGTTTTCCAGTGAGAAATCTTCAGAAATAGTCTTTGATTGACCTGCAAACGAACTTTTTTGAAGACGCTGCTGAAGCTGTTTTTGGTATGCTTGGCCCATGTATGGTTAACTAATTTAGTGCTCATACCCCTGCATGAACTGAGGAAATATCAATATCTGTTCTGTATTTTAAAATTAATGAGATTGGACACTGTTCTCGCCACAGCCGGCTACAACTTCCAATCAAATTGCCTTTTAATATTATCCAACCGACTATTTATATTTCTATATCACAATGAATTCTTATTCCCGGGCTTTAATTCCCTGAATTTGTCAACTTCAGCTTGTCATTGCTATATTACTGTGTTGAATGATTACGTAGTCAACTAATAATGATTTTATAAATAAAATATTGTTCAATTGACATGCTGTACTATTGTTTTTCAATCGATCCTTAACCATTTAACACCCATACGTCTTCAACGGAATTTCAGTTTTCTCACATAAAATGTCCATCGGCTGACCAAGGAGATTGAAAATTTATCTAATATTTTGCCAAGCCTTCAACCCAGTTTCCCTAGCTATGTGTTTAGCCATGATATACACCTGTGCAAAAGTTAAGCACCACCCTATTTTTACGCACATGCGAGGGTATATTCATGTGCTATGAAGAAAGCAATAGCATAAACATTTATGTACCCATCCATCTTAGTGCAAGAGGTAATAATGCAACTAGAGGAATGCTGATTATGATGGTGGGGAAACACTGTATGTTTTTGTTTGAACTTGAAAACGAGGCCTGAATATGGTTACCAGGGTTCGCACGGGTCATGGAAATCCTGGAAAGTCATGGAATTTGATAATCTAAATTCCAGGCCTGGAAAAGTCATGGAAATTTGTCAATTTGATAAAAGTCATGGAAAAGTCATAGAAAATGATAATCTCCCTAAATAAAAATAAAATCTGATGGCATACAAATGTGAAATGGGGAAATAAAGCTCAGAAATACACATTTCCATATCTTTATCGCGGCGATCACATGATTTCATTCATTATCAAAGTCATATGTCCAACCAAAATAAAATGACCCAAAACAACGTAAGAAATAAAATGAGGTTAAATCCCTTCTTATGTTGGTAGGCCATATTAAACTCTTGCGATTGGAGACATTCCACTGAAACTATATCTGGACTGGAAGGTGGCCTCCCAAATAAAAATGGGTTTTGTAACGCCGCGAATGCGAATATCCCAAATTAATAATAAATATGTACAGAAGAGAATGTTTTTAAAACAATTTGAGCAATAAATTTACTATTTCCTACTCAGCGTATGCATTCGGCAGTATATTTAGTGGCAAGATTTTTGTTCATTTGGGCGATTTCGTCCCGGCCGAATTGGTTACATTATGATAATTAGATGGCGATGATATCTCGGTCTTGCTAGTGTATGGAGATTCCCCTGTATATTGAACGCATTTCTTGCTCAAAGATGGTTTTATGCGTTCTATTACGGTTAAAGTATGAAATAAACTTGGTAATATTAAAAGAATAACAAGATATTTAGTCGATAAAGGATTATTATTATTTTGAATCTAGCGGTAAAGTTACCAATTTTCGTTCGTCTGAAAAATATGTTTTGCAATATTTCTAAACTCTGACTGCGTGTTATATACATGTATATGGCTTTTTTGGCTCATATTTTGTCGAATTTTCCCCTGCGTGTTGTCTATTAGTGCGCAACATATTTGCGAAAGTAACAATTTTAGGGATTGGATTTAAATTTGTTCTTGAACACCTTGTCCAAATAGAAGCATCGGCTCTAAGCCTTAAATTTGTTCAAAAATGTCTATTTGCAGACCAGGTGAAGACTATTTTATAAAAAATGCTCAACAATAGTCTTCTCTTGGTTTGCAAATGGACATCTCTCAAGACCACGCGTGACAGAAGCCGGCTTTGGCTGATATGAGTGTTAAAGGGTTAATAGACAATTTTTGGGGTCAAAATCTTTACTAGAAATGGCCATATTGCTTCTTACCATTTTGACAGATTTCAACCATGTTAGGCTGAAAGGATACTACATGTATGATCATAGGCTCTAGAACTCCCATTCAGAATTTTTATTCATCAATTTTTTATGTGAAAACCTCAGATTTTATTAGAAATGTACCGGATATTCTCACATGTTGACCCTTTGCCCTAGATAAAGTGAATTCCATATGATTCACTATATGCTGTTGAACATTTTGAAACAAATTTGACTGTCTGACCTAGCTATTGATTCTTGGAGGTCATGGAATTTCTTAATTTTAGTCATGGAAAAGTCATGGAATTTCAAATACTGAAAGGTGTACAAACCCTGGGTTACGTTGACACAACTGACAACTATTGCCCTACAGTTGACACACGTGGCTAGATTGTCATTAATGGTGTCTGAAAACGAAGTTTAACATCTGTGCACGAGTTTGAGACTGTCATTATTAATACCGGGTATATCCACCTTGTGCCTGGATGACGGCCTGGACACGACGTCTCATGCTGGTCACCAACCGACTGATACGCCATTGTGGTATTCGTTGCCATTCAAGATGGAGTGCGTCTGTTAATTCCTGTAGGTTCTGCACAGGAGGATCCCTCCTTCTCACCATGTTTCCCAGAATGTCCCAGATATGCTCAATAGGGTTCATGTCAGGGCTCCTTGCTGGCCATGGTAGGGTTTCGATGGCATTCTGGCGGAGGTATTCATGCACAGCTCTAGCACGATGTGGTCGGGCATTGTCATCCATGAATATAGGGTGGGTTCCAGGTGCATGATTTACAAAATGAGGGACCACAACTCTATCCAGTATGGAATCTTGATATCTTTGTCCATTTAGTGTTCCAGGTACAGTCAACAGATCCAGCTTACAATCAAATGAGATGCACCCCCATATCATAACGGAACCTCCACCAAATGGAACTTCTTCCATGATGTTACGTTGGTCGTACACCGTGCGTCTGGACCTCCATACACGAGTTCGACCATCTGTGGCATGAAGCAGGAACCGACTTTCATCGGACCAGTGTACCCGTCTCCAGGATCTCATGTTCCAGTGTCTTCTTTCGTTGCACCACCTCAGACGCTCCTCTTTGTGGTGTGCAGTGAGGAGAGGACGTCTGACAGGTCTCCTAGCTTTCATGCCAGCAGCATAGTCTCCTTTTGACGGTAGCCATTGACACTCTATTGCGCGTTTCCCATTGCTGGCTGAGCACTCTGCTGTTGGTGAATGGAGATCTCCTAACAAGGCGTACTAGGGCTCGATCATCACGGGCAGTAGTCTTCTTCGGTCTTCCAGATCTAGGCCTGTCCTTCACCTCGTTAGTTTGCCCATGTTTTGCAATCAAACGACTGATTACAGTATGGTTAATGTTCAGCTGTCTGCCAATCTCTCTGCATGACATACCAGTGGTATGCATGCCTATGATTTGCCATTTCACACGATCACTTAACCTTCGTCTTGCCATAGCGGTTCACAATCAAGAGCTAATTCTCTCTGTACAAATAAACCACGGTCATGAACACAAAATTCCTAATCTTGTCGCCTAAATCTGTATGTAATGTTCTACACCTCAAACTGGACTTTTACATAACTGAACACGTGTGCTGTTTCCCGCCACGCACGGACATCAAGCGGCGTGAAGTCATGCATGCATGTGCATTTCGTACTTGGAATTATGTCAGCTAACGCGGGGACAAAAAGTATGGCAGCCTAGTTGTACCATCATGTTTCTACGTTCTATTGTTTTTGCTGGTGCTTAACTTTTGCACAGGTGTATATATCGGAAAATCATGATTTTTATAGAAAAATTGTACATGATTTTCAAATGCAAAAATCGCCCAAGCCTACCGCCATGCACAAATAAGAAACTAACATTTTTATCGGCCATATTGGAATTTTTTATTTGATGGATTTTGAAGCTGAAATTGTTTTTTTATAGATTGTTTCAGTATGCTGATTTCATTTTTGAAACTGTCAGAGCAATGATTTGGTGGCCATCTTGGATCCTTTTCCCACCAAAAACGCCCACTCTAAAGCAATGGGATCTAAGTTTGTTTAAAGGAAGCCGATAGTCCAATTTGGTTGGCTGCCATCTTGGATTTTCACTTCTTCTTTTCGATCGCTGGTATCACACTTGGAGAGCCATTTTCAAGATGAAATCTGTGGTTTTCTGCAGTTCTTCCACAGGCCCATACAGCTTTTCAAGAAAAGAGGTTGACAAAGGCCAGATCGCTTCTCTCAGCAGCTGATACGTACTGCAACATTGAAGTATGTGCTCTGTGGTCTGTTCTGCTTCTCCACAAGGACAAGCGGGCGATGTCGTAAGGTGGAACCGCCTGTACGTGTGTTGGTTTAGTCTGTGGTGTCCAGTTCTGAGATGAAAAATGGTCACTTGCTCTGGCCTCGAGAGATGATGGTAGGCATCTTCTGATTGAGGTGTTCTATAGAGTGACTTGATGATAGTCTTCATCTCTGTATGGGTAACCATGTTTTCTGTCTGATTCTCTTCTGCACCCACCTTTGCCATCCTGTCTGCTTCCTCATTTCCTTGGACTCCACAGTGTGAGGGGATCCACTGCAATGCTATCCGAAAGCATTTGATGGTTTGTAGTGCTTCTTCAAGTTGTGGCAGCTTACCTTTGGTGATAGCCTCAAGGACGGAGCGGGCATCAGGTAAAAAGACAATCTGTGCAATAGGGTCTGCTGTTCTGCTGATGGTATTAGCTGCATGAACCAGTGCTTCGACTTCAGCTCTGTAGTTTGTGCAGTGCTTGCCTGTCGGTATTGCAGCTGACTCATGTTGTCCGTTTGGATACTGTATGGGCAGTCCGGCACCTCCGCTCCTAATTGCATCTTTGGCTGATCCATCTGTGTAGATCCTTATCCATGTCTCCTGAGGGTACATTTCTTCAAGCATGGCTAGGGTCAGGGCCTTCTTGCTCACATCACTGTGTTCAGCTTTGGTTGTGAGATGAGGTACTGTGGTGCGAATAGCTATGCTCTCTAGTTTGTGTTCCTAGGGTGGAGGATCAAGGATGTGGTTTGGGTCTTCTATTTGTGCTGGCAACATTTCTTGGTGTTTCCTTTGAACTGCTTTTGGATTTTCACTGATTTTTAGAAATGTTTTTATAAATCTCTGAAACCGCTTGTATCGATTCAAAACCCATGAAATATCATCTATGGCAACCCTGAACCAAGTTTTTTCAAAGGAAATTAATTGACCAAATAGTTTGGCAGCCATTTTGGATGACCTAGTTTTCGCGAACAAGACTTCTCCAGAACCGCTGAATGGATAGTGCCGAAATTAAAGTTTGTTCAAGGGAAATTGATGCATAAAGAAAATTGTTACCTGTAATGTTAGGAAGCAGCATGATAGCAAATGTTGAGGTCACAAGGTCACCGTCACTGTGACAAATAGAAGACAAGCGAGATAATTAACTTGTTTAGCTTATTTAATCACAATGTGGTATGTAAATATCTATATCATGATTAATTAAGTTTAATAAATATGTATTTAAATTATTTTGATGAATATTGATGGGGAAGAATGACAATCAGTATAAGGATGTTGTAAAAGATTTATATACTGATCGTCATTTTCCCCATCTGAAAACCTGTCGAAATTATGCATTTTGTCAATATTTGATATGTTTTTAAAATCTCCCCCCCCCCATCTTCCTAGCCCACTTTTCTAGCATTATAGCCCCACTCCATGGGCCATGGAAAACACCTTCCTAACCTAATCACACATTTTAAGAATCTTTGGTCCATTATAGCCTATATACCGATCGTCATTCGTCGCCATCCCTTTTCAGTAAAATTATCTTATGAGAAACTTCTTAATTAACCTGCAGCTTCTTCCGTACATCATATACATTGGCTATATTAACCTTTCCACATAGATAAATTAATTATCCCTACGTTTAAACGTCGGGGATGTTGTAAAATCACCTCTGTGCGTCTGTCCGTCACGCTAACTCCTCCCAAACTGTTTGGTGGAATTGAACCAAATTTGGTATGTGGGTTACCCATAGGAATGCGCTTTGCAAGATGACATTTAGATTAGGCTCCGCCCCCAAGGGGATGTGGCAGGGGTCAAAAGGTCAAATTGATTATAATGCATCTCACCCCAAAG
Source organism: Chaetoderma sp. LZ-2023a (assembly GCA_034401795.1). Lineage (NCBI taxonomy): Eukaryota > Metazoa > Mollusca > Caudofoveata > Chaetodermatida > Chaetodermatidae > Chaetoderma > Chaetoderma sp. LZ-2023a. The sequence continues at coordinate 46,390,370 of CM067373.1, forward strand.
CATTGTGTGGAATTCAACAAAATTCAGTATGTGGGTTACTAATAGGAATGCAATTTCCACGACAATATTTAGATTAGGCTCTGCCCTCAAGGTGGCATGGCAGGGGTCAAAACAGTTGTAACGCAACTCCTCTGAAATCGTTAGACAGAACTAGACCAAATTTGATATCTAAGTTACCCATATGATTGCAGAGTGCAAGTGGCCATTTAGATTTGGGTCCGCCCCCAGGGGGGTTGGGGGAGGTGTCAAAAGGTCAAATTTTAACCTGCTGAAATTGATTGTAATGCATGTCCTCCGAAACCGTTGGACAGAATTCAACCAAATATGGTCTGTGGTTTACTCATATCAATGTGGAGTACATGAGCACATTTACATTTGGCCCCGCCCCCAGGGGGTGGGTGGGTCAAAAGGTAAAACAATTGATTATAATGCAACTCATCTGACACTGTTGGATGGAATTCAACCAAATTTAGTATGCCAGTTACCCATATCAATGAATGTGGAGTGGATGAGCACATTTACATTTGGCCCCGACCCCAGGGGATGGGGTCAAAAGGTCATGAAATTGATTGTAATGCAACTCCTTTGAAATCGTTAGACGGAACTCAACCAAATTTGATATCTGAGTTACCCATATGATTGTGGAGCGCAAGAGGCCATTCTGTTCTGTTCAGTTCAGGAGATCCTGCCTTTTCATTAGGCGCACCCAGGTTTCCCTGGTAATGATGTACGTAGAAAAATTTGTTGACACGTTATGCATTATTATCCTCTCATATTCCGTAGTGAATATATACTTGGTGTGCGAGAATATCACGATTTCAGCAACTACATAGATTTTTTAATGCAGCTGGACAATCCATTATAGCAGCTACAGTCACACAAATGTTAGAATAAACAGTTCCATGAATATCATATAATCAGTAATCAAACAAGTTATAAAGTTCCTTGGCCGCAACAAGATGATTAGTGGTAACCAAATATATCACACAGTGACAATCAGCTAGTTCTGATTTGCAGATATTGAGCTACTACCGCAAGAAAAGTGAGTAGCAACCGATCGGGTGGTCTTATGGTCTCAGATCCAAGAAATGGCATCGCTTGGCGTGGATCGTGTGAAGGAAATCACGACTGCACTTCTCTATCTTCTGTATTAGGTGATCTGTAATTCCTGTTGAGTGCATCGCAGCATCAAACTGATCCGGCAAGACTCGGAAGCTGTCTAGAGTTATCCGTACAAAAAAATGTTGATCTCCTTGATCAGGTTGTCTGCTTGATAAGACATTCAGACTGTCTGAAGAATACTGGATAATCTTGATATATACTTCTGCCGTAATTCAGAGTACAGCCGACATCTGGCGATCAGGTGGGAGCGATCTTCAGCTTCTTCACCACATAGAGGACAGGTAGGGTCAATCCAATATTGATTGAACTTCGCCCGGTTGCCTTGCAGTGTGTACGTGCCTGTCAGGAATTTTACCTTGACTGCAGCCTTCTCCACTTTTCTCGGATCATCACACACTAAGGGCCAAACCTGATGCCCCTTCCCCATACATATAGCAGTAGAATTCAGGAATTTTAGCGAAACCATTTCCTCAATTTCCGACTGCCACTTTGCAGTCCAGTGCTGCCTCAGAGCCTTCACCATGTTCTTCCATGTTGTCTTGGGCAATGGGTTCTCCAGTAATACCTAAGCAGAAAGGAGATTGTACTTGAACAACACCCTTTTCACCATCGAACACCAGCTGATTGCTCCAATTTTCTTTACCGCAATTTGGTATCTAGCCAGGTGATGCTCTTTCGAATTGAGGCTCCTGCAGATGTTGCCATACAGAGAAAGGACCTTCTTATCAATCACCTCTTCCACAGGTTCAGCACCTAAAAGTAAGTATACTGCGACATCCGCACACCTGTCGGGTAAGGGCTGGATTTGCTTTAGCTTCTGGCACTGTACCTTTTCAAGTTGCAGTATATCTGTGTGACTTAGATAGCATGCCTCTAACCCATATGTCAGTCTGTGGCTTATGTAAAGCTACCATATCTTGTGAATCAGTGCAGGGTTAAGACCATGTTTACCATGCAGACCGGCGCCAAGGAGGGCATACATTGTTCGACATGCGCTGGCTGTCGGAGGCGCAATAACAACCTTGCCGTTTGCCATCCTGGTTACTCCTAGATGGACCAGCATATTGTTTGGCAGAATCTCCTTTTGCTCAAGCCAGAAGATAAGAATAATGTCTCCTTTCTTGTTGAATATTATACTAGTGCATTTATTTGTATTATGTAGGAAGTGCTCCTTGGTTGTATATTGGTTTGCTATATTGAGCAACACCTGCATTTGTAGAGAAGAATCTGCTATACAAATAATGTCATCAGCGCAAGTTGGGGCCGAGATGTCGACATAGCCGATCTTTGTGCCAAACTTCATATCCTCTACCTCCCACAACCATGGGTTTATGAATTGGAGGTAACAGTGAGGAGAGATAATACCTCCCTGTCTCACACCTTGCAGTAGCTCCACCTGACTGGAAAGGTTTCCATCCCACTTTACTCTAGACTTGGGTTTGTCATACGTTTCTTCCAGGAGGTTCCACAGATTGCCTGGGAGGTCTATCTTATGCATCTTACTCAACCAACCCTGGACCCACACAACATCAAAAGCTTTCTCTGCATCTAAAGAAACCATGTACACAGGGTTTTTTCTTCTCCTTTGCCTCCAGAATTGCTTCTGTTACCATTAGTGTCGCATTTGTACATGAACTACCTTCTCTAAATACCCTCTGCAATTCAGACTGGTGTGTATTCAGAGCAGTCTTTGCCTGACCAGCCAGATCTTTTCAATCAACTTTTTCAGAACTGTTAAAATGGTAATTCCATGGTAGTTGCCTGGTAGAGTGGGAGGTTTCCCTTTCTTCAGTACTGGAGTAATTTGCCCTTCTTTGATGATGTCTGGAATGCACACTGAACTGAAGACATAGTTCATTAGTGAGGTGATATATGGAATGACCGTTTCACCAGCATTTTGCAAGCGTTCTGCCGTTCAGCCCATGGAGTCAGTAGCCTTCCCTTTGTTTAGGGAGCTGATTGCGTCTCACTTCCTTGAAAGTGATGTCGGTAGACTTACTCCCTGCCACCTTCATCCTGATAACGGCATTGTCCTCTATGGTTCTCTGCCTGTAGGCCTCATCAAAGTCGGGACACTCTTTAGGCATTGCTAGTTTCTGAAAATAGGATCGCCAACTGTCACTTATCTGCATCCGGAAACCACAAATTCTTTAGTTAGAGTAGCACCTGATCTGCTTTGTTTAGCAATGAGTTTGTAAAATAGCTTCTTGTCATTTGCATCTGCATCCATGATCTGTTTGTAGTGCTCTCTTCTGGATACATGTGTCATACGTTGCACCTGACATAGCCTTCTTTTACAGAAAATCCTATTGCTGCATAAAACATTGGAACAATCACGGGAGGCTCCCTCTGCGACCCATTTATAGTGTGCTTCCTTAGATTTTCTTACTGCCTCAGCGATTGCTGGTGTACATGGAGTAAGCCTCTTCTGTCAACCCCGCTTCCTTGAACTCTGTCCCCCACAGCTATTGATGGCTGTATGTATGATCTTAGTCAAGTGCTTAGTGGCAGACAGTATATGCCATTCTGGTGACTCATGGTAGATTTGTTGGAGCAGAGGCTTTTACACACTCCTGGTAATCACCCAAATCTATCTTTTCCCAATTAACTTTTTTGACCGGGTCTCTGACTTCTGTGATCAATATTTATATGCTCTTAGCATACGATGGCCTTTCCTTCCTCTTTGTTGAGATGGCAAAGTAATACAAGGCTGTCTGGTACGTGGTCAGAGACGTTCATAGGATCTCTATCACTTACATCAAGATCAGTGACGGCATCTTGAAGGTTCTGACTGATGAAAAAGTAGTCAATTTGAGACCTGTCCTTGCCATTCACATGAAAAAATGTATCCTTTCTTGGGTAGTGAGGTGGAGGTAGCATGTCATGGTCTTTTAGGAGCTGGTGTAGACCATTTAGATTTGGCTCCACCCCAGGGGGCGGGAGAGGGGTCAAAAGGTCAACCTGTGTAAATTCATTTAACGCGTCTCCTCCAAAACCATTGAACGGGATTCAACCAAATTTGGTATGTGAGTTACCCATATCAATGCGGAGTGGATGAGCCCATTTACATTTGGCCCCGCCTCCAGTGGTGGGGGATGGGGTCAAAAGGTCATGAAATTGATGTTAATGCAACTCCTCTGACACTATTGCATGAAATTCAACCAAGTTTGGTATGTGAGTTACCAATATGATTGCCGAGTGTAAAAGGCCGTTTACGTTTGGCTCCGCCCCCTGGGGTGGGTTGTGGTGTGTGTCAAAAGTTCAAAGCGGTGAATGTGGGGATCTGCGATGACTCGTCATTGACCAATCAATCTAGTTCTTGATTTAAAATATTGTTGAAAACTAGATACACAGCATTCATCCATTGCTCTGGACATGGAAGAATGTCGATCAGTATAAAAGAATGTTACCGGGAATGATCTCTGATCATCATTCTTTTCCGTCTGATATATCTTTAAAATCCTCTTACCCCACCTCACTACTACTACTACTACTACTACTACTACTACTACTGCTGCTACTACTACTACTGCTACTACTACTACTACTACTACTACTACAACATATTATTTACAGTTTCTCATGGAAATAGCTGTGAGTCTCAGATTGCTGCTTTAGCTGATCATGTTGCTTCATCCAGTTGCTGTTTTGGATGACTGCTACACAGAGAAACTAAAGCTGGGTAAGCTATGCATGGTATCTACTGCATTTAAGCTTTGTATATCTGACAAGGGTTTAAATATTTTAACACAGCCTCTCACCCAGTGAGAGTCTGTTACCACGTGATGTGTTGATGGCTGAATCACTTTAATGCAATGTCAGAATGGATGAATCAATTTTTATACGCCCGCGCAAAGCGGGGTCGTTTTATGTGATGGCGCTCGCCGTCCGTCCGCCTGATTCTTGTCCGGAGCAGATCTCGAAGAGTTTTGAACCTACACTCACAATTTTTGTTTCAGAAGGTGTGTTATGTATAGGCGAAGTGTCATGATTTCGGTTCGGCAAGATCTGCCCATATTCGCCAGAGTTATCTCCCTTGAAAGATTAAGATTTGTCAAAATTGTCTTCTCCAGGCCAAATTTCGAAGAGTTTTGAACCCACACTCACAAATTTTTTTTTAAAAAGATGTGGTACATATAGCCGAAGTGTGATGATTTTGTTTTGGCATGATCCACCCATATTCGGGGGAGTCATGATTTCATTTCGGCAAAATCCTTGTATATTCGCCGGAGTTATCTCCCTTGATTGATTAAAATTTGTCCAAATTTTCTTGTCCTGGCCAGATCTCGAAGAGTTTTGAGCCTAGACTCGCAATTTTTTTCCCGGCAGATGTGTTAGGTATAGACGAAGTCTCATGATTTCCTTTCGACAAAATCCTCGCATATTCATGAGAGTTATCGCCCTTGAAAGATTAAACTTCATATGAATTTTCTTGTCTGGGCCAGACCTTGAAGACTTAAACCTATACATTTACAATTTTTTTTCCGGCAGATGTGTTAGGTATAGACGAATTGTCATGATTTCCTTTCTGCAAAATCCCCCCATAATTGCCAGAGTTATTTCCCTTGAAATACAAAGTTTTCTTGTTTTCATCGTTTTCATTGGATCTAATATGGATAGATGAAGGGCAAAATCTGCCCATATTTGCCAAAGTTATCTTTCTTGAAAGATTAAAATTTATCAACATTTTCTTGTCCGGTCCAGATCTCGAACAGTTTTGACCCTACACTCACAATTTTTTAATCATCAGATGTTTTAGGGATAGACGAAGTGTCATAATTTCGTTTCGGCAAAATCCACCCATATTTGCCAGAGTTATCTTCCTTGAAAGATTAAAATTCATCAACATTGTCTTGTAATTGTAATGATCAATGCAGCTGTTAAGACTTTCAAGATTTTTAGTGATGTCTTTGCAGTGAATTCCAAATGTGTACTTAATAGACCCCCACCCACCCCACCCCCCTTACTTAGAGAATTATCAAAGACAAACTTCATATAATTTAGCATGCCTCAAACAAGTATGCCTGCAGGCGTATGTTGAATGTAACTAAAACTCTTGTTAGCTATACCCTACCCATCTATAGCTAAGCTTCACCCACACTTTGACCATGTCGGGATCGATCAAACCGTAAACTCCCTGAATCTCAATTTCCAGAAAGCTACTGATAAGCTGTTGAATATTTTGAAACTAATTTTACTAATAGGCAGCACCAACGCCCAGTCAAATGAGTTTCAAAATTTCAAAAATTGCCTTCTCTTGGTCTGCAAATTGACAAGACCACTGCCTAATCCGTTTCTGGCTGATATGAGTGTTAACGGATTAATTGGTTTGTAAATGGGCGTATATTTCAAGATGACTACAAACGCCATTATTGGCTGGCTTGACCATTACAGGAGTAATATATAATAAAGCATCCAGTATAATAAACAGTGATTTAGTGTACAATAGATGAATCCAGCATATCAATCAATCATATGATCTCATAATCAGCTACGTTACATGTAGGCTGATATCATAATGAATTATTGCATGAATTACATAATTAAGTCCATCATAGACACTGTACAAATTGTATGTCTTTACTGTTTAATAAACATTCTGTTAAATATTTTGAAACTAATTTGACTGGGCGTTATTGCTAGTGCAAAGGCACCCACTCAAATTAGTTTCAAAATATTCAACAGATTATCTGTATAGTTTTCTGGAAATTGAGTTTCAGAGAGTGCCGGGATCGATCGATCTCCAGATGTGCAAAGCATGGGTCGAGCTTAGCTAGAGATAATGAAGGCATAGTTAAAAGTGGACTCATCCGTTATTATTCTAACTTGATCAAAAAGTAAAATCAATGTTTTCGCAGAGGGAGTTGCTTACAGCCCAGCAGTGGACTACGGTAGTTATAACTCGACTGTGAAGTAAGACAAGGCTTTACAAGCTGTTGTGATACCCGCCCATGTGGTGGCAATGGTGCCATCATCCAATTTGCATTTAGCTCAACTTATAGGTGCATATCTCATATTGATTCTGCACTCAGACCTGAACACGTGCATTCCATTAAAGGGCAGTTAACACAATGACATTGCCATCAAAAGGTCAAAGGGGAAGGACACTATGACCTTAATTAAAACATTGTTTTTTTCAACATTACCATTCTGCATTTAGCTCAACTTAGCGGTGTATATCTCATATTTGGCTAATCATATTGGGCCCAAACTTGAACAAATGTATTATTGTTGGACTCAGAAGTCAAAGTGAACACAAGCTTTCTTGTATTGAGAGCGTATAGCAGAATGACTGTGGTAAAAAAGTTAACGGTCAGGGTCACTGTTACGGTTATTGATAGGCCATCTGTACTTAGTCATTGCCCTGTAACTGAAGTTATATTTGATGTCACGCTTCATAGTTTGTTGCACCGTTGTACGGTAGAGCTTCAAGATTGCATTGCAACCACAGTTCACAGTTATCCGTCCGTTCATCAAATCGCATCTCCTCATTTATGCTTTGACCGATTTCAACCAAATTTTGTGGTAGGCTCCAGAACTTTATTCAGAATTTTGATTGGTCAATTTTTCTGGTGGCCATCATGGATTTTCCAGAAATCACTTAAAACACTACTCCAATATTCGTCTTCTTCTTCTTGCATTCATCTTTCTCATGACAGTAATCTTAGACCGTTTTCCTTATTTGGTGCATGAAAGCTGAAGTGGTCACCAAACTGTCTCTGTCTCCTCTGATCTGATCTCGTCTCTGCTGGAGTGGCTGGATATTGGTAAGTTCCTCTTCAATAGACTGTGTCAGATATGTTGTTTGATCCTCAGTAGATCTACACTTTCTGAAGCCATTTTGTTCATCCGCTAAGAGATTGTTGCTTTCAAGATGTCGAAGAAGTCTCTGGTTGAGGATTCTTTCCATGGCTTTGACAGTGCAACTATAGACTGATAGGTCGATAAGTTACCGCTTTGGATTTATTCTTGCCTTTCTTCAGTACAGAGATCATGTTGGCCTCTCTCCAAGACTGGGGGATTTCTCCTGTGTACCAACTGTGGTTGAAAACCTCCAAAAGCTTGTGCTTTCCAATAGTACCCAGATTCCTCAACATCTCATTGGTGATTTCATCTGGTCCAGGAGACTTCCTGTTTTTCAGAACTTTCAAGCTGTTCTCCAACTCGTTGATGGTCAGAAGCTCATCCATTCCCGCGGCATGTATTTGTCTCTCCGTTCCCCTTTGCAGACTTCATTTTTTTACGACTCACTGGCACATCTAGATTGCTTTCTTTCTGAAACATACCAGCAAAGTGTTCAACAGCAGCCTCTCCTGTTTTGATTTCACAATCCTCTTCAAGAGGTATGTTCGGTACTCTGGTGTTTTCATCGTTAAGCTGCTTCACAAGCCTCCAGAGTTTGTTCATATCTTTTTCAAGATTTACGCTTGACATTTTTTCTCTCCACGATTCTCTGGTGGCTCTGATTTTGGCTTTCAAATATTTTACTTTGGATTGTTGGAGTCTCACATGGTTGGCTTCTATTGGGACATTCTCTTTCCCTTGCATTGGACACATCTTTTGTGTAACTTTTGCAGAGACATAATCCAGTAAGGTATGTAATTTTTCCTGGATCCCCTAGGAATGCATTTGCCAGCAGCAGAGAGTAGAGCAGAGCTAAGTTCTTTAACAACTTTATTGATATTTTGGTTTTTGACATCAATGTCTTTTACCAATCTGTCACTCTCTTTCTGATATCTGTCCCAGTCTGCTTTCTTATAGTTCCATCGAGGAGTCTGATTTCGGTCAATCGCAACATCCATGTTAATGGTAATGAAAACAGGGCGGTGATCACTGCCTCCAAGTTGTTCCCCAACAATACGCAAAGATTCTTGATGTAGATTTTCTGTCGAAAATGCTAGATCAGGAGAACTTGAAGTATGCCATCGTCTTGAGTAGAATGTAGGGGCGTCATCTGCCTTATTCAAGCAAATCAGCTTCTGCTCAATGTCCTCACCCCTCCTATCAGTAGAATGATAGCCCCATAACTGAGAATGACTGTTGAGGTCACCAGCAACGATAGTTGAATCTGGGTGAACTGGGATTTTTCTGAGATTCAATGCTTGATTATTAGGGCAGTAATAGTTGACAACAGTGATAGGATGTTTCTCTGGAATTATCTTGATTGTGAGAATTTCAGGTCCGTCCATGTCTCTCTGAACTTCAATGGCATTTAGGTTATTCCGGACCAGGTTTATGACTCCTCCTTTATATCTTCCATCCCTGTCAGATCTGAAGCACTGAAATCCTCTTATACAGAATCTTCTATTGGCATTCAGATGAGTTTCTAGGATACACGCGACATCTACACCTTTCTCCATGAGAATTTGGCTAAGCTCCATTTTCTTGTTAGAAACTCCTTCAGCATTCCATTGCATGATAGTCAGCGGTTTGCTTACTTGTACTTTAGGTTGGACAACCTTCTTCCTTTTTCTCCAAGGTCTACAAACTTTACCACCAGTAGCTTGGGTGGACCCCTTCGAGGCTGGGGTGGCCCGATGCTGCACATGCCTGGCAGGAACTCACACGGCGAGCACCATGACGGATATTCATAATATTAACTGTCATGAAAGATGAGCTGTTTAGTGCTATGGTTGGCCACTCGCTCCAAATACCTGGCTTGGTACCCAGATAAAGTGTTACACCCCTGTGCCCGACCCAAGATCAGAGATCTTAGATCTACTTTGAGGCCTAGCACTTGTAGCAGGGGCACTCCAATATAAATGGGCCGACTTTGACGAAACTTAGGTGGACTAATTTTATGCTGGTATGCTTCAACATGTCTAACGAGATTCTGCAAATCATTTAAAGCACTACTACTCATTAACTGCTTGGGCAATTTGAACCAGACTTGGTTGGAATGATACTAGCCTGGTAGGTTTAAGAATTTGCATACAGAATTTTGATTGGTCAATATTTCCGTTGGCCCTCTTGGATTTTCTAGACTCTAGAGAGGTATGCTTCATAACTTGTATACAGAATTTTGATTGGTTGACTTTTTTGCGACCATCTTGAATTTTCCGAAAAATGGCAAACTGTGTTGGAACGGCCCTAGCAAGGTATGCTTCCGAAAGTGTATAAAAATGTGCTCAAAGAATTTACTCGATTATAGGACGCATCCAGTTCTTAGAACATGTAATTTGACCAAAAACTGCGTCCTTTAGTCAAGATTTAACGGTATATAATTTTGATTGATCAATTTTTGGTGGCCATCTTGACTTTTCTGAAAAATGAGAAATCGTTTAAACTGGTGTTCCTTATTAACTGCTTGGGCAATTTCAAACAGACTTGGCTGGAAAGATACTAGGCTGGTAGGTTTTAGAACTTGTATACAGAATTTTGATTAGTCAACCTTTCACTTTTTTCATTTGCAGGCCAAGAGAAGGCTATTTTTTAATGATTTACCACTGAAATAACTGGCTCGATTATTGAAGTTGACATTTCATTGATAAATTTGCAAAAATAATTAGCCTGCAAATAGAGATTTCTCATGACCAAGTGTTGTAAAAGTAATTTTTGTGCAGCTTGACAAGTAAAGACTAAAAATATTGTGAAATTTGAATAAATCAAAATTGATAATGATTGTTGTTTTTGGGTAGAGGGTTTGAGTGATAGTAAGTACATGTGTGTTCTCTCATTCACAGTGGAAGTGTTTGTCAGCTCTATTGTTGATAAGAAGAACACATCAGCCGTAGTCAGGTGAGAAACTGACTAATACAAAATGCAGCACATTGAATTTATACTAGTAGCTTCTGGTACTGTAGATATAAATTCCTGCATTAAATTTATAATGGAGTGATCCAATCTTTTACTAGAGTATCTGATATTATAGTCTTCTGAATACGATAAGACATCTTAGTCAAAATATATCACTTCTTAGCTGACATCACAATCAAATGATATTTAAGTACATCACGAAATGGGCAATAGGTTCAAATTTGGAAATACCTGCCTCCACACAAGACCTTGACTGGGATTGTGTATGGCTGAAATCTGGATGTAAATATCAGAGCTATCTCACCTCAGTTCAAATTTCTCAAATACATGTCTTCGCATGAGAGCTTGACTGGAATTGTATGCAGTAGTTGGCTTCTGCTTGATAGCATCAGTTAGCCAACATGGATTCAGTTCAAATTTCTCAAATACATGCCTCTGCATGGGACCGTGACTGGTTGTATACAGTACTCTTGAAATCTGCCTGTATTTACCACAGTTATCCCCCTTGATTTGTTGAAAAAGTATTTGGCTTCTGCTTAATAACTTCAGCTAGCCCGCATGGATTCAGTTCAAATTTCGGAAATACTTGATTTTGACTAGAATTTTGTATGACAAACATTTTGTTGTAATCCCCCTCCACCCCCTTAATTTCTTGAGAAATTGTACAATATATTTGAGTTTTTAAAAATTGGGTTTATACTAAAACAACCAGGTGGAGCAATGTGTGACCAGAAGTAGTCTTATTTAATTATGATATGATATGACAGATTGGATCCCTCAACTAGAGAAACACCTACCGTACATTATCTTAAGCCATCAAGATGAGCCTCAATTAGAGAAACACCTACAGTATCTTAAGCCATCAAGATGAGCTTCAATTAGAGAAAAACCTACATTATTGTAAGCCATCAAGATGAGCCTCAATTAGAGAAACACCTACAATATCTTAAGCCATCAAGATGAGCCTCAATTAGAGAAACACCTACAGTATCTTAAGCCATCAACATGAGCTTCAATTAGAGAAAAACCTACATTATTGTAAGTCATCAAGATGTGCCTCAATTAGAGAAACGCCTACAGTATCTTAAGCCATCAAGATGAGCTTCAATTAGAGAAAAACCTACATTATTGTAAGCCATCAAGATGAGCCTCAATTAGAGAAACACCTACAATATCTTAAGCCATCAAGATGAGCCTCAATTAGAGAAACACCTACAGTATCTTAAGCCATCAACATGAGCTTCAATTAGAGAAAAACCTACATTATTGTAAGTCATCAAGATGTGCCTCAATTAGAGAAACGCCTACAGTATCTTAAGCCATCAAGATGAGCTTCAATTAGAGAAAAACCTAGATTATTGTAAGCCATAAAGATGAGCCTCAATTAGAGAAACACCTACCATATCTTAAGCCATCAAGATGAGCCTCAATTAGAGAAACACCTACAGTATCATAAGCCATCAAGATGTGCTTTTATGTGTATTAAATACACTTCAATGGCTGGCTATAATTAATGATGATTCTTTTGAAGATACTAGCCACACAAACACATTCCAAAGGGTAATGTGAATTGATAATTTGTTATGATCATGTACACTGTGATAATGTTTATTTGTTTACAGAGAGTTGAGTGACAAGCTAGCACTCACAAATCTACCACATGTGAAGCGAGTGCGTACACAGCCTGGTACAGGTCAGTCAGTAATTGTAATGGTCAAGCCGGCCAAAACCGGCCTCTTGCAGGTCAAGAGAAGACCATTTTTATACCCCACCAAATTTGCCAAGAAGGTTGGCGGGGTATTATGTAATGGCGCCGTCTGGGCGGGCGGGCGTGCGGGCAGCAAAGTGGTTTCCGGATGATAACTCTGTTACCGTTTATCGGATTGTTTTGAAACTCCATGGAGTGGTTGGACTAGGTCTTGGGAAGAAACCTATCGAAATTGACAATGATCTGAAATCTAAGATGGCCACCAGCCACCGGTGGCCATCTTGAAAATTGGTTTCCAGATGATAACTCCGTTATCGTTTATCGGATCACTATAAAACTCATAAGATGGTTCGACTACCTCTGGGGAAGAAGCCTATAGAATTTTACATTGATGCGAAATCCAAGATTGCCGCCAGCTGCCGGTGGCCATCTTGAAAATTGGTTTCCAGATACCGCTTATCAAATCACTGAATTTTCATGGGGTGGTTGGATTAGGTGTGGAGAAGAAACTTATCGAAATTGACAATGATCTGAAATTCAAGATGGCCGTCAGCCACCATCTTGACAATTGGTTTCCATATGACAACTCTGTTCCCGTTTATCGGATCGCTTTGAAACTTCATAGGGTGGTTGGACTATCTCTGGAGAAGAAACCTATCGAAATTGACGATGATCCAAATTCCAAGATGGCCACCAGCCACGGGATGCCATCTTGAAAGTTGGTTTCTGGATGATATCTCCGTTACCATTTATCGGATCACTTCATAGGGTCTTTGGAATATGTCTGGTGAAGCAACATTTACGATAATCCGAAATCCAATATAACCGCCAGTCAGCGGTGGCCATCTTGAAAATTGGTTTCCGGACGATACCGCCTTGACCGTTTAGCTGATCGCTTTAACACTTCATAAGGACGACTGGTCTGGGGCTGGGGAAGAAATAAATATTTTCTGATAGCTCTCATTCATTGGTTTGTCAGCGTGGCGGGGTATTATGCGCCATTTGCGGAGTTCTTGTTAGAATAAATGGTTGTCAATAAGCATGTCGGTGAAGCTCACATCGACCCACAGTTGGCATTAAGCATGTCGGTGTAGCTCACATAGACCCATAGTTGTCAGTAAGTATGTCACTTTCAAAGCTCACATAGATCCATAGTTGTCAGTAAGCATGTCGCTGTCAAAGCTCACATAGACCCATACGTAGTTGTCAGTAAGCATGTCGTTGAAGCTCACATCAACCCATAGTTGTCAGTAAGCATGTCATTGAAGCTCAGATAGACCCATGGTTGTCAGTAAGCATGTCAGTGAAGCTCACATAGACCCATAGTTGTCAATAAACATGTCAGTGAAGCTCACATAGACCCATAGTTGTCAGTGCAGTTCACATAGACCCATAGTTGTCAATAAACATGTCAGTGATGCTCACATAGACCCATAGTTGTCAGTAAGCATGTTTCTGTCAAAGCTCACATACACCCATAGTTGTCAGTAAGCATGTCACTGTCAAAGCTCACATAGGCCCATAGTTGTCAGTAAGCATGTCTCTGTCAAAGCTTACATAGACCCATAGTTATCAGTAAGCATGTCACTGTCAAAGCTCACATAGGCCCATAGTTGTCAGTAAGCGTGTCACTGTCAAATCTCACATAGGTCCATAGTTGTCAGTAAGCATGTTTGTGAGTCAATCACTTGTAAAATTGCACAATATCATACAATATATTGGCCAATGAACAGTGGTTATTTGAAAAGTAAAATCTTTTAAATAACTAGATTTTCTACAATCCTTGAATAAGCTTTCTTTCCAACCTATTTAGAAATACATGGCAACTTATTAGCGACTTTGTTTACGATTAGGCCTACAGTTATCATAGCAATAATTTATTGTTAACCAGCAAGATTTGTAAAGAAAATCCAATGTGTGGCTTATTGAATGTCTATTTACAAGCCAAGAGGCGATTTTTTTAAATTTACCACTGGAATGCCTAGTAATTACCTATTCGGTCATTCAAGTGATAAATTTAAAAAATAGTCTTCTATTTACTTGTAAATGTACATTTCTCAAACTACTTCTTGTTGTTTGGTTTGACCATTAGAGTTAGGAACATTTCTTGGCCATTATCTGTGCATCAGATGTTGATTTTAAAATTGTACTGGGTCTATGTTTTTTTGCCATGGTGGTCATCCGTCCATCGTCCATCCCTCAAGTCTCATCTGGCTAATGGTGTGACCGATTTCGACCAAATTTGACTGGAAGGGTTCTATGGTGGTATGCTCCAGAACTTCTATTAAAAATTTTGATTGCTCAATTTTTCAGGTGACCATCTTGGATTTTCCAAAAATTATCTGGAAATCCTTTGAAACACTACTCCTCTAGTATCAATGGCCCGATTTCGACGAAACATGGGTAATAATCCTGTTGTGTTATGGTTGAATACTTCTAACAAGCTACAGTGTATTTATTAGTTGGCCGATTTCAAGCAAACTCGGTTGGAAGGACTTGAATTTTTCACAAAATGGCGGAAAATCATTTAAAACGCTATTCCTCATTAACTGAGATTTCAATCCAACTTGGCTGGAAGGACTCTAGGGCTGTCATCTTCAGTACTTATATACATAATTTTGATTTGTCAATTTTTCCGGTGGCCATCTTGGATTTTCCCTAAAATTTTGGGAAATCAGTTAACCCTTTAACACTCACATTGGCCAAAAACGTCTTCTGCAGTGGCCTCGAGAAATGTCCATTTGCAGACCAAGAGATTTTTTTTTTTAATTTACCACTGAAATGACTGGCTCGATTTACACAACCAGGCATTCCAGTGGAAAATTTTCAAAAATAGTCTCCTCTTAGTCTTCAAATAGACATTTTGTGTGAGAAAATTGAAATTTTCTTTAAAAAAATTGAGTTTTAAAGGGTTAAAAGGCTACTCATTAATTGCTTGGCCGATTTCAACCAAACTGAACTTGTATACAGAATTTTGACTGCTTGATTTTTTTCAACAGATCAGAAGATCTGGCTGGAAGAATCCTATAGTGGTAGCCTCTAGAAATTGTATTCAGAATTTTAATAGGTCAGTGTTTTGGCAGCCTTCTTTGATTTTCTGAAAATTTTCCAGAACCATTTAAAAACGGTACTCCTTAATCAATGACCCAATTTCAACAAAACTTGGGTGGAACCCTATGACGGTAGGCTTCAACATATATATAAACGTAATCTTAATTGGTAATGGCCATCTTAGATTTTCCGAAAATGATCCATGTCTATTTAAATATAAATGCTTTAAGTGCTAATCATCCAGGTGAGTGTCACAGGCCTCTTGTTTAGCGATGTGATTAAATTACTGTGTAAAGAATAGAGTATGTCTGTCTCTGTTAGGCTTGTGCGATTATTGCGTTGAGTGATCGCGATCGATTATTAAAAAATAATCATGATTACTCGATTAATCAACTTGGATACAAATTACCAAGACATAGCAACAAAAGAATATCAATAATGAAAATTTCAATGTTGTTTGGAAAAGTCCATTTGAATGCCTGGCTCAATTCTCGAGCCAGGCATTCCAGTAATACGTTTACAAAAATAGTCTTCTCTTGCCCTGCAAATGGACATGCGTTCACTAAGCAAAATGTCATTTTTCATGACCGATCGCTGAAATTGAAAATTAGGTTTCGAAATATTTTATGCAATAGAAAATATTCACGATTATTTGATTATTTAATTTTTAATCATATAAATTCACGATTTAAAACATAATCGCGATTTTCGATTTAATCACGTAATCGCGCAAGTCTAGTCTCTGTTAACAATGTATTGTGAATGAGATTCAGAGGTGCTAAAGTGACTGACTCATGTCTGCTTTTCATACTTCTATCATTCAGGAGGGAATCATTATAGCTGATTACTGTGCAATGAAAGCTGCTACGTTTTTATTCTATTTTCAGACACTCCATTACAAGTGATTATCTGTGAAACATCACAAGTAACCACAGCTGTCAATCAAATGTCATGTGAAACGTCACAAGTAACCACACCTGTCAATCAAATGTCATGTGAAATATCACAAGTAACCACACCTGTCAATCAAAGTTCATCTGAAACATCTCGTGTAAGCTCAACTGTCAGTCAAATGTCATGTGAAACAGCACAAGTAACCACACCTGTTAATCAAATGTCATGTGAAACATCATGTGGAAGGCCAGCTATCAATCAATGTACATGTAAAATATCACACATGAACTCTATTTCTAGAAAGTCTTCGGACCAGAAATGTGACGATACCATCGTAAATTCTCATAATGACACAGCTAATGGCTATGCAATGACAATAACTGATGATTACCTACCAGATATACAACACCCAGATGATATATGTTCCGTGTCCACCAATATAGAAAATATACATTGCTCCGAATCTCGTCCCTGTTGTCTGGATGTAGACAGTAACACGAACAAGAAACATTTGCATGATAAGTCAGGATTATATGTAAGAAAAGGCCATGAATTACACTGGAGTCTGTCAGAGCTGTGTAGTGAGCTCAGAATTCATCCCACATTCCTGCATGGTCTGTTCACAGCTCATGTCTCCGCCAGCCCACCGTTGACCAGGGGTCAGTATGAGGAAGCATTACACTATTGGCCAGTTACATTCCACGAAGATAAAAGGTATTTATTCTGTGTGTGTAATTTCATGCATATCTATCATTAGGCTCAGTCATTGTGTCATTCCTACAGAGGAGATGTACCCAAACTTCAATATCATGCTAGTACTCCCCTGTCCATTCCTAGTACCCCCCCCTGTCCATTTCTAGTACTGCCCTGACCATTCATAGTACTCCCCTGTCCATTTGTAGTACTGCCCTGTCTATTCGTAGTACTCCCTTGTCCATTTCTAATACCCCCTGTCCATTCCTTGTACTGCCCTGTCCATTTCTAGTCAACCCATGTCAATTTCTAGTACTCCCCTGTCCATTTCTAGTACTGACCTGTCCATTTCTAGTACTCCCCTGTCCATTTCTAGTACTGACCTGTCCATTTCTAGTACTCTTGTGTCCATTTCTAGTACTCTCTTGTTCATTTCTAGTACTCCTCTGTCCATTCCTAGTACTCCCTTGTCCATTTCTTGTACTGCCCTGTCCATTTTTAGTACTCCCCTGTCCATTTCTAGTACTCCCCTGGCCATTCCTTGTACTCCCCTGTCCATTTCTAGTACTGACCTGTCCATTTCTAGTACTCTTGTCCGTTTCTAGTACTGACCTGTCCATTTCTAGTACTCCCCTGTCCATGTCTAGTGTTCGCCTGTCTATTTCTAGTACTGCCCTGTCCATTTATAGTACTGCCCTGTCCATTTCTAGTGCTCCCCTGTCCATTGCTAGTACTCCCCTGCCCATTCCTAGTACTTCCCTGTCCATTTCTAGTACTCTCCTGTCCATTCCTAGTACTGCCCTGTCCATTTCTAGTACTCTCCTGTCCATTCCTAGTACTGCCCTGTCCATTTCTAGTACTCTCCTGTCCATTCCTAGTACTGCGCTGTCTTTCTAGTACTTCCCTGTCCATTTCTAGTACTGCCCCTGTCCATTTCTAGTACTGCCCCTGCCCATTTCTAGTACTCCCCTGAACATTTCTAGTACTGCCTTGTCCATTTCTAGTACACGCCTGTCCATTTCTAGTACTCCCCTGTCCATTCCTTGTACTCCCCTGTCCATTTCTAGTACTGCCCTGTCCATTTCTAGTACTCCCCTGTCGATTCCTAGTACTGCCCTGTCCATTTCTAGTACCCGCTGGCCATTCCTTGTACTGCCCTGTCCATTTCTAGTGCTCCCTTGTCCATTCCTAGTACTGCCCTATCCATTTCTAGTAGCCCCCTGTCCATTTCTAGTGCTCTCCTGTCCATTTCTAGTACCCATGTCCATTCCTTGTACTACCCTGTCCATTTCTAGTACTCCCCTGTCCATTTCTAGTACTCCTCTCCATTTCTAGTGCTCCGCTGTCCATTTCTAGTACGCCCCTGTCCATTTCTAGTACTGCCCTATCCATTTCTAGTACTCTCCTGTCCATTTCTAGTACTGCCCTGTCCATTTCTAGTACTCCCCTGTCCATTTCTAGTACTCCCCTGTCCATTTCTACTACTGACCTGTCCATTACTAGTACCCCCTGTCCATTCCTTGTACTGCCCTGTCCATTTCTAGTGCTCCCCTGTCCATTTCTAGTACTCCCCTACCCATTCCTTGTACTGACCTGTCCATTTCTAGTACTCCTCTGTCCATTTCTAGTACTCCTGTCCATTTCTAGTGCTCACCTGTCCATTTCTAGTACTGACCTGTCCATTTCTAGTACTCCCCTGTCCATTTCTCATACTCCCCTGTCCATTTATTGTACTGACGTGTCCATTTCTAGTACTCTCCTGTCTATTTCTAGTACTGCCCTGTCCATTTCTAGTACTCCCCTGTCCATTTCTAGTACTGACCTGTCCATTTCTAGTACTCCCCTGTCCATTTCTAGTGCTCCCCTGTCCATTTCTAGTACTGACCTGTCCATTTCTAGTACTCCCCTGTCCATTTCTCATACTCCCCTGTCCATTTATTGTACTGACGTGTCCATTTCTAGTACTCTCCTGTCTATTTCTAGTACTGCCCTGTCCATTTCTAGTACTCCCCTGTCCATTTCTAGTACTGACCTGTCCATTTCTAGTACTCCCCTGTCCATTTCTAGTGCTCCCCTGTCCATTTCTAGTACTGACCTGTCCATTTCTAGTACTCCCCTGTCCATTTCTCATACTCCCCTGTCCATTTATTGTACTGACGTGTCCATTTCTAGTACTCTCCTGTCTATTTCTAGTACTGCCCTGTCCATTTCTAGTACTCCCCTGTCCATTTCTAGTACTGACCTGTCCATTTCTAGTACTCCCCTGTCCATTTCTAGTGCTCCCCTGTCCATTTCTAGTACTGACCTGTCCATTTCTAGTACTCCCCTGTCCATTTCTCATACTCCCCTGTCCATTTATTGTACTGACGTGTCCATTTCTAGTACTCTCCTGTCTATTTCTAGTACTGCCCTGTCCATTTCTAGTACTCCCCTGTCCATTCCTTGTACTGCCCTGTCCATTTCTAGTGCTCCCCTGTCCATTTCTAGTACTCCCCTATCCATTCCTTGTACTGACCTGTCCATTTCTAGTACTCCTCTGTCCATTTCTAGTACTCCTGTCCATTTCTAGTGCTCCCCTGTCCATTTCTAGTACTGACCTGTCCATTTCTAGTACTCCCCTGTCCATTTCTAGTACTGACCTGTCCATTTCTAGTACTCCCCTGTCCATTTCTAGTACTCCCCTGTCCATTCCTAGTACTATCCCTGTCAATTTCTAGTACTCTCCTGTCTATTTCTAGTACTGCCCTGTCCATTTCTAGTACTCCCCTGTCCATTTCTAGTACTGACCTGTCCATTTCTAGTACTCCCTGTCCATTTCTAGTACTGACCTGTCCATTTCTAGTACTCCCCTATCCATTCCTTGTACTGACCTGTCCATTTCTAGTACTCCCCTATCCATTCCTTGTACTGACCTGTCCATTTCTAGTACGCCTCTGTCCATTTCTAGTACTCCTGTCCATTTCTAGTGCTCCCCTGTCCATTTCTAGTACTGACCTGTCCATTTCTAGTACTCCCCTGTCCATTTCTCATACTCCCCTGTCCATTTATTGTACTGACGTGTCCATTTCTAGTACTCTCCTGTCTATTTCTAGTACTGCCATGTCCATTTCTAGTACTCCCCTGTCCATTTCTAGTACTTACCTGTCCATTTCTAGTACTCCCTGTCCATTTCTCATACTCCCCTGTCCATTTATTGTACTGACGTGTCCATTTCTAGTACTCTCCTGTCTATTTCTAGTACTGACCTGTCCATTTCTAGTACTCCCCTGTCCATTTCTCGTACTCCCCTGTCCATTCCTTGTACTGCCCTGTCCATTTCTAGTGCTGCCATGTCCATTTCTAGTACTCCCCTATCCATTCCTTGTACTGACCTGTCCATTTCTAGTACTCCTCTGTCCATTTCTAGTACTCCTGTCCATTTCTAGTGCTCCCCTGTCCATTTCTAGTACTGACCTGTCCATTTCTAGTACTCCCCTGTCCATTTCTCATACTCCCCTGTCCATTTATTGTACTGACGTGTCCATTTCTAGTACTCTCCTGTCTATTTCTAGTACTGCCCTGTCCATTTCTAGTACTCCCCTGTCCATTTCTAGTACTGACCTGTCCATTTCTAGTACTCCCCTGTCCATTTCTAGTACTCCCCTGTCCATTCCTAGTACTATCCCTGTCAATTTCTAGTACTCCCCTGTCCATTTCTAGTGCTTCCCTGACCATTTCTAGTACTCCCTTGTCCATTCCTAGTACTGCCCTGTCCATTTCTAGTACTGACCTGTCCATTTCTAGTACTCCCCTGTCCATTTCTAGTACACCCCTGTCCATTCCTAGTACTATCCCTGTCAATTTCTAGTACTCCCCTGTCCATTTCTAGTACTCCCCTGCCCATTTGTAGTACTCCCCTGTCCATTTCTAGTACTCCCCTGTCCATTTCTCATACTC
This sequence comes from Chaetoderma sp. LZ-2023a, assembly GCA_034401795.1. Classification (NCBI taxonomy): domain Eukaryota; kingdom Metazoa; phylum Mollusca; class Caudofoveata; order Chaetodermatida; family Chaetodermatidae; genus Chaetoderma; species Chaetoderma sp. LZ-2023a. Next base: position 46,411,530 of record CM067373.1, read on the forward strand.
CCCTGTCCATTTATTGTACTGACGTGTCCATTTCTAGTACTCTCCTGTCTATTTCTAGTACTGCCCTGTCCATTTCTAGTACTCCCCTGTCCATTTCTAGTACTGACCTGTCCATTTCTAGTACTCCCCTGTCCATTTCTAGTACTCCCCTGTCCATTCCTAGTACTATCCCTGTCAATTTCTAGTACTCCCCTGTCCATTTCTAGTGCTTCCCTGACCATTTCTAGTACTCCCTTGTCCATTCCTAGTACTGCCCTGTCCATTTCTAGTACTCCCCTGTCCATTTCTAGTACTCTCCTGTCCATTTCTAGTACTCCCCTGTCCATTTCTAGTACTCCCCTGCCCATTTGTAGTACTCCCCTGTCCATTTCTAGTACCCCCTGTCCATTCTTTGTACTGTCCTGTCCATCCTTGTACTCCCCTGTCCATTTCTAGTACTGACCTGTCCATTTCTAGTACTCCCCTGTCCATTTCTCGTACTCCCCTGTCCATTTATTGTACTGACCTGTCCATTTCTAGTACTCTCCTGTCTATTTCTAGTACTTCACTGTCCATTCCTAGTAGTCCATTTCTAGTTCTCCCCTGTCCATTTCTAGTATTCCCCTGTCCATTCCTAGTACTGCTTTGTCCATCTCTAGTACTCCCCTGTCCATTTCTAGTACTCCGCTGTTCATTTCTAGTACTCCCCTGTCCATTTCCAGCTTAGCTCTGCCCACTTTGTAAAGCACAATTGAATAGATAGTTAATACGTTGAACCATTAATTCTGAGAATACCTACTTCAAGATAACTATGCAGGTAAGCTGTTGAATATTTTGAAACTAATTTGACTAAGAGATTGGCTCACTCCATTTTATTCGCAGTTTACTTATTTCAGATAGTATTGGTAATTTATTCCCAGCTATCCATCTCCAGCAAGTGTGAAACAAATATGCCCACCCTGCCAAGTTAGGCACATAAATGAGCATATCCATTTTTCTATTGAATTTAAAAGTTCCCATTGGTTTCAATTCTTTGAAAACCTACCACAAACCGTAACTGTGCGTGTGTATTGTTTGTAATCACTTCATTACCATAGCTCTAGAAAAGATTGAGAAAAAGGGCACATCTATTATGTCAAAAAATGGATCGTCCCTCCTCAACAAGTGCCATCTGAGATTGCAAACCCTCACACCTGTTTTTGTCATACTGTAAAATTTGTTCAGAATTTCCAGATTTTTTTCATCATGACCAAGGTTGTTGAATCGTAGTGTACAATCACACCCTTTGTTGTCTTAAAATATGACCCGTATATGACCAGTTGTGTCCGAGATATCAAAAGATCCAAAAAATGGATACCGGCTTTTCTCCGGATCATGACCGAAGTCTAAAAATGCTTTTTCACATTAATAGCATTTGTTATGTTAAAATGTGAGCCAAATCTGACCAGATACAGCTCCGGACATGAGCATGCACAGACACACAGCCTGACCTGAATGCAATACCCTTTTCACCTTTCTGGGCGAAGGTAGTAAATGATGAAATATATCACTATTGTTCATGAATGAGGATGTCAATTTTTCTATTGAATTTAAAAGTTCCCATTGGTTTCAATTCTTTGAAAACCTACCACAAACCATAACTGCGTGTGTTTTGTTTGTAATCACTTCATTACCATAGCTCTAGAAAAGATTGAGAAAAAGGACACATCTATTATGTCAAAAAATGGATTGTCCCTCCTCAACAAGTGCCATCTGAGATTGCAAACCCTCGCACTCCCGTTTTTGTCATACTGTAAAATTTGTTCAGAATTTCCAGATTTTTTTCATCCTGACCAAGGTTGTTGAATCGTAGTGTACAATCACACCCTTTGTTGTCTTAAAATATGACCAGTTGTGTCCGAGATATCAAAAGATCAAAAAAATGGATACCGGCTTTTCTCCGGATCACGACCGAAGTCTAAAAATGCTTTTTCACATTAAAAGCATTTGTTATGTTAAAATGTGAGCCAAATCTGATCAGATACAGCTCCGGACATGAGCATGCACAGACACACAGCCTGACCTGAATGCAATACCCTCTTCACCTTTCTGGGCGAAGGTAGTAAATAATGAAATATATCACTATTGTTCATGAATGAATCGCCATGGCATAAATTCACTTGAAAATGTATAACTATTGACTAAGTTATTACAAAATGGAGATTATTACTCTCGTGAATTCTGTCCATATTGACGCATGTACTGCTATTTGCAGAGTGAGTGACTTATTGTCTGTCCATATTGATACATGTACTGCTATTTGCAGAGTGAGTGACTTATTGTTTGTCCATATTGATACATGTACCGCAATTTGCAGAGTGAGTGACTTATTGTCTTTCCATATTGATACATGTACCGCTATTTGCAGAGTGAGTGACTTATTGTCTTTCCATATTGATACATGTACTGCTATTTGCAAAGTGAGTGACTTATTGTCTTTCCATATTGATACATGTACTGCTATTTGCAGAGTGAGTGACTTATTGTTTGTCCATATTGATACATGTACTGCTATTTGCAGAGTGAGTGACTTATTGTCTGTCCATATTGATACATGTACCGCTATTTGCAGAGTGAGTGACTTATTGTTTGTCCATATTGATACATGTACCGCTATTTGCAGAGTGAGTGACTTATTGTCTTTCCATATTGATACATGTACCGCTATTTGCAGAGTGAGTGACTTATTGTCTTTCCATATTGATACATGTACTGCTATTTGCAAAGTGAGTGACTTATTGTCTTTCCATATTGATACATGTACTGCTATTTGCAAAGTGAGTGACTTATTGTTTGTCCATATTGATACATGTACTGCTATTTGCAGAGTGAGTGACTTATTGTCTGTCCATATTGATACATGTACTGCTATTTGCAGAGTGAGTGACTTATTGTCTGTCCATATTGATACATGTACCGCTATTTGCAGAGTGAGTGACTTATTGTTTGTCCATATTGATACATGTACTGCTATTTGCAGAGTGAGTGACTTATTGTCTGTCCATATTGATACATGTACTGCTATTTGCAGAGTGAGTGACTTATTGTTTGTCCATATTGATACATGTACTGCTATTTGCAGAGTGAGTGACTTATTGTCTTTCCATATTGATACATGTACTGCTATTTGCAGAGTGAGTGACTTATTGTCTTTCCATATTGATACATGTACTGCTATTTGCAGAGTGAGTGACTTATTGTTTGTCCATATTGATACATGTACTGTTATTTGCAGAGTGAGTGACTTATTGTTTGTCCATATTGATACATGTACTGCTATTTGCAGAGTGAGTGACTTATTGTCTGTCCATATTGATACATGTACTGCTATTTGCAGAGTGAGTGACTTATTGTCTTTCCATATTGATACATGTACTGCTATTTGCAGAGTGAGTGACTTATTGTTTGTCCATATTGATACATGTACTGCTATTTGCAGAGTGAGTGACTTATTGTCTTTCCATATTGATACATGTACTGCTATTTGCAGAGTGAGTGACTTATTGTCTTTCCATATTGATACATGTACTGCTATTTGCAGAGTGAGTGACTTATTGTTTGTCCATATTGATACATGTACTGCTATTTGCAGAATGAGTGACTTTTTGTTTGTCCATATTGATGCATGTACTGCTATTTGCAGAGTGCGTGACTTATTGTCTGTCCATATTGATACATGTACTGCTATTTGCAGAGTGTGTGACTTATTGTCTGTCCATATTCATACATGTACCGCTATTTGCAGAGTGTGTGACTTATTGTCTGTCCAAATTGATGCATGACTGCTATTTTCAGAGTGCGTGACTTATTGTCGGGTCAAGTCTTTTGTGCATCTGAATGTTTGCAACAGGCAGAATTTATGAAGGCTGCAATCACCATGGCCCAAACAGCAGCACAAAAACAACAGGTAAATTATGAGAAAAATAAGATGAGCCTTCTCACGGTCTACTTATTAGTCCCCTGCCGGTAAAACCGGGGGACTATAGGTTTGCACTCCGTCTGTCTGTACATCCGTCCGTCCGTCTGTCGCAGTTGGTTTTCTGCACTTTTTTCTGCAGTCCAAGGTATTCAACTGAGAATTGGTATATTGCTTTGTTATGAGAAGTTACAGAACAACTTCGAGTTTCAGGCATATGCGTCAATTTTTGATGGAGTAATGCCCCCTTTCGAGTTAAGAAATACGAAAAATATCAGCTTTCCGCACTTTTTTTCGCACTCCTTCAAGATATTTAAGCGAAAATTGGTGCATCGCTTTAGTATAAGGAGTTACAGAGCAAGTTTGAGTTTCAGACATTTTCGTCTATTTTTCATGGAGTTATGCCCCCCCTCCCCCCCCCCCCCCCTCCTTTCGGCTTATGCAATAGGAAAAATTTGCACTTCGAGTTTCTTCGCAGTCTTTCAAGATATTATACTGAGAATTTCTACATTGCTTTGTTATGAGAAGTTACAGACCAAGTTCGAGTTTCGGGTGTATGCGTAAATTTTTGATGGAGTTATGCCCCCTTTCGACCTATGAAATATGAAAAATATTAGTTTTCCGCCCTTTTTCTCGCAGTCTTTCAAGATATTCAACTGAGAATTGGTACATTACTTTATTATGAGAAATTACAGACCAAGTTCAGGTTTCAGGTGTGTGCGTCATTTTTTAATGGAGTTATGTCCCCTTTCGTCTTATGAAATACAAGCATATCAGCTTTCAAGACTTTTTCCTTCTCCTTCACCATATATAACTGAGACTTGGTTTATTGCTATGTTATGAGAAGTTACAGATCAAGTTCGAGCTTCAGCTGCTTTTGACAATTTTTAATGAAATTTTTGACTGTTAATCTCTAAAGATTTATATCACCAGGTAGAGGACATGTATTGCAAAGGAATACTTACAGAATGCTTGTTTATCAGTTAACATAGTTTGAATGTTTGAAGATGCTCTCAAAAATATAGTTTTAGTTAGATGTTCAATAAATGGTAATCAGATCTTGTTTAGTGAACTTTAATATTTTGTAAGTTCTGCAATGATTAGCAGATGTATGTTAAATTGGGCTGAGGTAGGGTTGAGATGTAGTGAACTCTTATTCTTGTGACTGCATTCGTGAATATGAACATCAAGTGATAAATGTAGCCAGAAGTTTCTCAAAACAGCTGCTTGGACTGGGAGTGACAGATAGAGTATCTCCCTCCCCCTCCCCCACCTTTCTGTAATTTAGTGCAAAAACACTTAGATCACACTTACTCAATGACCCTGTGATTATGCCCTTGTTATCTCACACACACACACACCCAGAGTTGCCCTTATGCGTCCTTCTGCGCGTATATACGCATAAAAATAGCAGAGGGATGCATAAAAATTAGCCCTCTGCATCCCCGAGGACGCACGAGGGACGCAGTGAAAAAGTGTAACGGAAACTGATAACTTTGCGTGTGCTTAATTATCGATTATTTTATCGTGTGTGTATATTTATTTGTGCATGTTTTTACTTTAAAAAATAGACCTAATGTATTGTGTGTTCAATAAAAACGAACTTATTGCGTTGTTTAAGACCATGATTTGTTGTATGTTTTCTTGCACAACTCAAAGTTGGTAATGCCCATAAATCAGATTCAACCACCATATTTAATTGTAAACACAATCCCCAAATCATCCTTAGTATTCCATTTGATCTAATTAAAAAAAATAAATAATGAGTTTACATGGCCGATGTTAGTCGCCTTGTTTGGCCTACAAATTGCAAAAATACCCGCCATGTTTCTGTCAGTTGTGCTAAACGTCAGTGTGACGTGTCAGTATTTGATTGGATAACAGCGGAATCTCCCTCTCGAGGAACTCACGCTTGAGAAATCCAATACAACTGATCAAGCGTATACAAACGTGTTTGGGCGTCTTAACCCTTTCACAGCTCAGAACATTGGACAGATCACAAAGTTGTTATCACTAATATGCTGAATATTTTGAAATTAATTTGCGCATGCCTACTAGCCTAATGCAGCAACGACTTACAGGCAAAATATTTTTTTCTATTTACTTATCAAAATATCTAAATGGATGAAGGAATATATGGAAGATATTGTGATATCTTTTACACTTGAAGCAACAAATGCTATACACAGGTAGCAATAAGTCAGGACTATTTCAACAATGTTACCATTGTATGTAAACAGATAATTATTTAATAGTTTACCACCTTTATTGAAAATGAGTACCTTAGTTTTTGCAAATTAACCACCACAATGCCTACCCGCTGGTGCCTGAATGGATGAAGGTGAAGGGAGAGTGGTTCTCAATCAGTGTGCATTGGGCAAGTCGATAGTGGAGACGGCAGCAGAAAAACTGGTGCCTAACCTAAGAGACAAAGAACAGTGCGTTCTCCACTACCGCAACCTGAAGCTCTACCTCAGCCTAGGGTTGCACGATTATTCACTTTTCATAATCGCGATCATTTAAGAAAAATAATCGCGATCATACGATTAATCATGAACTGTATTAACTATGTCAATGCAGCTTAGAGGACGTTATTACTACTGCAGATTGTAAGATTATGGGTTAGTCACATGGGTATATATACATGGACAGAATACCCCTGTTTCTGATTGCAAACAAAGGAATGTATCAAGATTTTTCTAGCCGGAAAACGGAAGGTACCATATTTCGTTTAATTGTAGCCTATGCTCTAATAGAAGTCCACCCCCTAACTTTGACATATGAGCTCCAATGATTTCTTAGCAGTTTCAAAACGGCAAAACTCTGTATTAGAAGCCCATCCACTAACTCAGCAGATAATTTGTAAGAATAGCGTGTATAATAATAACAATCGTGTCACAGGGTGTCTACTTCTGACCGATATCTGCCCTGATACATTTCCGGCCCCTCTCGAAGTCAATACAGGCCTCGGATTTGTAAATCTCGACCACCTATTAGATTAATACTAATAGTAGGCCACGTATGTTCAAAATATAATAAAGTTTATTCCACACTTTTGTAGTTAAAATGCGCATAAAACAGTCTTGGCATGATTAAATAGCTTCCTTATAAATATATTTCAAGACCAAATTTATGTACCAAACAAGTACAGGAGAAAATGTGCATCAATTTTGTAACGCCGATCAACATTAAATGACCCAAATTGAATTATTACGAACGACAATATAGTCGGCTTCTTAAGTTGGCGAGCCAGCGGCTCTTTTGCGATGGGAGGCAGCGTGTTCTCGCGAGATATTATACGCTAACGGGAGTTTATCAAATGGGTACCCGTTATTCAGATCAGTATAATACTCAGTTCCTATCGCGCAATGATAATATATAGAAATTCCCGAGTTCCGAGTCCCCGATTCCAGAATATTTATATCCGAGTACTCGCTCTAAAATAAACTCTTCAATTGGAGGCGAATCACGTGATTTGTAATTTTCCGCAATGCCATTTTATATCAAATTGTGGATTAATTTTGATGTAATAAACGACCTTTATTAAAGAATACGCAATATTTAGGTGCTCAAATCAAATAATTTCACTTCCCCGGTGATGTTTTGAGGTATACATTAAACATAGGTGTAGGCGGTGAGAATTTTTACGGGAGAAAATGCGTTGAATTTCCGTGGTATCAGTTCTGGAACTTTTTTGGGAAAACCGTTAGCGCATAACTATTCAGAGAATGGGGAACGCGGGATAAGCGTGTGTGATTACAACAACAATGACAAATAGCGACCAAGTAAACAATCTTTATGCATCTAAAACTAATCACGAGTCAATACAAACAAATCAGTTATTTATTTATTTAGTTTATTTAATCATTCACACATTCGGCTGATAGCTGGATATTTGTTTCCATGCTTGGTAACGCCAGCAGAGTTTCACAAGCGTAAAAGTGTCTTGACAAAAATTTCAACATAGCGATTATACGAGTATTTCATTTTATAATCGTCCACGATCATTTTGAATTATATAATCGCGATTAATCGAATAATCAAAAAATTGTGCAACCCTACCTCAGCCTGGGTATGAGGTTGAAGAAGGTGCACAATCAGTCGCTGTGGATGGAGCCTTACATCCGACTCAACACAGCTCCTTAAGAAGGCCAACAGCGACTGAGAAGGATCTCTACAAGCTGATGAATAACGCTGTCTTCGGTAAGACCATGGAGAACTTGCGCAAGCGAGTGGATGTCAAGCTGGTCCGGTCAACCGAGGAGGACAAGCTGTGCCACCTAATAGCCAAGCCCAACTTCTCCTGGGCGAAGGTGTCCGATGATGATTTAGCGGCTCTCCACATGTACAAGACGAGCCTGCTGCTGAACCGCCCTGTCTATGTGGGAATGGCCATCCTGGACCTCTCAAAGCACCTCATGTATGACTACTACAAGCAGCTGAAGCGACTATATGGTGCCAATTGTGTGCTCCTGTATACTGACACATAACTTCCTGTTGGAGATCCAGACTGAGGATGTCTATGCTAATATGGCTTTGAGGAACGACTTCTATGACACAAGCGACTACCCAGTAACACACCCGCTACACAGTACTGCCAACAAGAAGGTCCTGGGCAAAGTGAAGGATGTGTGTGCCAGGGTGCCAATCCAGGAGTTTGTTGGCCTGCTCCCAAAGATGTACTCCATCAAGTGGTTGGATGAACAGGAAGTCAAGAAGGCAAAGGGTGTACACATGGCTGTGGTTAGACAGATTCACCATGAGGAGTACAGGGAATGCCTCTTCGAACGAAAGGTCTTTCACCATGGTATGAACATGCTGCGAAGTGAGGGTCACCACCTCTATGGAGTCCACCAGATGAAAACAAGCCTCAGCCCCTTAGATACAAAGCAATGGATCGCTCCCAATGGTATTCACACCCTGGCTTATGGTCACAAGGATGCCGTCACTCCTGAGCATACTGATGTGGGAACAGCCTCTCTGCCAGTGTCCGGTTCCACCGCTCGATGATAGCCTGGGCACAGTAATGTCCCACCTCGCTTCGCCTAATCGCCACACCATGTTTCCGCATGAGGGCCGCAGTTTCACCGTTAAACTCCTTACCCTCATCCACTTGCAGCAACTCTGGCCACTGGAGGGGATTTTGCGGGTCATAGATACTCTGGAACCCGGCAGCCGCCTGACCTGCGGACTTATCCATGAGAGGCACTGCCTCCTTGTATCTACTGGCGACATCAACGATGGTGAGGGCGTACTTGTAGGTCTTGCATGTTCCTCTGAAATGCGGAAGGAACAGCACATCAGCCTGGTGAACTCTGTTCAGGACAGCTTCATCGAAGTGTGCATACCGAATGTGCGCCGTCACTGAAAGGAAGTTTATCGGCAAAGGCTTGCCAGTTAAGGTTCTTGACGAGGTCATGCAGAGAAGCCATCCTATATAGCATGTCTCAAATGTTTGTCAGCCCAGATGACTGAGAGTGCTATCGCAACATACGGGAGCCATGGACCAGAAACACCAAAGAATGTGCCTACCCCCGAGGCGATGGCTGGAATAGCCTCAGAGATCTCAACTCCATGGAGAGCACTGTTGGCGATTTTGCAGACCATCTCGCCAGCCTTCGTCATGAACAGAGAAATCAGAGCCCCCCCCCCCAAGAGAGCCCTTCACATAGGTACGATAAATTCCCTTGGCTCAGTGAATTAGTCGGGGGGATTTTGACTCTACATCATCACCATCATAGTCCTCATCATAGGTATCCTCATCATAAGCATCCTCATCATTGTCCTCGTCATCATCATAGTCGTCATCATCATAGTCCTCAACTGAATCCTGGAAAGCTTCCAGTTTATACATTGCTTGCAGTTCCTGCTGACTATACAAGTGCGTTAAACTCGCTATATATATAGACATGGCATCCGCAATCTTGAATGCAGGCATGTTTGCGTTGGCGAATTGGGGTCTCAGCTTCGCTGACCCTAATGCAGCGGAGGTAGAGAGAAAACGTCATAACCAGGCGATGGAGAAGCTGTCTAAGGAGAAGTTTGAGTACAGCAAGGCACTCAAGTATATGCACCAAAGGGAGGCACACCAATGGCAACAAAAGGCTCAAGCCACCCAGAACATCCACGAGGCCGATGAGAGTCTCTATGAGTACTACGTGGCTGTAAAGCTCTCCGAGCCGATGCTCGACTATGAGACATTAGGAGCTCAGAAGATGACCGAGGCCATAGTAGTAGTGGCTGCTGTAGGAGTGGTGGTAGCTAGGACAGCTGCTGGAGTTATGCTCTACACGCGTTCAAGCTAAATACCTCCATTTTGTGAGAAGTGAACCTTGCTATATCCAAAGTACAGCACCGTTACTCCGACCGGGCGAGTGCCCCTCGCTCTCCATGCAGGTTCCCGACATGAAAGCTGAGCTGGTTGCCATGGTTAGGCGGGATGTCCCTTCCTCCGAGGTGGCACTGACCTTCGAGCGCTGACTCGAGATCCTTGTGGCCACTGGTCAGGCGGAGTAGGACATATGACTTCGTTTTCTGTCGATAGAGACGGCAATCAGCCAGATCACACACCTCACCGAGTACGTTGGTCCCAGCCGCCACAAGTTTGAAGTCGTCTAGCTCCCCCACCTCCTGGACCACCCCTCCCTTCTTAACCAAGACTTAAAGCTACGCCGTCCGAGGCACCTCGTTGCAATGTCAACTCCAGACGCTGGTTAGCCATGGCCTGGACCTGCTGATGCTCTCGCTGTACATGTAGGATTCATTGTCTAGAACCCGCAAGTTTTAGTTCCTGGTCATTCTCATCATGCCAGACCTGAAGTCATGGAGAGGTCATCGTTACTCCATCAAGATGTTCAGTGTACACCCGATGGAGCAGCTTGTCCTGCATCAAGGCCGGGTTCATGTGTGTTCTCGAGGAGGTAGAAGAGTGGCACCACGACAGGTATTTCTATGTCTGGTTGTAAGTCGAATTCTGTGAAGCCATCATTACATCCGACGGCATAGTACCCTTTCCCCTTCGTGTAGTAGGAAGGTGCACGAGCGAGTGGAGCCAGGACCCGGTACTCATCGTTCACATAGGTGGTGTCCAGGGTGTTGTTGCTCTGCATAATCTCCCACCTGCTCACCACCTGCGGGAGCTCTACCTTCTTCGCCTCTGTGCGCTTGAACTTGAGCGTCATGCTCCTAATCTCATGGATCTGGCCGGAGAGGGCGAAGTCGATGAACCTCCCCGCTGTGGATAGAGGATTCGCATCATGGATACTAGGTCGAATGACTGTCAGACAATCCTTCCAAGGATCAGTGTGGTGCGAGACAGCAGGTTCAACTGCATGTTTAAACGTCTGTATATGCAGGTTTTTAAACGGTGATGTTTGGTAAAGATCTCCAGCAGATCGTCTTTAGAGGGCAGAAGAAGCCTGTATCACCCTCCAAGAAGAAACCAGTACAGCTGCCGATTGACGGGGTCCAACGACTACTTCGTGACGTCAACATTATCTACAAGCGAGCCAAGGTTCCACCTTCGTCTGATGCGGAGATACTGACTGCTATAGAGGAGACCACACCGGCCCATAGTATGAAGGAATTATTGACTCTGATGCTCTACCGGAAGTTTGACAGTGTCCAGGGCAGGTCACTCAACCTAGCCTTCAAATCGACCAAGAGTCCCGTAATTCTTGCCCTTTAAAAGGCTAGGGTTGATCCCAAAGATCTACTAGCGGTCGGGAAGTGGGCTGGCATATTCCACCTCCACACTGATGATGAACACCGGATGCTGGATAATCTACAGGCTGGGGCCACAGATTACTTATGAGCGGAGATCAGTACATGTGTGACTGAGGGCCGTGAGGCTGGGCATGCCACTGGTCACACTGAAGGTAGAGAGGAGGGGTTGGCCGCCGGCCACAAGGAGGCCATTGAGCACATCCTCAATGAAAGAGGGCGTGACCGGCGGGCGAGAGACGAGGCAGCATTTAGAATATTCCCCGCCGAGAACTACCAAGACTACCTTATCAAAACTGTGCTTGAGGCAGTTGCTAAGAAGTCATGGCTGAAGTGTGTCTTCCGCGAGAAGTTTCAGAAGAATAGAGTCATGGCATCCGATTCTAAGTGGATAGAGTTTCAGAAACACCTACCCGAACCCTCTGTGGCACAGCGGAGTCTATGGACTAAACTTCTGAAAAAGTTTATCAAGAGACCACGGACAAAGTTCCTCAAGACTGAAAAACATCCCGGCTGACACATCAGGCATGTAGACCCGACTGACATGTGAGCTTCCTGGCTAAGTTCAACTTGTAGCTGAAGTTCTGAGCCTTCTCCAGTGAGGGCTTGAAGTGTGCAAGCTCCCCTGTCTCCTTGTTGCTGAAGGTGAAGAGGTATAGATCTGCGACCTTCTGCATGCCTGCGAGAAGTCTTGCTTGGTCTCCTTCAGGGTCAGGCTGTTATATATCGTCTCAAGCAGGACACTACCACTCTTCGAGCTAAAGTACAGGAGCCTCGCATTGTGCCGTATATCTGGCGATATCTCACGGGTGTACTTCTGAGAGGTTGAAGACAGTGATCTTGGTGTGCCGAATGCGTCTGGGGATGTTGCTGAGGTATGTGATTGTCTTCTGGTCCATCGCGGGATCGTCGATAACTAGAACAAGTGGTTCAGTTAGTCGAGCCACGAGCAGCTTCTCCATCAGTGCTTGCAGGTTGTGCATCTTGGTGATTGGACCGTTGTACCACTGATCATTATTGTCGACCGCCTCAGCGGCGGAGTTGAACACCAGGAGGATGTATTGAGACTGAAGATGTTCGGCGAGCAGGGCCCGCAGCAAGATGTATTTCCCATGTCCTGACGGGGCAATGATCAGCACCACCTGACCGGCATCATCTGTTTTACTGCTGTATGGCACTGACATGTTCCTGGAGGATGGTCAGCAGCTCTTCAGCCGTAGCCTCGTCTATATCTGGGAGACTAAATGGCAGTACATCCTGTACCAGCTCTTTTGCCTGCAGTGTGGGTAGTGTAGTACCGCCAGCAGATATGAAAGATGCGATAGAAGCATCAAGCATGAAATCCCAACAACAGCTGCGAAGGTAATGCAGAGAGCCTGTGTCAGTGCCCGCAGTGTCTAGCACCTTGGGTATCCGTATGATGCAAGCTCGAGCAGCCATGTGATCTTAAACGGCGGGCCAAAGAATCCTGACTTCTTCACCTCGGGTAGTTGGAGCTTTGCTGTTGCATTCGCTTGGCCATCCACCGTGATATGGCTCAGGTCGAGGGTGCCCACCTTGAGATTCTCCCCATCTTGTTGGAATGAGCTCCGTGGTTTTAGGAGATCCTTAACCAGGTCCTGTGCATAGAACTCGGCCATAACCTTGATGGCACCAGCCTCATCGACTCCGAGCATACCTCGCATCACTGCCCTGTCTTTGATGCCCATCCCCTTGCATACAGTCCTGGCCTTGTTGATCGCTCATTGTCCTAGTGTGTCACTGCTTCCGATGACATCTCTGGCTGGGATGCTACTTCGGATCTCGAGGTTCTCCCTTCTCATCGAAGTCTAGGAAGGAGATAGGGGCAACAGTGTCCTCTGAACCGAGGCGTGCCTCACCCAAGTGAGCGAGATCTCTAGGTCTGTAAGTGATAGAGACATTGTTGGGTATATATAGCGGCTTAAACCTAATCGTATCCAGCAAGAACCGCGGAAACAGATGGGCATAGGAGGACCATGCGGTGGGCCACGGAAATAGGTAGCAGTGTTCAGGACACTGGCCCTTCCTGCAGGGGCATGCCTTGTGGGATAACCACCATTTCTGGGCATTGGAAATCCTCCGTCCATGTGATCGACTATGCGCCACCGACTCTGGCTTCTTCTTTTTCTTCTTTTCGTTCGCTGATCATACCGCCAGTCCTAAGTGACTATCGACATGATCATAAGCGACTGGCATAGCCCGCCATCCCTCATAGGCTACTGTTGTGTCATGGACCTGCCAGGCATCCATTATATATACCCATCTTAAAGCTAGACATTGGCCACGATGATGTCAACCATAGCACTTGCCACTAGCCCTAGAACCGCGGCTTCCATTAGAGGGATGCGTTCACCCATAATCTTGGCGCAACAGTATAGGAGGCGCCACTGATGGCGATCTTTGTGATCAGATATGTTATTCCTAGACAGTGGTCGACAACTGTACTCACCACTGTAGCGAGGACAGCGGCTCCAGCAGCAGGAATAACCTCATTACCACCCGTCATCTTTACCACGGCCACATTCGCCGCCACGTTACTGGTGACATGAATGGCCAGGGCTTAGCGTGTGTCAGTAGCTTCTGGGTCTTGCTTTTGAGCAGCTCCACCTGGCTCTCCGGGAGTTTCTTTACAATCTGTACCGTTGACATCATTGTTTAAGCCCTGAATATGCAACGCGTTTAAACGTGTACGTTCTACCTCGAGAGCGCTAAGCAACTCTAACCAGTCTGCATCTTGCAGCTGCTTAGATTGGTATTCAGGAATATCCATAGCACTATACATAGCGGCTTAAACCATGGACCTATGCCTCAGGTACTATGACGTCTTCCGCACCAAATTGAAGGGCTACAAGAAGAAGTCACCAGATGAGCTCGCCCAGCTCTCTAACGCTGAGGTAACAGAGGAGCTGAAAGCTGTGAAGCTCTACCTAGGTTTTGGTAAGGGGCAGATCTGCTTCGTCGAATACCTCATTATGGGCGGGAGTATCGTCGAGCAGCTCCTGTGTACTAAGGGATTCTACAAGGATCGGGAGTATCTGTTGGACGTGTTCCAGCAGTTGCAGGCATCCATGGCATCCCCCGATACTGAGTTGAATAAAGCTCTGCGCTTCTACAAGCTAGAAAAAGGCTGTACCATCAAGCCATACAGTCCTTGGGTGTGTATGCTGACAGGCCAAACTAGTTCAGGCAATCTCATTTGCCACGACTCCCACTCCGGAAGAGGGTCAGGATGCTCTATTGCTCTACGGCAGGATCTACTAGCGGCGGAGAAGACTGGTGATGAGCACAGCAATAACCAGACCTGACACCACTTGTAGGGCTAATGCCCCAGTGCTAGCACTGCTAACGGGCGGGGTTTCCTCAGAGGGTTTAGTTAGATTTTGCAGCACTGTGCATCGGAATGCTGGCTTGTGGGAATGCTTGTGTCACGGGGGTTGGGATGACATGCGCGGCCAAGTTGATGTCAGTGTTAAACCCAAACCACCAGGTCCTCGATATTCACGATTAGGTTGCTCAGATAAGCCGCAGGTGTGGAGATATGGCAAGGTCCAGCTGGCGGCAAGCCTCCTGTAGGGCTTGCTGGAACTTGGCAATGAGGCTGCTAGGGTCTGCAATGAAGATCATATCCTCGATGCAACTGCTGAACATAGCCTGCACCTCTTTGATGCTCACCCCCTCTATAGAGTGGCACAGCTTGGTCTGGGCCGTTAGAAGACAATAGCATAATGCTTCTAAGGACTGGTTGATTCGAATGATCCCCACTGGTGTATGCCCTGAGTTTGTGTGTGGGATAAAATATTTCCAGGCATCTGGGTGGTCTAGCCTGATGCTGGTTATGTGCATATTCTGCACCCTCACTCCGGGCTCTGAGTCTGGATCGAATGAGAACGTCGCTGTCTTCCGTGGTGTCTGATAGGGGAAGCCTGAGTAGTCTCGTCTCTGGTCACCATACATAATTCCCCGGCCTTTGTTGTCACCACCATGCCACCGATAGTCTGAGTGGGCATTGAACTCTCGCTTGAGTCTACTCGCTGCTGAGAGGCTGTAGCTAGCGGTTCCCGCAGGCTATGGGTTGAAATCATTGGTATCAGGCAGGCTTGCGCCCAGCTCATGGAGGATTTGTCTCACCATGTAGTACACATGGAATCTGAGACAGCTGGCAATGAGCACAGCTTCGGGGGTACCAGAATAGGAGTGCAGCAAACATGTGCCGACATTGCATCCTGCTGTGGCACACCACAAAGTTCAGCTGTTGGTTCCAGAATGAGAGATTCGGGCCTGCCATCCAGGTATGAGCTTTCTTCACATCCTTGATGGTGATTACAAGGTTGGTCAGTGATCATGGATTGATGGAGAAGCTAATGCGGGACTGCCTGTCGACTGTGATCGAAATAGCTGTTACGTCCGTTATGTTATCCAGGAGACCACGTAGTCCAGCTCTGGAGCGGGTTCAGAGTGTACCCAAGAGGGGCGGTTGGCTCTGGTCGATTGTCGTGAAGTTCGTCGGGAATGCCATCTATAGTAGTCATCTTAAAGCTGCTGTTCCAGCCGCGGACACAACATACTATTTGACACCGTAGAGATCTTTGATGCGGCCCACTGCAGTATCTCATTTTTTAACTCCTCCATGTCCACCCGCCCGCTGGAACCTTTGCGGTATTGCTGGCGCACTTTGGGTTTCTCTGTACGGTATAGGTTTTGGAGCTTCAATATATGGTCACCGTGGTACTCTTCATCACTGACCTGCCCATCCTCGAGAGCTTTGCTGACAGACTCGTCGATAACCCGTAGGCTGCTCTGTGCCAGTGTTACATACTTAGCATGCTTCTCCAGTTTCCTGGTGATCTGACGCTGTCCAACCGCCAAGACAGTGGCCAGGACAGTAGCGGCAAGGGTAACACCCCAGCGGGATAGCAATGATAGCACCCACCCCTGTAGCGAGGGTGGCAATGGCAGCCACACTGCTAGACTGTTGTAGGCTGTTTTATATCACCTGCGTGTTCTGCGGTACTTTTCTGTCTCATGGATGAGATTCTGTCTGATGGTGTCAATCTGCTGGAGTCGCCAGCCGTGGACTGTACCACCCTCATCAGCTGCCAGGGTGGAATATAGTTCAGGCTGTTTTCGCCACTCCGATTTAGCCATGGTATACCTAGGTCTTAAACTCGTGCCATCACCTGTAGGATCTGCTGATGAGTCGTGGGATTCATCTTGGAGAGCCTGGCAAACCGAACAAGCTTGTTGGTGTGGAGACATACCACCCTCAAACACCCCTCACCCAGCATAATGTCAGGGGTCAGTTGCTTTCGCAGCCATGACATCTGGAACTTCACCTTGTCACTCTGATAGTGCAGCCACCGTTGGTGGAATTTCTTGGATTTATACTCCTGCACCCTCTCCTCTTCCCACTGCAAGATTTCTACAGACTCATCACAATCGTCATCCAAGTAATTGGCCCTATGACGGCCTCCTGCAGGATGAGGCTCTCCCATTCTTGGACAGAGTTGTAGTCCCTTCGTCTCCTTGCCTCTCTGGCGTTCTGTTCATACCAGCTCATCCGCTGCAGTCGCTCGCCTTCTTGTCGACAACGCATTTCCTGTACCGCTATATCTACCATCCCGGAGAAGGTGCTCCTCTATCTCCTTTTTCAACATCTCGGCGAATGCCTGATAGGTCTGATATGATATCATGATGATAGGTCAGTAAGTAGTAGCAGCGTAAGCTCTAATTGGGCATCCGACAGACCATCCATGCTGGCATGTAGACTAATGGTGGAACTGTCAAACAGGTGATTTACATGGGTGAACATGTTGGGGCTGATCGGTTTCCACGGTTTGCTGGTGGCTCCTGGCAGATATTCTATCATGTCTAACCCTACTTCAGTCAGTGAGCTGTGGTAGGCACTTCCCGCTGGCGGATGAAACACATCGGTGTGTACGTTCATGGTGGAATGCTGAGCTACCTTGCAGAGAACCCATTCTATGCGATACTGAACCACACATCTACCAACTATAGATGGTCTGATGCCCTTCTCCCCGTTTTGGAGTAGCAATCGGCCAATCTGCTTTTCTATGCACTCCGTTTAAACCATATATATATATACAATGGAGCCCATATTTGCTCACTCAACCGGTCTAGCTGATCTCGTGGACATGTACGATGTTGATGCCGCCAAGGTTACGGAAAGCGATGGCAAGTCATTCGTCCTCCAATATGGAGCAGACTCCAAGACATTCTCCATTCATCCCATCGGTGGAGATGGTGTAGAGCTGCTCACTGACCTAAAGGATGTCTCAAAGGAACGTCTGAGTCGAGAGAGGGATGGGGACATAATAGTGTTCCGCTATGACTTCCCGAAGAAGAAGTTCATCCTCCACCCCCATGTCTTAGAGCTGACTGTAAAGCATGCCCCACCGATGTCACATGATAGTGTGGTGTTGACCCTGGCGAAACAGCTGCAGGTAGTCTTCGAAAAGAACGCCGTGTGGTACCGCGCTGGACCTGGTGGTAATTGGCGAGCGACCGTGGGTGCCACTATTTAGACCTCCAGCGGTTATTGACCTGGAGGTCATCCCACTCTCCACCGTTGTGAAGAAGGATGGCACAGTCCGGAAGCTTTATAACAGGGGGACATCTTTCCTGACCTATATAGGACAGGGCACAACCCTGATGTCTCTTCTGGCATCCTTAGCACATGGCCAAACATGGGCCATCTTTGCTGGGTGACTTTTACAGACAGCATTGACGTATTATACATCTTCTATAGTGCATCATTGGAAATTATGATGTCTGGCCATCGGTGTCCAGTGATGGTGTGTAGGTGTTTGCGGTGGCAGGCATCGAGTTTGTCTAGAGCTGCCTTTGGAGCTGCCAAGCTGTTACAGTTATACAGCATCAAGGATACGCAGGTTGCATTGTATAAACGTAGCCTTTTTATCAAGGGCATCTTTGATCTACGAAACCATAGCTTCCAGAAGGACTGGAAAGCTATGTTCCCCATGACGCAGAGTGCAGAAATGTCAGCAGTACTGCAAAGCAGTGAGCCCAGGATTTGAATTTTCCTCCATGGTTCGCCGCCATGAAGTGGGTCGTCATTTTCTATAGTTTCATGCTTTGTGGGTAGGTATATGTGGGTGAACTCTGTGTTGGATTCATTCATAGAGATTCTCAATTTTTTTTTTGCTTGCAGCTATTGGGAGAAATTCGTCTAGGGGTTTCTTTTCCTCGTCTATGAAGTCCCCATCATCGGCATATTCCATCTCTAGCGGCATGCCCAGTATTGACACTGGGGGGGTGGGGGGTGTGTGTTTGGTCTTGTGAAACTTCCCCGCACAGATTTCAATGCGGCAGCGAGGTAGCAGGTGAAAAACACCGGAGATAGACCATCTCCCTGTGGGGAGCCAATTGATGTCTCAAACTCTACAGACTTCACTGACTTGACTCGTACTCTCAGCTTGGTGTCTGCATGCAGTAGTCTCACTAGTCGTAGCTCATCTTCATTGCAACTGGCCTGGTGTAGTACATCTAGGATCTTTGAGCGTTTAATTGTGTCGAAGGCTCGTGACATTTCAATGCCTATTTTGTGGAAGTCCCAGTGTTTGGACATGACTACCGACACAAGCATGCATTGAGCCCATGCAATGTCTGCGCAGCTGCGTCCACGTTTGATGCCATTTTGACATGATCCGGTAAAGTAATCGATCTTGTCTCGGATACGGCATAGAGTAACATTGGATAGCATTTTCTGTATGCTGTTGAGGAGCACAATGGGCCGCAGATTGGCTGGGGGCTCAGGTGGCTTTTTGGGCTTGGGTAGTGCGATAAGGGTGCCTTGGCCTACAGAGTCGATGGACAGGTGGTGCATAAAAGCTGAATTGATTAGGTGCGTGATCGGTTTTGAGATAATGTCACTTGCATATTTGAATAGTTCAATACTCATGCCATCAGGTCCAGATGCACATCCATTTTTCAGGGCCTTAAGTGCCTTCTCAACTTCTGCTGTTTTAATTGCTGTTAGTAATGGCCTGCCGTCTCCTGAGAACGGGTGCAAGGGCTCATCATCGTTGTCAGTGAACTGTTCCTTGAACTGTTCTCGGATCACCTCGGCTTTTCCCTGGTCAGTCCCGATAAAGTGTCCTTCAGAGTTGTGTACAGTTAGTGGTGGTGTGTAGTCAGTAACTCTCAGGGCTCGGGATGCCCAAAACATTTTGTGACAGTAATCCGTGGCAGTGATTTCATCTGCTAGGGAGTCTGCCTGTTGAATAGCAAGATCTTTTAAGCAATCGCTAATGTGGCGCAGAATATTATTGCGCTCCCGGTGTAGTTCGGTGCGGTCTACACTTTGGCCACTTTGACAGATACGCAGCCGTAATGCTTTCTGCTCTGCTGACAGTTTTACTACTAGAGGGTCGTCAGTATACCTAGTTTGGTTGTTTTTGAGAACACCTATGGTGCTGGTAGCTGATGATTCCATAGATTTCAGTATTCGTTTGGATCGGAGCTGACATCGATGTTAGCTGTCTGCTCCCCGAGGGCTTTTTTGTATAACATTTGAGTGTCAGTGTCGCTGATGACCTTGGGTAGGTTGTAGGTGACTCTACCCTCTTGCCTGGTATGGTGTTTATATATTAGGTAGAGATCGTTCATCTGAAGGCGTGTAATGACTAGCTTATGGTCAGAATTGAGGTCTGTGCCTCCATGCGAACGAGCGTTCCAGAGTAAGGGTTTTGCTTCTGTCCTGCATAGTATGAAGTCTATTTGGTTGAAGACAGCTGTTGTAGCCTTAGAACCTTTTGGGGCTTTGTGGTCAGTAATGTGTCCAGTCCATGGTGTCCGGTGACGGCATGGGTGTTTGAAAGCCGTATATGTAACAAATAGGCCATTGGAACTAAGAAATGCCACCAGTGCATCTCCATTGCTGTTGCGTGTGCCCTCTCCATAGGATCCCATGCATACGCCAAGTCCTGAACTTTTGTCCGCAATTCCGAGTTTACCCAGCTTGGAGTTGAAATCTCCATACACAAACAGTTGCCATCTAGCTGGGATTGTAATGGCAGAGCTCAGTTCGGCATAGAAGGAATCGAATATTGCTGGATTCTCTTTGGCTTTTTCGGTAGTTGGGCCATATGCGTTGACAATTCGACACTTAGTGGTGGTGTGTTTTCGCGTAGGTATAGCCAGGTCGATGAATGCATTGCAATCACTGACGTACCCAAAACTAATGACATGATCCAAGACCCTTGGTCTGATTACAAAGCCTAAGCCCGCTATGTGGCGTGTTTTTGCTCCATGAGCACTAGCTTATGGCCTGTCTGTAGTTGCTGCTCTGTGTGTTTAGCTACTTTAGTCTCTTGAATGCATGCAATATCGATGTTGTAGTGTTCACAGTCTGCACCTAAGGTTTATCTGTTTGATGTTGCACTCAGACCACGTAGCTATGGTAAGCTCCTGGGAAGATTGCGTCGTGTGAGGATATTGAGCACAGTTTCTTGTTTGAAGAAGGCTAGACATAATCAGAGTTGCCCCTGTATGCGGATGTCAGCCCGCAACCCTTGATGACCTAGTTTCCCAACAAAGTTGGGACATAAGGAGGAGACCGGCGTTAAGGTGTCATCTTCTCCCCCCCCCCCTCCCTGTCGGACGAAAGCTTCATTTCGTATA
This sequence comes from Chaetoderma sp. LZ-2023a, assembly GCA_034401795.1. NCBI lineage: Eukaryota > Metazoa > Mollusca > Caudofoveata > Chaetodermatida > Chaetodermatidae > Chaetoderma > Chaetoderma sp. LZ-2023a. The sequence goes on from CM067373.1 coordinate 46,432,867, forward strand.
CTCTCAGCTGGAACCACATTAGAAGGCATTAAATGCAAGATTATGAATCTTTTTCTGGCGCTAAATGGAAGCAGATTTATTTAGCAAGTAGTGATTGAACGATAAGTATGTTTATGTGGTTAACAAAATGACAGACCAACCCTAGAGGGGGTCTGTGGTCGTTATCTCCCCTGAAATACTTAAAATTCATCAAAATTATCTTGTTCGTGCCAGATCTTGAAGAATTTTGAACCTATGCTCTCAATTCCTTTGTCACTAAATATATTACTTGAAGAAGCAGTGCTATGATTCCATTTTGAAGAAATTCATCCGTATTTTCCTGAATTATCTGTGATTCTTCCTTGAAAATCTTAAAGTTCACCAAAATTCTCTTGTCCGGGCATAATAGTTGAACCGAATTGAACCTGCACTTACAAATCTATTTTTCTTTAAGGCGAGATGCAGTGTCAGGATTTCATTTTTCATTGATTAGGTTTGCTAAAATATTGTCCTTTACAATTAAAGTTACATGTATGTCCACTCTTGATGTATTTTTATCTGAAATGTTTGGATCCAGGGGGATATACCGTCTTGATGGCTGTTGTTTATTACTAATATGGTGATTGTTCATGTTTTTCTGGTTCCATCTGAGAGTATACGAAATGAAGCTTTCATCCAGTGTCTTAAAGTACTTTAGCATGAGTACATAGAGAGCGTTTAAGACATTGAGGACATCGCTCCCCTTTTTACAAAAGAAGGGGGGGGGGCCACATGTTAAACGGTCATTACTCTCAACATCCATTGTGTTAGCCGATGTCCAACTCATTTCCTGGTTGTGTTTCATACAAAATTTCAGATGTTTGTGCTCCAAAAGCAAAAGAGCTTGCTCTTCCATGGACGAGCCGGTCTTCTGACCTCGGCTTTCTCCCGCCGAATTCACTTACGAATTCTGGCTATATGATAGAGTATCAGGGTGGTAAGTATACTCTTGATGTGAAATAAAAACGAAATCACATATTTCTTTTTTCACGAGAGAGTTGATACTTACCACCCTGATACGATCCCGGCCTCTCCACCCCTAAGAGGCTCGGTCTTTCGGCGTTTTATGTTGCAATTTGTCAGCCAATAATTTGGAATAGAAAGAGACAGCCCTGCGCATGCGCGAGTTGAGTAACCTTCCCAGTGGGTTATTATTGGTTGTAATAGCATTTCTGAACACCTATTGCTATCTGAAAATTAGACTAGAGGCGGTTTTAGTGGTCAGTGATACCAGTTTTCATTCTTTTAGCGTTATGTTGCCAATTCTCATTTGAAGTAAAGTTTGTAGGATTCTTTAAAATATTTTAAATGCTAGGGGTTGAACTAGTCGAAATATTTCCGGTTACATGGTTATTTGTGTTGAATAAAACTTTGTTCAGGTTCCCCCACCCTAATGCAGAATGACATGTACGATATAATCGAAAATCGCGATTATATTTTCAAAATGATCGCGATTATGAAAATGAATAATCGTACAAGCCTACCGCAAGTTGAGATCTTCCATTTCCGGTTCTCGTGGGTTTTTTTGCCTTCCGGTCGAACTAGTTCTGTTTTCGCTTATCTGTATCCTTCCTTTTCCTCTATGGTTTAGATCCTGATTATGGTAGGCTCCCTTCCGTTTCCTGTTCATGTGAGTTGGGGTCTACTTACACTTCCGGTTCCCATGTTGCTTCCGCTTCTAGTTTAACTTCTGTTTCCAGTTTTACATCACCTTCCTGTTCCGGTTTTTCTTCTATTCCTTTAGATTCCTCTTCCTGTAGTCATTTTTCCTCTTCAAATGATATGTTTTCTCATTCTTCTTGCATTCTCCTCCTAGAGTTCAATTTGCCAAGCTGTAGTTCTTTTGCTTCCTAGTCTTCTAAAGACTTTTCCTCTCAGAGCGTTTTGGCTTCAGCTTCTCTTTTCACTTCAAGAGATATACTTACCTCCCTAACACTATGATATTTCCTAAATATCGACCTTCACTCAATAACCCCAGATTTAAAAAGAAAGTTGCCCCTACTGGGCAGGTAGACAGGTGACCGTCTACCGGATGCTGGCCCCAACCACGCACATGTGCAGACTGACACTGCCTCTATTGGCCTAAATCACATGCTTGCTTGCCCTGTAGGTGGGGCTTAGAATACACCTTCCGTATCCTCTGCATATCGTAAGAGGCGACTAAAGGAGGTACGGGTGAGGTAACCTTGACAGAAACCTCGAGTGCTGAAGACGGAGGTTCCAGGCCGCACGGCGCACTCTAATAAACCATGGATCCACGCACTTAGCGCTTATGATCATGTCGATAGTCACTTACAGGACTGGCGGTATGATCAGCGAATGAAAAGAAGAAGAAGACATGCTTGCTAAATTGTTTTTGCTTGCTAAGTTTTTGCTTAAATATCTTTGGAAAATAGTTTTAAGAGGTGTTGGACATATCTGATCATCATAATACTCGTGAGGCTGTTGCTGGACCAAGTTATCAGGTGAACTCTAGTTGCATAGTTACATAGGCCTCTTCTGCTTGTTAGGATATGCAGCCTGTAGCAGGTCTTCACTATCTTCATTGGCGTCTGGATCCTGCACCTGTTGAACTGGTATGTTGGTGCGGATGGGCATGATCGGAGAATCTATCATGTATGTGGCCTCGCTGTGGTGTCTGTCTAACCTTGCCTTGAATGAGTTGATGGATGGAGCCGTCACTACTGACTTTGGTAGACTGTTCCAGTGGGTAGTCGCTCTAATAATTTAAAAAACGCTTTGTAGTGTCTGTGTTGAAACGTTGTTTCTGCACTTTAAAGCTGTGACCTCTTGTCCTGTCGCCTTTGTCGAGTGGTAGAATGGCTTCATGGTTTACGATGTACACATCATGTAGATATTTGTACATTTCTATTACGTCACCCCTTAGACGTCTGTACACTAGGCTCGGCAGTTTGAGTGATTTGAGGCGCTCTTGGTATGGCATTTGCTTGAGTCCTGGAACAGATTTCATGGCTCAACGTTGAACAATTTCAAGTAGTTGGATGTCTTGTAGAAGAGGGACCAGATGACATTGCCATATTCTAAGTGTGGGCGGACTAGGCTCTTATACAACAAGATAAATGTGCCAGGATCTATCTAGTCAAATGGTCGTCTGATCATGCCAACTAATCTGTTGACCTTATTGGCTGCCTTTTCTGCATGCTGGTTGAACTTTAGAGAATTGTCTACGTACACTCCTAGGTCCTTCTCACATACAGTCTCCTCTAGTACAACAGTCTCGTCACTTTCCTGCATGCTGTATTTGAATATATCGTTAGATCTGCCTCGTTGCATAACTTTGCATTTAGTTGCATTAAAACGGAGTTGCCATGTATCTTACCAGTCTTTTAAGCTATTCAAGTCTTTTTGGAGTGCATCATGGTCAGTTCTGGAGTTAACTCGCGTGAACAGCTTGGTGTCATCTGCAAAGAGCTTGATCATGCTTTTTACTACTCCTGGCATGTCATTAATGAAGCAGATCAAAAGTACTGGTCCAAGCACACTGCCCTGTGGAATGCCACTTAACACTGGAGTCCACTGGAAGAACTGCAGAAAACCACAGATTTCATCTTGAGAATGGCTCTCCAAGTGTGATACCAGCTATCAAAAAGAAGAAGAAGACTGGAGTCCAATTGGAGCAAGATCCACTGATGGATACTCGTTCCTCAAGAGAATGGAGAAGCAGTGCTGACTCCTGTGCTTTATACACTTGCAGATGTTGCTAGAGGATCATTGAACTCAATATAAAGGTATTTGGGCTTTATTACTTCTCATAGAAAGATTAAACAGCTTCACTCTGTTAATATCTCTGATAAATTGAAAGTCTGGATTTAGCTCCTCCATTTGGTCACGTTTTCTTTGATCTTTGCTCTCCTAATTTAATTATAGAGGAGTCCGCCAATATTGAGGCTTCTACTCATATTTCGAACATTAGGACACATTTTAAGAGGGAGTCTTCTTTCGTTAGGCAAGTTAGGAGTCCAAATTCTTCTCCGAAGAGGAAGAGCATCAAGCCAGATGAGTATGGGGCTTATCCATCTAGAGTCTTTACTAATTCAAGTAGGTTCCGTTCACGGTTCCAGGACAGGTTTTCAGACTCTGATAGGTTTGAGGCTATCCCATCTAACAGACAGAGGTCTCCTTATCATTCGGGTTCTCGTTATAGAGGTAGATCTTCTGGTACAGTAATATATAGATCGAGATCTTGAGGTCATTCTTTTTCTCGTGGTTATCAGGTGAAAAGGGTTTGAAGGTCTGGTTTCCTCCCGGATATGTCCAGCCATTGCCCCTCAAACCGCCTCAAGTTCTTCCTCCATGGGCAGATCCTCAAGTTCGATATCTGCTTCCCGGCGTTCCAGTGGGAGGTCGCCTTTCTCTGTTCTGGGAGAATTGGCAATCCTTTGTTCAGGACTCCTGGCTGGTGGACCAGGTGCGCTGGTGTTATGCACCAACTTGGATCCAGGATCTCTCTCATTTTCTCCGAAATGGACACCAGTTCCTTCTGATCAAAAGAAACTGCTAGCTTTAGAGGAGCTAGAGTCCTTGATCTAGAAGTATGCAGTAGAGGAAGTTTTCCAGTGGATTTTATATCCGAGCTATTACTCCACTTTCTTCCTGGTGCCCAAGAAAACAGGGTGTTGGTGCCCCATCATCAATCTCTAGAATCTGAATCTGTTCTTAACTGATCAATTCTCCAGACAGAAAATTTGCTCGCACTGAATGGCATCTCAAGACTTGAGCAGTCTAGTCAATTTTTCTTCTTCGGTCACCCCCACATGGATCTTCTTGTATGTATGTATGTATGCATTTATATAGCGCCAATTCCAGAATTAACTGCCCAAAGGCGCTTTACAAAAGTTAAAGCTAATTTAAAATAGTGAAATATGCTTTTTGGAACAAATGGGTTTTAAGAAGAGTTTTGAAAGCCTCAACATTGTTGCTGTTTTGAATGTTGGATGGAAGGTCGTTCCAAAGTTTTGGTCCAGCTATGGAGAAAGCACGCTCTCCAATGACAAGATTGGAATTGGGTACTACGCAGAGTAGCTGTTCACTCGATCTTAGTGCTCTCGGTGCTATTCGTCTAGTTATGAGTGATGATAAATACGGTGGGGCTAAGTCATGTAGGCATTTGAACAATAAAAGTGCGACCTTAAATTCGATTCGTTGTTCCACTGGCAGCCAGTGTAGCTCTTTGAGGACTGGTCGAATGTGTTCATGCACTTTTGTTCTGGTTATTAACCGGGCTGCCGTATTTTATGCTCATTGGAGACGTAACTGCGATGATGATATGCCTGTGAGAAGAGAATTGCAATTGTCCAGCCTTGATGTAATGGTTGCCTGGACGAGGGTATTGACTGCATTATAGTCTAGCAATTTCCTAATTTTACCGATGTTGCGAGTGTTCAGAAATATAGATTTACAGATCGACATCACATGGCTTTCCATAGACATAGTATTGTCAAAGACTGCGCCAATATTTCTCGCATTAACACTAAAAGTGACAAGCGTCAATGCCCACATTCCCACGTTCATGTCTGCTTTTCCAGAATCCCAGGCTCTGGCAGTGGATGCCCTGTCTCAGTCCTGGACTGGATGTCGGCATATGCTTTCCCTCCAACCATTCTCGTTCTCCTGGTATTGAATAAAGTCGGAGAGCAGGTTTGCGAGATCATTCTGATTGCACCTCTTTGACCCAGGAGGAGTTGGTTCATGGACCTGCTGGATTTGTTAGTGGGTATCCTTTGTCATCTTCGAATTTGTTCGGATCTGTTATCCCAAATCAGGAGGAAGTGTCTATATCCCAAATCCAGAAATCTTCCGTCTTTGCTCAAGGTAAATCTTGAATCCTCAATTACTACGGACCAATTTTCTTCTAGATCTAAGGAAATCCTTCAATGTACCACGGCAGAGGCAACCAGTTACCAAGGGTCAATTAAAAACGTTCTCTAAATGTTTTGCAGAAAATGCTATTGTGCCCAATTCTGCATCTATCCCAAGTGCTATATTTCTTATCTTATCTTTTTTGTGTTGTTAAGCTGTCAACAAATACAGTTAGGCATTATATGTTCTCTCTAGCTTCTTCCTTAGCTTGTCTTCTTAAGGCTGACCCTAACGACTCTAAAGTTTTAATAATTTCATTCATGGTCTGAGTAATATTTGTCCTGTTGCAAAACATTTACTCTCTTGGAATCTAGCTCTTGTCCTTCAAGTTCTGGCAGGGAAACGTATTGAACCTCATGGCTCTGTGTTGTCTGAAATTATTAGCCCTTAAAGCTGTCTTTGTTGCTGTAGCCTCGGCCAACAGATGCTGTGAGATTCACACTCTGTCCACAGAGAATGATAGATTCAAGGTCGTGGGAGATGGTCTAGTTCTTTACCCAAGAAAGAAATCTATCTAAAACTCAATCTAGTCTTCATTCTGTCAACCTATTGTTCTTAAAAGTCTCAATTCGCTGTCCGGTAAATTCTGGTGTCCGGTCAGAGCACTTAAAATATACAAAACACACTACTTTTAAAAGGACAGCTCCTACTCATCTTTGGGTCACTTATGCGGATGGTTTGAAATACACACAGTTAAACCTGCTATAAACACCATTTATATTAACTCGTTCACCAATGGATTCCCTGTATCACATTTTCAAGGCATCCACACAATAAAACTTGAAGCCGTTGCTGCCTAAGGCATAACGACTTCACGTCAAAGTAATTTCATAATATTCAACAAGAGAAGTTTTATATCATAAAGAATATACTTTTTCCAGGATTTATCGGTGAAAGAGTTAAGAGACCACGTTGCCTTTAGAGACCATTTTCTTCATTTGCTAAATTCCTTAGCAATGTATTTGAACGTGGATTAATAAACCAGCTGCCGTAAGAGACTGCCTTCTGACTCTCCCTTGGGTAGTGTCTTAATACAAGTTTGACTGTATGTCATCAATTTCTATCGTCAGCACTGATGTCATCTATTTTCGCTTAAACATTGTTCAAAATGACTATTGCAAAAAGCAGTCCAGAGATTGTTGTCAATATCTCGAAAGCTCAACCATTTGACGAAAGGCATTGGAAGTGACACTGATTGATGTAAAACTCAATAACGATTGGTTGAAATGCCAGTGTTTCAGGTGAGCAGTATAGTCCCCTTGGGCCTCTTGTTATATGGAGATAGAATGCACTTGTGTATATTTTAACACAGGTTTACATTTACTGATATAAATAAGCTAATCTATGGAGTAATTTGTATATACTAAATGAGTTCCTTACAGTTATTGTTAGTCGCTGTACTCTAATCTGTCATTATATGTAATGAGATAGTACTTGCAATCATTAATATGTCTATACTCTAAATTTGCTATTAACATCTTGTAGCAAACAGTTGGAGCTATTATTGTTGACCCTCGGAGTAACGAGATCCTGGCAAAGTCACATGACAATCGCTATGGTGATCATCCACTTCATCATGCTGTCATGACATGCATAGATCAGCTGGCACACAGCCAAGCAGGTGGCATGTGGAAAACTGGTATGTTTAAAACTGGTGATGAGAATCTTCCTAAACGTAGCTGACTTTGTCTCTTGGGCATTGAAGTTTGTTTGTAAGAACTGGTTGGGTTATTTTTCCCCTACCTGTTAAAACAGACTACAGGTTTGCTCCGCACCTGTCTATCAGTCTCTATGTCCATCTACCTTTCTGATCTGCGGTTTTTCAGACTTTTTTCGACATGCTTCACCACATTGAACTGAAAATTGGTACTATACTTTATTAAAAGAAGTTACGTTTAAGTTTGTGGTTCAAGTGATCCCATAAAATTTTGATGGAATTATACACCTTGTGAAAAATCGATTTACCACACTTTCACCTTCCTTTAACATTATGATGTGAAAAGATGTGCATTGCTTTACTATGAAAAGTTATCAATCAAGGTCGACTTTCTGGCATTTCCATCAATTTATTTGACATTATTTCGTCTTTTGACTCAGGAAAACCAAAAATATAGTTTTTCTGGACAATCATTTGTCGCTTTGTTTTAAGATTGAAATAGACTTGGTGCATAACTGTAATATGAAAAGCTACAGGTTAATTTTGAGCTTCCCATTTTATCGTCAAATTTTGATAAAGTTATGTTCCTTTTTGTCATTTGAAATATAACAAATATGTTTTTTCTGGACTCTTTGTTTCAATATATTTAATTGAAAATTGATACATTGCTTTATTATGAAAACTTATATGCAATGGCAATCGTCCATCAATCATCCGGCTGTCAAGTTTTTCTTTAGACAGCTTCTCAAAAACCACTGAGCCGATTTGAAGTATATTTTGCAGGAAGGATCGTTAGGGCATAGAAATCCAAGTTTGTTCAAACCAAACTGATTGGTCGATTTGCTGATTATTTTAAAACTCAAGAAGTTTCATCTAGGGAAAGGGCTGAAGTGCTGGGGTTTTTTTTTCGAGAACCTGTTTAAGCTATTTCCCTGCTGCCATCTTGGATGACTTAGTGATCACTAAATCTACTTCTTCTCCGGAACTGCTAAAGAGATCAGGCTGTAATTTTAGAAATATCAATAGGGATGAACTGCGATTCAAGTTTCTTCAAGTGAAGTTGGTTTATTAAAAACATGGCCACCATTGACCGATCAAAATTGAGACTTTGTTAATTGATTTGTTTTATCCAGTCATGTCAGTGGCAGTGACAAAATATTTATTTGTGGATGGTAGATGTGCGTGTTGCGATTCCAATTGATTGATCATGTTTAACCCTTTAATGGTCAAATTTGGTCAAGAAAATTTAAATACTTTCTTATTGAATGTCCATTTACAGGCCGAGAGAATACAATTTCTGAAAATGTATCCCTGGAATGACTGGCGCGGTTAACGAGCCAGTCAATCCAGTGGTAAATTTTCAAAAATTGTATGCTCTTGGCCTGTAAATGGATATTCAACAGGATCATAGCAGAGGCCGGTTTTGGCTGGTATGACCATTAAAGGGTTAAACAAAGCTGATTGGTCAATTTGTTTTGGGGGCCATCTTGGATCTTCCAATTAGTAAGTCATGGCAAGAGATACAAAGCCAGATTTTGCCAGAATATCATGTAATCTGGCATCATATTGGATATGGACCTCATATGATAATTTCAAATAAATTTGAATGGTAGGACACTGTAGTTTTAGTTAATTTTTTCGCGGGACATCTTGGATCTCCAGAAAAGTTTCATATTAAAGAAATCATTTTAAAGAGATATGTACAGAAATCCAGGTGAGCGATGCAGGCACCTTGTGCCTCTTGTTTAACTCTTTAATGGTCAAATTTGGTCAAGAAAATTTAATATCTGCCTATTAAATACCGATTTACAGGCCAAGAGAATATAATTTTTTTTAATTTATCACTGGAATGACTGGCTTGGTTATCAAGCCAGTCATTCCAGTGGTAAATATTTAAAAATTATATTCTCTTGGCCTGTAAATGGGCATTCCACAAGACCATAACAGAGGCCGCTTTTGGCCGGTATGACCATTAAAGTGTTAACATGGCTGAAAATTATTGAAGCGCTACAAGAAATGTTATCCCAGCAGGTCAGGGACATGTATACAGAGTGCTTGTTAGGGTCTTTCACCGGAAAGTGTGGCACACCGGAAGGTGGGTCCATCCACAATATCTCGTAAACAGCCTATCATACAGAAACGCTTCAGATATTTTAATGAAACTTAGTGTATGTCTCAGTTATGATAGACAGATGTGCCTCTTGAAGAATTCGCCTTTATAGGTCCAATATTTTGGGTGAAAATGAGCTTTTTAATGCAAAAACACGATTGTTTTCAATTTCCTCGTAAACACTTCATACAGAATCGCTTAAAATTATTTAATGAAACATGGCAAATGGCTTCTTTATGATGGCAAGATGTGCTTTTTGGGGGATTCACCGTTATAGATTCAGTATTTTGGGTGAAACTGCTTTTTAATACAAAAACTCATGATTTTTGTCAATTTCCTCGTAAACCACATGTCATATGCAACCACTTCAGATTCTTTAATGAAACTTGGTGTATGCCTTAGTTATGATACGAAGATGTGCCTTCTGAAGAATTAACCTTTATAGGTCCAAGATATTGGGTGAAAATGGGCTTTTTGCTGCAAAATGAGCTTTTTAATGCAAAAACTTACGATTTTTCTCAATTTCCTCGTAAACATGATATCATACAGAATCGCTTAAAATATTTTGATGAAGCTTGCCAGTTAGCTTCTTTATGATGGGTAGATGTGCTTTTTGAAGGATTCACCTTTAAAGGTCAATATTTCAGGTGACAATGGGATTTTTAATGCAAAATCACAATTTTTGTCAATATTCTCTTAAACGGTATATCAGTCATAGTCGCTAAAAATAATTTAATGAAACTTAGCAGGTAGCATTTTTATGATGAGTAGAGGTCCCTTTTGGCGAATTCACCTCTATAGGTCCAAGAGTTTGTGTGAAAAGGAGCCTTTTAATGCAAAAACTTACAATCTTGTTAATTTCCTTTTTTCTTTAATCCTTTTTTTTTTAAATAATATGAAGGCTTTGAATAAAATTGCTACCTACTGCAGAGATAACGGTATTTGCAGTGATTGCGGGGGCCATCTGAGTCAAACAACGCTTTCTTGTTTGGTTAGTAGCCATAAAGATTATCCATGGACCTGCTTATCTGATCAGTCTGAAACTTGTTAGACTGACGCACACAAGTTCACAGACATTTGAAATGCTTGAATTTGATATTTGTCCTGGAGACTACTTGGAAATGGCATAAATACACTGAAAAGTACTTGAATATGTGCTTTCCACCCCTGGTCATGTCAAGCAACTTTAAATGCCAATGTGGCTAAAGTTGTATTATCTTTGTTTGTTGAGCACCCCATTATGTCTAGCGCTGTTTCAAAAACACATTTATTGCTTCAACTCAAAATGTTGTTCTCATTCGATCACTACTTACCATTACATTACTCATTGATAATACAGCTACCCTGAAGCTGTGCCCTAGGAATCTAGATTTAAAAAGCTTTACCGGCTCCCGGAACCGGGTACCCGGTTCCCAACAACCGGGTACCTGCCTACCAGAGACACTCATTCTTATTTACTTAACAACAAGAAAATACATGCTTTTGATCTTGGAGAAATCTGAGTTTTCTTTGTGTTTTTTCCTGTGCTTTTTGCTGTTTCTTATTACTGGATTTATTATGGAAGGAGCTACTGAACCTCAGGTCGTATTCTTTCATTTTATTTCTTTATTTATATGGCGACTGAAATTTTGTGTGTGTTGCTTGTCCCATTTTCTGACCCTGGAACTGGGATGTGTGGTTACAATGAAATATGCCGGATAAGATCGCCTCCTTTAATCCCAACGGCAATCGGGCAGTAATATGAAACTAAGCGTCTGTTTACGTTTTTTTAACACTAAAATCGGCTTACGTCATCCAACCATATGGTGAGCGGGTGATGTCACCCCCCTTTTATTTCTCGGATTATTTGGTGAAGGAAATGTTTCATTAATTTGCGCATCTTGTTCTTGGTAGCTGCGTGCGTTTTGTGCCATTTTGCGTGTAATCACGATCTGTTTGCATTGATCAATGATTCCAAAATTCTTGATTAAGATGTGTGTTCTGCGGCTTTACTGTGTTCTACAGCAGTAGTGTTAATTCATTTTGTTGTTCCTTCTCGTTTGGCGTTCATTTGAGTAGCATAATTTTGAAATTAATTCTTAAATATACCACAAATATATCTGATGCGCTTCCTAGTTCCGTTTTATACATCCTGCAGGATCAATTTATGGGTGGATTATTGGCCCGCTCTCGTTCTTGTCGCCAGCTTACGCGATCTTTGCTGTAACATTGCGGGTGTTGGGTGCCGGAGGGTTAACTTATAATTTATTGTCAAAATATTTGAAAGTTATTTGTCTGCCGTCTATTCCTGTTTTCGTTCCGCTTGCTTATTTGGGTTTCATGCTTGTTTTCAGGCCAAGCCTACCCCGCCATCATGTCCTGAGTGTCATAAATTCATGAAGATTGCATTCAAGGACCATGTCTGTTATCGGTGTGCCAAGTGTAACATTGATGATAGGTGTAGTGTCTGTGCAGTGTGGCCCGTCGAATTGTTGGTCGAGTTCCTTGCCCAGAAGGAGATGGGGGGGTCTGATGCGGGGTCAAGTGGACTGAAAGGAAAGCGAGGAGCATCCGTTTCGGCCCCTGGGGGCGCTCCTCGTCTGCAGTTGGAGGGTTCAGAGATTGCACTGCCGGCGTGGTTTAGACCAGCTGTGCAAAGCTTTTTGCAGAGTGTCCTACCCACACTGGTATCGTCTCTGATACCAAAGACTGTGGTGCAAACTCTCTGTGTCCGGTACGGACCCTGTCCTTGGACAGGGTTCTGGACTGGTTACCGAGAACAAGATGGCCCCCTGGCGGTCCCGTTGGGCTCCAGCCTGGCGGGTACTGCTTCTCTGCGGCCACCTCCGGGTGGTTCAGTAGCGGTAGCCGGTCCGTCGGGCATGGGAGCCGTTCGCCAGGATGACTCCAGTGTCTCTTCGTCCAGTGATAACTCTTCGGGGTCTGAGGATAAGGAGGCCGAAGAGGAGAAGCTGTCACGGCCTGAGATACAGCGGGTGGAGCGCATGGAGGTCGATTCTGTCCTGGACGGAACTGCCCTCCATCAGTCAGTCTTGGCGCAAGCCATGACAGCTGCTCCTCCTGTGGTTGAGGCCACACCGGTACTGTGCACCCGTCCAGTGCTGGTTGGTTTGCCACCAACCGACACGATGACGGGTGTAGCTGGCCAGGCTGGTACTCACCTATCTCGCCTGGTCCGGCCGTCACATACGGGGTGCCATTGACCGTAACCACTATGGGTCTGCATGGTTTTCCATACAGGCTTACTCCATGGAACAGTATGCGTGCGGTACCGGTGTTGCTGGCTTCCTAGCAGTGGCTCCTTGCCGGGAGGCCGCTGCAGGTAGACATGTGAACACATCAACGGGTGATGTGTTCACGGGTCTGTCTTCCTCAGAGGTGGACTGGTCCGATGCTCTGGCTTGGCTAGCCAGGGTGGACCCGTCCATGGTCTCAGCCACGACCGAGGAAGACATGCCCGTCCATTGGTTGCATCGATTCGGACAGGGGTCTTGCCCGCGGCTCAGATTCAGTCCATTGGACTGGATCCAAAGTTCATGGAGTTGCTTGAGGCTATTTATGCCAAGCAACTCACGACCAAGAGCCAGCTCACTGCAGCCTCTAGGTAGGTGCGGGCAAGGTGCCGTATCCCCAGGGGGGGGAATATGAGCGGTATGGTGTGGTCCCAATGGTCACTGAGGATGACCGTTGGGTTCTTGGCGTCCAGAGTGCAGGAGCGGGTGGTCCCGCTCAAGTACTTGTGGACAAGAGCCAAGCACACAATGAAGAAGTCCTGTCCCTTTGCGATGAGGGAGTGAGGACAGCTATGAATGCTGTCAATCACTCCTATCGTTTGCTTCAGTCGGTGTGAGCTGAAGCTGGGCAGGTCACCCTGTGCCACCTGCTGCGCTTTCGTGTGTCAATGACGGCCTTGTACTGTCGATGGACGCGTTAGCCAAGGTGCAGGTGCGAGTGACCAAGTCCAGGAGGCAGATGGTCCTTGAACATATGCGTCCGGCTATGGCTGTCAGGGAACGTTTGCTTGGAATGCCCCTGAACACCCTAGCATCTTTGGTGGCCAAGCGCGGGCCATCCTAGAGGACACGGCCATCATCGCGCAAAGTCGGTTAGCGTTTAATCTTCAGCTAGAGCTAGTGCATCAGGCGCATGCACTAGGGGACTGTTGCGAAACTGCTAACTGCTCAACCTTTCTCCAAGAAGCAGAAGAAGCATAAGTGCAAGACGAAAGCTAAGCCAGCTCCTTCTGCTCTTGCTGGGCCTTCTCAGCCACCTGTGGCTAAGAAGGCGAGGAAGGTTGTGGAGGCTCCTGCCCACCCTAGAGGTGGCCCTGATTGCCCGAGAGGCGGGAAGGGCAAAGGGAAGTCCTCCCAAGGGCGGAAGAAAAGGAGTAGATCATACCTGAGGGTATGGTAGCTCCCTTCATATCCGTCTGGACCGCGCCTGTGTGACAGGAACAGTGGTGCCAGTTAGACCAGTCAAGCCAAGACCAAAATGGTTCTCTCTCTCCCTCGTTAAGGGGCAGGGGGGGGGGGGGAGCAGAGCTTGAGCCAGACACCCACATTAGGCATCAATGCGCCTATAGTGGGTGGAAGGCTCATGCGTTTCGTCGAGGCTTGGCAAGGTGTGACGTCACAGTCTGGTTCTAGGATGGTTATTCCAGGGGTACATGTCGGAGTGGTGGGATTTTCCGCCACAAAATCTGTCTTTGGCATCTGTCTGGACTCCCGTACCAAGGGAGACAGCCAAGTTAGAAGGCATTCAAAACGAAGTGTCAGGTTTGCTTCGGAAGGGAGCAATAAAACCAGCAAACTAGGGCACTCCAGGCTTCTACTCAAACATGTTCCTTGTCCCCAAGAGCACAGGAGGGTGGAGACCCGTACTCAATCTCAGGCCATTGAATTGGTTTATCCATATGCCTTGGTTCCAGATGGAAACTCCGAGATCGGTAATGGCAGGATTGAGGAAAGGAATGTGGTGTGTGTCAATCGATCTGAAAGACGCATATTTCCACATTCCAATGAACAGGGGTTGTCATAGGTTTTTGAGATTTGCATTTCAGAATCAGGTATGGGAGTTTGTAGTCCTCCCATTCGGCCTGTCTACAGCCCCAAGAGTTTTCACCATAGTGGTCCTAGCCTTGATAGCGTTTCTCAGAAGAGAGAATGTGGCGCTTCACACCTACATAGATGATTGGTTTATCAAGGCGGATACTGCTCTGACTCTGAAATTGCTTTCAAATCTAGGCTGGATAGTCAACACAGAGAAATCTGAGTTGACGCCAACTCAGCACTTTGTTTATTTGGGAATGCGATTCGATCTCGAGGAAGGCAGGGTTTACCCGTCAGAGCCCAGAGTGGTGTCTGTTAGCCATCCTCAAGAGTTTTCGATTGGGAAACCGCATTCAGGCGAGGCGGTTTCTTCAAATGCTGGGCATAATGGTCTCCATGGAGCGGGTAATCCTGTACGCTGCTCTAATACGAAGACCTATCCAGTTGTATCTGATGTCTCTATGGAAGCAGAGAATAGAACCCCTGTCAATGGTGATACCAGTTTTGGAGCCAATGATGTTGCATCTTGTATGGTGGAAGGAGCATCAGAATCTCCTAGTAGGAGTTTCGCTTCACCTGCCCCACCCCCAGCTGTCTGTGTACACGGATGCATCGCTGGACGGATGGTGTGCCTGCCTGGGAGCACACCAGGTTTCAGGCACATGAACTCTCCAAAAGAGTCAGCTGCATATCAATCTGTTGGAATTGATGGCGGTGGGACTGGCATTGGAAAAGTTTCTTCCAGAAGTCAGGTGATATTGATACGGTTGGACAATTCGACAGTAGTATCATATATAAATCGCCAAGGCGGGACCACGTCACCCACACTGTGTATGAAGGTGTGACACTTAATTCAATGGTGCAGGAATTACTCAGTTGTTTTGAAAGCAGCTCACATTCCTGGGTGATTGAACATTCTGGCAGATGCTTTGTCTCGCAGACAGAGGATTCTGCCAACAGAATGGTTTCTCAACCTTCCACTTCTACAAAGGATCTTCGAGCATTGGGGCAAACCAAATGTGGACTTGGTTGCCACAAAGGAAAATGCTCAAATCATGACTTATGTCTCGCCGATTCCAGATCCAAATGCCGTTGATGCAGACGCTCTGGCAATAAGCTGGAGTGGGATGCATGCTTGCGCGTACCCGCCCACCATTCTGCTGCCGAAGATTTTGGTGAAGATCAGGGAGGAGCCGTGCCTGGTCCTGCTAATAGCGCCATTTTGGCTCAGCAGGGCGTAGTTCACGAATCTCCTGGATCTGCTGGTGGATAGTCCAGTGCAGCTGCACGAGATTCCGAACATTATCTCCCAGGCCCCCTTCCTACACGAGCGGCCGTGATGTTCAAATTGACTGCGTGGATGTTATCAAACAACGTTCCACGTCGGAAGGCTTTTCTCAACAGGCTGCAAATTTCATCGCAGCCATGAGAAGGTCAACCTTCAAGTCATATAACCACAAGGTTAACAAATTTGCAGAGTGGTGTAAATGAAAGGGTATTGATCCTTTTCAATCCACTATTCAGCAAATAGCAGACTTTCTCTGTGAGTTGTTCTTTACAGGACTGGCTCCTGTCACAACTGCTGGATACAAATCAGCTTTGGCATCAGTTATCCCTTGTTTAGACAACAGGGATAGTCCAGAGGTGGCCCAGTTGATGTGATGGTGAAGGGAATGAGCAATCTCAGACCCAGACAACCGGTAGTCATTCCAGCCTGGAGTCTATCTTTGGTGCTTAATGTCCCAAAACTTGTCGGTCCTTTTAGGTCTCCGTGTGTCAAGTTTATGTCTAAGTTCTTTCTCCAGAGGGCAAAAGAGGCTTTGTATGGCTTGCCCCTTCCCACCAGGTTACCAACTACATCTGGTGTTATCAATGAGTAATGTAATGGTAAGTATTGATCGAAGGAGAATGAAGGAAATTTCAATTTCCCTTTCTCCGAGATCTAACAATACTTACCATTAAATTACAGTCCCTGCCTCCCAGCCCCACGGAGGCAAGCCATGGGTTATTCTCTTGTTTGGTAGCTATGCAAACAATATGAGTGTCTGGCAGGCGGGTACCCGGTTGTTGGGAACTGGGTACCCGGTTCCAGGAGCCGATAAAGCTTTCTAAATCTAGATTCCTAGAGCACAGCTTCAGGGTAGCTGTATTATCAATGAGTAATGTAATGGTAAGTATTGTTAGATCTTGGAGAAAGTGAAATTGAAATTTCCTTCATTTTCAGTTTTTGTACGACTTCACATCTAAAGTTGTGGCATGCACTATTCTACTTCATTAGATCATGAATTGTGATATGAAGGTGTTAACCCTTTAACACTCATATCAGCCAAAAATGGCTTCTGGAATGGTCTTGAGAAATGTCCATTTGCAGACCAAGAAGACTATTTTTTTAAATATACCACTGGAATGATTGGCTCGATAACTGAGCCAGTCATTCCAGTGGTAAATTTTCTAAAATATTCTTGCTCTGCAAATGGACATTTTCTATGAGAAAATTGAAATTTTCTTGAACAAATGCGAGGGTTAAAGGTGATAAGGTGACTGGAAGCTGGAAGGATGTGTACAAACTAGTTAAAGCGGAAATGATGATGCTTATATCACATTGAATGCAGATGCTCTCACGGGGCATCGATTTGTAAAAAATTATCATGTGAGAACACCCGTACTATGGGACTGAATCAACCCTCCCCCACCCTCCATCTTTGTTTTCAAACTGGAAAATATTTATCACATTATTGACAACAGAGGCAGCCAATCTGTCAATCAAGCATATGACATCATAATTAATTACGTCATGTGCAGTCTGATGTCACAATGATAATTTACAGAAGTACTCCATCACAAAGCTGGAGTAGTCTGTTCACATTGTACGAATTGTATGTCTTTGATGGATTTAATATTTAATAAATATTCTGTTGAATATATTGAAAATCGTAATTTGAATGGGTGCTGTTGCTGGCATAGGTGGCAACAGCACGCAGTCAAATTAGTTTCAAAATATTCAACAGCTTACCTTTATAGTTACCTTGCTATTGGTATTCTGGGAATTCATGGGTCAATCGATCCCATGAGAGAAGCTTAGTTAGAGATGGGCAGGGCATAGCTAAAAGTGGATTCATCCATTGTGACACGCTATAATTGTGAAATATGCGACTGTGTCAGAAACCTAACAGATTTGACCAACCATCAGATCAACTTAAGTACAAGTTGTGAAATCCAACTAAAAACTAGATTTCTGAAATGTCTGACCCATAAGCATCAATGGCATTGTTTTGTGTACTGCAGATGTGGACTTCTACCACCGTAAACCTGCCACTAATATTGACGGTAACAGTGATGCGGCGGAGTATCTATGTACAGACTATGACCTGTATGTTACTAAAGAGCCGTGTGTCATGTAAGTCATTCAAACACATGGCGTGTGTGGGCGTCCGTGTGTGTGTGTGTGTGTGTGCGTCTGCGTGCGCGTGTTTGTGTGGGCTAGCCATGCACGATACTATCCTAGGAGGTATCGCGATACATCGTGGTGAGAAAATCGCAATATTTCGATATCGTATAGCCTATTTTATGGTATATAAATTCACAGGGTGAATTGGTCTTGGGTTGAGTTTGTCTGCACGGTTTGGCTTATTTAGACATGTCTGCTTCGCTATGAGTTTTCATTTCAGTTTTAACAGAATATGACTTCTAATTGTTAAATGTCAACAAAAACTTTAAATCCAGTCGCCAAGATGCTTAAAGAATAACACAGAAATAGACAATTTTCCGGTGTAAATATTTTACGCCTTACCCCTTGGCTTAATGTATACCCTTGTCCATCATTGCGGGAGTGAAATTATTACATTGGACAACCTAAATAGTATGTACTCGGTTATAATCATTGTTTGTTACATCAAAATTAATCCATTAATTTGACATTTCATGTCGTCTGTGAAAATGTATAAATCATGTGATATTAGGAATGCACTTTAAATCCATAGATATCTAATGTTTAGATCTGATCCGCATTTACCGAGTACCCGTTTACTAATAATAGTTAGCCTTCAGAAACATCTCGGATAGTTCAGCTTGCAGGCTAAAACGTGTATACCATCTCGTTTAGCAATCACATTTGCGAACGCGCCACCTCTCGGCTCCAACAACAGGAGAGCAAGCAATATCACATGATTTAGATATTTTCACGACGCCATTTATTGTCAAATTTAGGATAAATTTAGATTTTATAAACCATGCTTATTAACAAACATACAATATTTATACTGTCCCTTGTAATATTTTCAATCAGGCAATCATGGTTTTGAGGTATACAGTACGGTGGCAAGAAATTGTACCGGTAAATTGCGTTCAATGTTCGTATTATTGTCCATCTTTTAAAACAATTTTAAAGATTGAACTTCATCTTTTTCTTGACCTATTCCTAATCTAACCCCTCTCGCAAAGATGTTGGTTTGGAAACAAATTGAACAGCTTGCCGTAATAGGCTACGCTACAAATACATGACAAATAGGCAGACTATGGCGTGACGGCAAGATTTTCGCAATATTTCGATTTTTTTTCAATATCATATCGTAAAAAATTGTGGCTGGAAAAAATGTGTAAATTTCGATATCGGATAATCGTGCAAGCCTAGTGTGTACCTGTGCCTGCATGTGTGTGTGCTCGCGTGTGTATGTGCGTGCGTGAGTGTGGGTGTGCATGAGTGAGCGAGTGTGTGTGTGTGTGTGTTTGTGCGTGTGTGCGTGCCTGCATGAGTATGTGAGTGTGTGCGTGCATGTGCGCGCATACGTGTGTGTGTGTGTGTTCGCGTGTGTATGTGTGTGTGCGCATGTGTGTGTGTGTGGTCCAGTCATTGTATAGTTCAGTAGAACGCCTCCAATCACAAGAGGTTTAATTTGACCAGACAACATAAGAAAACTCTACCTCATTTTATTTCCTGCACCATTTTGGATCATTTTATACGACCATACAATGAATTGAGTTTTATTTCATCAATTAAGAATGATACACATAATATTTACATATATATTACATAGAATACAATTATTACAGATAATATAGACCACAATATTGGTTATTACAATACGGCAAGAGGGAATATTGCTGATATCGCATTTTTGGGATGAATTTTATGTCCGGGATGCCGTTCTGGCCCAAACAGAGGCCCAAGAGCCTGTGGCGCTGACCTGGACCATTAGCATTTCAACTGTTTGCATTTAAATAGACATGGTGGATAATTTTTGGAAAATCCAAGATGGCCACCAAGAAAATTGACCAATCAAAATTCTCAATTGATTTCTTGAAGTGTATCATCATAGGGTCGTTCCACCCAAATGTGTTTGATATCACGCTGTAGTAGTAGTGGTAGCAATATAAAGGCTTCTGGAAAATGTTTGGAAAGTCCAAGATGGGTGGCGAAAAAAATTACCAATCAAACCACTCAGAAGTCTTTAAGCCGATCACCATAGGATCACTCCACCTAGGTTTCGTTGAAATCTGGTCATTGATTAGCATTTAAAGTATTTCTGAAAAATCCAAAATGGCTGCCAGAAAAATTGACCAATCAAAATTCTGTATATAAGTTCTGAAGTCTACCCACCTTAGGGTCCTTCCAACTGATTTCACAAAACTTTTGGAAAAGCCAAGACAGCCACCGAAAAAATTGAGCCATGAAAATTCTGTGTACATCTTCTGAAGGCTGCCACCATAGGGTCCTTCCATCCAAGTCTGGTTGAAATCTGCCAAGCAGTCAATGAGAAGTAGTGTTTTGACAATTTCCGGTAAATTTTTCATAAAATCTCAGTTGTTATTACACCACAAAAACATCCATTACCGTTCAATCACTACTTGCTAAATCAATTTATCTGCATTTAGCTACCAGAATAAGATTTTTGTGCTTGCTTACTTTCCTCCCTATGCCTATTCCTATTAATATATCAACCAGGCTACTGGTTGAGTACACCTCCAGTATATAACCTGATATAGACTGGCACCAGTCTGTACTCACTCCCTGGTGACGCCTGTCACTATGCACGCCTGCGCATGCGCATTGGAGCCCAAATAGGAAACCGATTCACTTTTCAATTATTCTGCAAGCAGAACAATTGCAAAATATTCCAGCTAAGTTTTTTATGGCCTTGCGCTGTCACAGCTTACTGTTTCTAAGAAGTTCATCATTATAAGGATGCCTAGTATGAATTCTATCCTCCCTAAGTTATGTTTATGGAGTATTTCGTGGTTTTTATTGGTTTTTATACTCTGTACAAAAATGTTACCGGTTTTCGTGATGTATCTCGTTTTCGGGGTACCTTTAATATGCCTAAGTCAGCATTATCATTTAAAATCCCTTTTCTACTCCAGGAGCCTTTAAGCCACTTATTACAGTTTAGTGCATAAGTAGGGATGTGTTTTAATCCCTTAGAAAGTTTGTTCTTGTCTTTAGGGATTTTTGAGATTTTAATTTAAAGTTTCCCGCCTTTTCTATAGCATGCGTTTTTGTTTTATATCAGATTCTATTTTAATGAAGTTCTTTTAAGTCTTTCGAAGCTGTATGCTTCATTTTAAATTTTTATTTTCCTTTTTAGGAATCTGTAAAATCGGTCGAAAAAGACAAGCGTATGTCCTCCAAGAGCGATCGTGTTCACTCTGTGGAGTTCGGAGGCCATGTCTGTCTTAAGTGCACTACGTGTGCCCCCACAATGATGTGCGGGTTATGCAAGGGTTGGTCTTCGTCCGTATCAAAGGCTTTTGTCAAAGATTTTTCAGCTAAGTCTGTGCTTCCCTCTGAGCACTCCCCCCCCCCCCCCCCCCCTGTTGCTTCAAAGACAAAAGCTGTGTCTTTTGCTAAATCTATTGTTTCTAAGCCTCCAGCAATGGAGGGGGGGGGGGTCCTCTTCGTCTAATTCTGACGCCAAGTTAGCACTTTTCGCTAGGTTCGAGTCTTTTGCGACCGTCTGAACGAAATCACTAGATGAGCGCATATCGTCTGCCATCTGCACGGCTAAGGATTTTTCTTCCGAATCGGACGATGACCAGAAGGTCAGCGGATGTGTCCGCAAATGGGGGAAGCTCACTTCCCTCACATCTAGACAGGCGACTCGGTCACCAAAATAGAAAATTAGAGACTAGGAAGAGGCTCTCGAAGGTGAACTCGAGTAGGTCACCGGGGCAAATCTTGAGTCTTGAGGACAGGCATTACCCTCAAGCAGTGGTGGCGGCGGCTGAAGCCCCTGACCTCAACACCTATGCCAACGTTAAGTTTTCGGTGATTCCAGTAGCCAGGAATGTTCATAGATTGCCAGTGTCTAGGTCTTCACAGACAGGAAGTTTGGTAACTTCCGGTGTAGCAAGCACTTCCGGTTTGTGCTTAGTAGATTCGGGTCTCCAGGACCTGGGTCTGCTTCCGGTTTCCGCTTTCGGTTTTGCTGCTTCCGCTTGACTTCCAGTTTTTCAGGACATCGAGGTCGTCAGGATCCTGTCCCTGTTTCAACTTCCGGTAGGATGTTATCCAAATCCATTTGCTCTTCCGGTATTTGTTCTTCCGGTCTTACCGGACATCTGGGTCCTCAGGACCCAAGTGAATTTCCGACGTCCGGTAGGCGTACTTCATTTTCGGTTTCGGATTCCGGTCTTTGCTCTTTCGCTTCCAGTTTGAAGGGTACACTTCCAGGTCTTATAGATCTGGCTAAGCATCCGGTTTCCATTTTCAATTTTGTTGAAACTTCCAGTATAGTCAATAGTCAGGGTCTGCCAGACACGGCTAGAGTCTTATCCCAGCATCAACTTCCGCTTCCGTTTTCCGGTTCTCCATCGAAGATTAGAGTTAGCGTTTCCGGTCAAGAGCTTCCTGGTCTTTCAGATTCCTCATCTGGTCGCTTAAATTTTTCGGACTCTTTTGGTGGATAGGAGTCGGGTGGCTGTTGATAAGGAACTTTGTTAGCTCTGGCTTATCACCTTCTTGTCTTATTGAGTTTTCTGACTTATTTTTCTAGTGATTATTTAGTTCAAGATTTTGGTTCTTCTCATTCCTCCTCAAGTTGTTAATATTGATGCGGCTTCCGGTTCGTTTGCTCCCTCCTTTCATGATGCAGTATTGAGTTCTTCTGGAGTGAGGCTTCCTCATTCTTGTTCTTCCCAGGTTCAAGGCTATAGGTCTCTTCTTTCTTCTTCTACCCCTTCTCTTTCGGCGAAAGATTTCTCTTCTAGTCATGTTTCTCCTTCCTCCTCTCTTTTTCAGTCATCCTCTATTCCGCCTCCTCCAGGGTTCCCCGTCTTCCATCTTCTATCAATCCTCTCCAGGGATCTTCTGATCTTGCTTATTCTTCTTCCATTCTTCTTAATCCCCCTCTTCCTCCTTCTTCTTCCTCTTCTTCTTCCTTTAATCACCTTGATCTGATTGTTTCTGTCGTTCTCTCCTCGGAGCCAGAGTTTCAAATTGTTGATTCGGGTCTGGACTTGTCCTTGCTTTCTGTGGTTAGGGATTCTTCTCTTGATCGTTCTTTTGTGTCGGCTCGTTTCTCAATTCTTTCGAGGTTATCCGCTAGTGGCCTGATTAATTTTCCCATGACCTCTGGTCAGGATAATGTCTCTGATCCCATTCCTTCTGATCACTCCTCATCCTTTTCTGATTCTTTACCGGTTTCTTCGCTTCAGGCTTCTAGGAGGCCTTGCTCTCCTCTCTCTGCTAGAACTGTTGATTCTATGGCCTCTGGTGACTCCTCTCATCTTTCTTCTTCCTCTCCTAATCCTTCTTCTAGTTCTTCAATTCCCAAGTCAGTCAGGACTAGGGATCTGAAGAGGTTTTGTCCAGTCAGGGCCACTTCGGATGACTGGTCCCTGGCTCATAGGTGGATTGCTTCTACTCTTTCTCTTCCTCCTAAGGATGAGTTTTCTATAGACCCTCCTTCTTTTGGGTCGGCTCTTTCACCTTCCGATTCTTCTTCCTTGTCTCCTCAGGTCCTTCCAATTGACAATTTGGTGATTGACATGTTAGATTTCTTTGTGAATGATGTTAATTGTAAGTAATTCTCTCTTACTTCTAAATATGATGCTCCCGTTCAGATCCTAAAAGACGATTACTTGCGAGTGGCCACTACTCAATCTCTCTGTGGTTCTTCTTGGGAAGTTCTTTCCTCTCATGTTAAGGATTCTTCTATAGTTGAGTCTGCTTCTGATCTTGTTAAGTGGGAGTCTGTGTGCAGATCTCAGCTCAAGTTGGCAAATTTTCTTGCATTGCTTTCAGAAGCTGTTCTCAAGGCACAAAAGAGGTGAGCAGGTCCCTGTTGAGGTTTTTCGTTCTTTGGCCGATATTTCTAGAGGGTCCCTTAACTCCGTTTGCAGATCTTTAGGTTTTATTACTTCAAAGAGAAGGTCTAGGAGGTTTGCCGATACAAATATCTCCAATCAGCTTAAGAGTAGTCTTATTTCAGCTCCTCTTTTTGGCCAGGATATTTTTGGCCAGTCGTCTGCTAATCTTATTCGGTCTGAGTCTGAACATTTGAGAGTCTCTAGGGATCTTCAGGTTCAGATTTTTCTTTCTAAACCTGTGAAAAGAGATTTTTCCTCTGTTAAGAGTCCCAATTCCTCCCCTAGGAGGAAAAGTCTCAGACCTGATGAATTCGGTGCTTATCCTTCTAGGATAATTAATAACTCTAACAGATCTTCTAACTCCCAAGATCAATCCGCAGAGGAGAATCGTTTTGATTCTATCTCATCTCATCGTTCTAGGTCCCAGGTTAGACAACCCCCTGCTCTTAGAGCAAGAGGGGGCCAGGTTTAATTTTACAGACCTAGTTCAAGGTCTAGAGGTAGGTCATCTTACAAAGGTTTTCAACGTAAGAGAGTTTGAGGGTGTGGCCACTGCCCGGGTAGGTCTAGCCCTTTCTCCTTTTTCAATCTCTCTCCTTCCTCTTCTTGTGCCGTTGGATCCGTCGGTTCAGTGCCTTCTACCCAGCTTGCCAGTTGGAGGGCGCCTGTCTCTGTTCTGGGAGACGTGGCAGTCCCTCGTTCGCTGGGATTATGCACCTTCTTGGATCTGTCATCCTCTTTCTCTTATCCCCAAGTGGACTCCAGTTCCTTCCAATCTGGAGAAGTTGGCAGCCCTAGAGGAGGAGTTGGGAGTCCATGATTGCCAAGAAGGCCATAGAAGAGATTTCCTTTGTAGTGTAGACCCGGGCTACTACTCAACCATCTTAGTTCATAAAAAGACTGGAGGTTGGCGTCCTATCATCAATCTAAAGAAATTAAACCTCCTTATTATAACCCCAAAGTTCAAAATGGAGACCATCTCCCAGATCATCGCCAGTCTAAATCCAGTCATGTGGACTTCTTCCATAGATCTCACGGACGCCGACTTCCATGTTCTTATTCATCCGTCTGTCCGAAAGTTCATGAAGTTCGCATCCAAGGATCGAATATGGCAGTTCCGAGACATGCCCTTTTTCTCTTCTCTCATTTAGTTTCAGCCGTGGCAGGAATTCTGCAGCATCATTCTATCCTTCATGTTTATGTCGACGATTGGTTAATAAAAGCAAAATCTTCCTCAATTCTTTCAAGGGTCGTCCCAGAGGTCTGCAGTCTGGCATGCAGACTAGGTTGGATCTTAGATCTAGAGAAATCAAGCCTAGTCTTCATGCACCTAAGCATTGCTTTTGATCTGGCTCAGGGCTTAGTCTTCCCATCGGTTCCAAGAGTAGAAGCAATTTTAGTAGCTATGGACATTTTGTCAACTGTTCCTTCAGTCAGAGCAAGATTCTTCCTGAGAGTGATAGGCTTGATGGTCAGCGTAGAGAATGTCATTCCTTGGGCGGCGCTGATGAGAAGACCCTTTCAGATGTACTTGATGTCCCTATGGAAGCAATCAATCCACTCCATTTATCTTCAGGTTCCCATAAGAGTTCACTTAATCCCTCATCTTGAATTTTGGAAGGATCGTTCTCTGCTTCTGAGGGGTGTCCCTCTGGTCAAGTCCTCCCCTCAGGTGGTTATTTTTACAGATGCTTCCATGGAGGAATGGGGAGTGGTCTGGGATTCCCTGTCGGTCTCAGGCCTTTGGTCTCTGGAGAGGTCGACAGCTCACATCAACATCTTGGAGTTGTGGGCTGTCAGGAAGGCTCTCCTGGCTTGGTCGGATCGATTAATAGCATTCAAAATCTCGATCCGATCAGACAATTTTGACGGTAGTCTCCTACATCAACAGACAGGGGGAACGAGATCCTCTCTCCTTTGTATGGAGGTTTGGAATCTCCTCTTGTGGTGTCGCAAGAATAAGATTTTTCTAGTGTCCTCTCATGTCCCTGGCAGTCTGAATTTTCTTGCAGACCAGCTGTCTCGTCCCAGCAAATTCACCCACACAGAGTGGCAGTTAAAGAGGTCGGTTGCCAGAGCGATTTTCAAGCTCATGGATCATCCCCATGTAGATCTGTTTGCGACTTGTCTAAATGCCCAGATCTCCTCTTTCATGTCTCCTTTTCTGAACAGCCAGGCGCTGGCGGTGGACGCCCTGTCTCAGTCCTGGACAGGAATGTTTGCTTATGCGTTCCCTCCAACAATCCTGATTCCTTTGGTTTTGAAGAAGGTCAGGGACCAGTTCTGCGAAATTCTTCTGATAGCTCCCTTTTGGCCAAAACGGATCTGGTTTGTGGATCTTCTCGATCTCCTGGTAGACTTCCCTCGTATTCTTCCAGTCTCCCCAGATCTTCTTTCTTAAATAAGGGGAAAGTGTCTTCATCCAAATCCAGAACTCTTCAGCCTGTGTGTTGGGAGGATTTCAAGCAAATACTGTTAAATCCTGTGTATATTGCGCTATCGTGCATAGTGTGCACCCCTAAATTTAACCAAAATCGGCCTGCTAAAACGTTGTTTTCGTGTATAGTGCGCAGTAAGATTGAGACGTGTGAACGAAAACTGATAACAAAAAACGCAATGACTTACTGTGTGTCGAATAGGCTTTCGTTATAAAATCTTGTTTGTGGCGTGCGTTACTCTGTTGTTTAATCATGGGAATATCATTCGCCTACACTTTTAGCAAATATTTTGTATTAAACTTTATTGAATGATATAAAAATACAAATATAATTTCCATCAGAACAGGTTAGAATCTGAATTTGATTTGAGCAGAGCTCATTAACATAAATGGTCGTTAGAAGTTTTGTGCGCTGATACTTGAGAATAAAATCAATTTTAATTTTTAAAAACTCAAATCCATTTTGGCTCACTCTAACAGTGCCGGTAATTACTTTGATAACTATATATCAAAGGCGAGCCCATGAGATTTTGTTCAATCATATACCCAGTAGATGAGTGGTTTCAAGACTCGGTTCACAGGCAGTGTAGTCAGATGGTGGGGCGGGGTGAGTGGATTAACGCGGTCAGAAGTACAGTAAACAAAGGTGATAGAGCTGACCACCTGCCGTTTACAAAATTGACAGTGATTAATTGTGGGTATTGTTTGTGTGGGGGTGGGGTTTATATAATATATTATAGTATATCATCATAATATATTATAATATAGTGCTATAATCTAGTTTATTCCACGCATTGTTTATTAAATAAATTGAATTATCTTCAATTCGAAATGATTTTCTATTTTCATCCTTTCATTTCTACAGTTACTTCGTCATACGTTGACGGCTGTGACCTTTAACCGTAACCTGTCAATCATAATCATCCTGCCCACTGATTGCTCAAAACATTGTGCCGTTTAGTACATATAAAACATTCCTTTCTATATCTATGTAAATGCTAGATCACCTTGAAAAACATCGGCTCTATCATTGTTTTTTTAACACATTTATGTCTGTATCTGTGTAGTAATCTATGGATTCTAAACATCTCTATGTTCAACTTGGGAAGACAGGAGTAACCTACCTTTATAGAAATAAATTAGAACACATTACAGGAAATAATGGTGTTGTAAAAAAGTTAAATGATGGTTTATTTGATAATTTTACAACACTATATGGTATTTAATAAAGGTATAACACAATATTTAGACAGTAGTAAGACATTTTAACGATCTAGTTGAGATAGTACCATTATAGACATGTTACAATGCAATCGTTATTCCCGACTGATTCCCGATCCATAAAATCATATTTCAGCCCTGAATTTTGCGATTCTGAGGAAAAAAATGTGACAAATATTTATCCTTGTATATAGTGCGCAGTAGCTTTTTATAACATGTAACTTGAGCAAAAAAGTGCGCAATATACACAGAATTTAACGGTAGTCCCTGAGGTCAAAGTTTCTTCAAGATCTTCAAAGTATTGATTCTGCCAGGAGGGAGTCGACCCGATGAGTTTACAAGGGTCGACTTCAAATTTTTTTAGAATGGTCTGCATGCAGTTCATGATCTCGTGCCTGATTCTGTTTCTATTCCCCAGGTGTTAGATTTTTTATTCTTTACAGTTATCTGCTAACACAGTTAGGGGTTCTTGGAATTTAGCCTTGGTCCTTTCTGCTCGTCATTTTGAACCTCTTGCTTCTATTAGTATTAAACTTTCAACTCTTAAGGCTGTTTTTCTTGTTGCTTCAGCTTCTGCTAGAAGACGTTGAGAAATTCATGCTCTTTCAGCCGAAAAGGACAGATTCATTGTATCCGGGAATGGTTTAGTCTTATATCCCAGAAGGGATTTTTTATCGAAGACACAGTCTAACCGATTCCCTGCTAAACCGATCATTTAAAAATCGTTATCTTCTTTTTCGCCTTCTGACAAATACTGGTGCCCTGTCAGGGCATTGAAAGTTTATAAACAACGAACTGATTTTAAAAGATCTGATCCATCCCATTTATTGGTTCCCTATGCGGAGCTAGCCAGACCAGTCTCTAAGGCTACGATTGCCAGATGGATTAGTGAGACCATCAAACTTTGTTACGAGATTGCTTCTCCTGAATAAGTAAATCTTTTCATTTAAAAGCCCACGATGTCAGGGGAATGGCTACCTCCTTTGCTCTTTTTGCAGGTTCTTCTCTTGACGAAGTCATGCAGGTCATTTTATTTAAAGGATCAGAGTGCAGCGGTCTTCTTTTTTTAGGAATATTACGATTTTAACTTAAAAAGCCGAAGACCATTTACCAAGCACATCCCGTCATTTTCGTCTATGCATCTGCGTGAAATGCTGAGGTTTTTTTGGTTTTTACTTATTTCTTTAAGTTTAAAGTTTTCCTTGTTTTATAATCATGGTGTGATTGATTACAGTGCACTATTATGTTATGTTATTAACATTTGGATATGATTTGTTTAATTTTTATCCTTGTTTATAGATTCTCAAATCTCCACCCATCAACGATTTAAGTGGGGCACTGACCAAATCTACGTTTTTGTGGTGTAATAACAACCCCCCCCCCCCACAGACCCCCCTTGCGGGTTGGTGTGTTGTTTTATTGACCACTATAAAACATATTTACCATTCAATCACTACAACCACGCCTCAACCACCCTGTGTGGGAATGATTTGAGAATCTGTTTGTAATATTTAGCGCTTACCGTTCAATTCCGTGTATATTGCGCACTTTTTTTTGCTCAAATTACATGTTATAAAACGCTACTGCGCACTATATACAAGGATAAATATTTGTCACATTTTTTTCCTCAGAATTTTTTGTCAGAATCACAAAATTCCAAGCTGAAAATGTGATTTTATGGATCGGGAATCAGTCGGGAATAACGATCGCATTCTAACATGTCTATAATGGTACTACCTCAACTGGATCGTTGAAATGTCTTACTACTGTCTAAATTTTGTGTTATACCTTTATTAAATACCATATAGTGTTGTAAAATTATCAAATAAACCATTTTTACAACGCCATTGTTTCCTGTAATTTGTTATAATTTATATCTATAAAGGGAGGTTACTCTTGTCTTCCCAAGTTGAACATAGAGATGTTTAAAATCCATAGATTGCTACACAGGTACGGACATAAATGTGTTAAAAAAAGAATGATAGAGCTGATGTTTTCCAAGGTGTTCTAGCATTTACATAGATATAGAACGGAATATTTTCTATGTGTTAAACGGCACAATTGTTTTGACCAATCGGCGGGCAGGATGATGATTATGATTGACAGGTTACGGTTAAAGGTCACAGCTGCCAAAGCGTGACAAAGTAACTATGGAAACGAAAGGATGAGAATAGAAAATCATTTCAAATTGAAGATAATTCAATTTATTTAATAAACAATGCGTGGAATAAACTAGATTACAGCACTATATTATAATATATTATTATGATGATGATGATATATTATATAAAATACGATATGACAGTGATATGATGGGAAATGTTTGGAATACAATTGATCACTGTCAATTTTGTAAACGTCAGGCGGTCAACTCTATCACCTTTGTTTATTGTACTTCTGACTGCGTTAATCCACCCACCCCGCCGCCACCGCGGTAATCTGACTACACCGCCTGTGAACTGAGTATTGAAACCACTGTTAGAGTGAGCTAAAATGGATTTGAGTGTTGTTTTTTAAATTAAAATCAATTTTATTCTCTCAAGTATCAGCACAAAACTAATATTTTATGAATTGGAACAAAATAAATATCCAATTTTTTATGTTCTAACGACCATTTATGTTAATGAGCTGTGCTCAAATCAAATTCTGATGTTCTGATGGAAATTATATTTGTATTTTTATATCGTTCAATAAAGTTTAATACAAAATATTTGCTAAAGGTGTAGGCGAATGATATTCCCATGATTAAACAACAGAGTAATGTGCGCCACAAACAAGATTTTATAAGGAAAGCCTATTCGACACGCAGTAAGTCATTGATTTTTTTGTTACCAGTTTTCGTTCACATGTCTCTCAATCTTACTGCGCGCTATACACGAAAACAAGGTTTTTTTCAGGCCGATTTTGGTCAAATTTAGGGGTGCACACTATGCACTATATATAGCGCAATATACACAGAATCTTACGGTAAATTTAGAAAAGTTAAAAAAAAAAAATTCCTATTTGGGCTCCAATGCGCATGCGCAGGCATGCATAGTGGCAGGCGTCACCAGGGAGCGAGTACAGACTGATGCCAGTCTATATCAGGTTATATACCGGAGGTGTACTCAACCAGTAACCTGGTTGAGGATATATATTAATAGGAATAGGCATGGGGAGGAAAGTAAGCAAGCATAAAAATCTTATTCTGGTAGCTAAATGCAGATAAATTGATTTAGCAAGTAGTGATTGAAAGGTAAGTATGTTTTATAGTGGTTAATAAAACAACAGACCAACCCGCAAGGGGGGTCTGTGGGGGGATTTTAACCCAAAAAATTGACCAATAAAAGATCTGTATACAAGTTCAGAAGCCCATACCCATAGTGTCCTTTCAGCGAAATCTGACAAGCAGTTAATGAGGAAATATGTTTTGACAGTTTCCGATAATTTTTGTTATAAAACCTAAGATTTTCAACAACAAAAATTGACCAATCAAAAATCTGAATAGAAGTTCTAGACCCTACCTCCATAGGATCCTTCTAGCCAAATTTTGGTGAAACCCGTCAAGAAGCTAAGGAGGAGATACGTTTTGACACTTTCCCGTAATTATTTTAGTTTTTCACCACAAAAATTTACCAATAAACAATCTGAATAGATTTTCTAGAGCCTGCCACTATATGATCCTTCCACGAAAATTTTGTTGAAATCCGTCACGAAGCTAAGGACGAGATGCATTTTGACACTTTTGAGTAAATTTTTTACAAAATCTCAGAATTTAACTAAAACAAGAGGCCCAAGGGCCTGTGACGCTCACTTGGACCATTAGCCTTTGAAACATTTGCATTTAAAGATACATGTTTCTTTACATTAAACAAGGTGGTGACTGGAAAAATTGACCAATCAAAATTCTGAATGGAAGTTCTGGCGCCTACCATTATAGTTATTCCAAACAAATTTGGTGGAAATCCATGAAGCAGTTAAGGATTATATGGGTTTTGAAAATTTCCGGTAAATTTTTCATAAAATCTAAGATTTTCACACAAAAAAAATGATAAATCAAAATTCTTAATTGAAGATCTAGAGCCTACCAACATAGACTGTATCTAGTCAAATTTGGTTGAAATATGTCAAGCAGCCAAGGAAGAGTAGCATTTTGACCATTTCCGGTTGATTTTTCATAAAATCTCAGGTTTTCACCAAAAAAATTGATAAATCAAAATTCTGAAGAGGTTCTAGAGCCTACCACCATAGAATGTATCTAGTCAAATTTCGTTGAAATATGTCAAGTAGCTAAGGAGGAGTAGCATTTTGACCATTTCCGGTAGATTTTTCATAAAATCTCAGGTTTTTACCCAAAAAATTGATCAATCAAAATTCTGAAAAGATGTTCTAGAGCCTACCACCATAGAATGCATCTAGTCAAATTTGGTTGAAATATGTCAAGTAGCTAAGGAGTAGCATTTTGACTATTTTCGGTAGATTTTTCATAAAATCTAAGATTTTCACCCAAAAAATTGATCAATCAAAATTTTGAAAAAACGTCTGGAGGGTATCAGCTTAGAATCATTCCAGCCAAATTTAGTTGAAATCGGTCAAAACGTTAAGGAGGACACGATTTGACGGACGAACTGATGATGGAGAGACAACCGTCATGGCATAAGCTCACTTGGCCTTTCAGGCCGGGTGAGCTAAAAATTGACCAATCAAAAATTTGAATAGAAGATCTAGAACCTACATCGACAGAATGCTTCAAGCCAAATTTGGTTGAAATCT
This sequence comes from Chaetoderma sp. LZ-2023a, assembly GCA_034401795.1. Lineage (NCBI taxonomy): Eukaryota > Metazoa > Mollusca > Caudofoveata > Chaetodermatida > Chaetodermatidae > Chaetoderma > Chaetoderma sp. LZ-2023a. The sequence goes on from CM067373.1 coordinate 46,465,293, forward strand.
CAAGAAGCTAAGGAGATGCATTTTGACACTTTCCGGTAGATTTTTTACAAAAACTATGATTTTCACCCAAAGAATTGACTAATTAAAAATTTGAATAGATTTTCTAAAACCTATCACTATTTGATCCTTCCACAAAAATTTAGTTGAAATCTGTCAAGAAACTGAGGAGGAGATGCATTTAGACACTTTCCCGCTAAATTTTTTACAAAATCTAAGATTTTCACCCAAAAAATTTACCAATCAAATATTTGAATAGAAAATCTAAAACCTACATGCATAGAATGCTTCAAGCCAAATTTGACTGAAATCTGTCAAGACTAAGGAGGAGATGCGTTTTGACACTTTCCGGTAAATTTGTATAAAATCTAAGATTTTTGACCCAAAAATTGAAAAATCTAAAATCTGAATAGAGGTTCTAAAACCTACCTCGATAGAATCGTTCTGGCCAAATTTGATTAAAATCTACCAAGCGGTTTAGGAGATGCATTTTAAAGCAAAGGTTGACGGATGGACGGTCGACACGGCATAGGCTCACTTAGCCATTCTGGTCAGGTGAGCTAAAAATGTGATAAAAGTATATATTAATATATAATACATAAACCCATTTTTGCCCAGAGCATAAAACGGTGTTTAATATACACAAAAGTATAGCATGGGTCAAAAGCCAGTTTTCCCATTGAAAACAATAGTAAACTAGAGAGCATTTACTGAAGTAACTGTAAATCTGCGATGACTGGGCATTAAGGATTATTGTAAGGTATCATCTTATATGACTATTGGACATGCCTGGTGCTGATCCAGCAAAACCTCTAGGTGTGGTTGCAATTCTAGAATCTATGCTTGAAATTCCCATTGCTTTACTATGGGGGACGCAGGACATGAGATGCAGATTTCTTGAAAAATATTGGAATGAGCCTCTTAAAAATTGAGATGAAGTCAAGTTACTATAGGACCCAGATCACCAAATTTCAAGTCGATCAGAGCAAAACTCCTTTTGGCGGCCATTTTGAAAAAAATAATTTGAACCGCGAGTTCATTTCTGCAAAAAAATTAAAACTTATTTTTGGCAAAAAAGCATTTCATGGCGGCCATTTTGAAAAATATTTGTATCAAAAATAATCATCAGTGGTAACATCCTACACAAGTATGGTAGTGATCCAATCAAAACCCTATGTGTAGTAGCACTTGAAAATCCCCATACATTTCCAATGGGACTTTTTCCATGCATTGGGAGGTCAAACATATGGCGGGTATTTAAAAAAAAAGAATTTTCAAAAACAAATGGTCAGTGGGAACATCCTCAGCAAATATGGTAGTGATCCATTCAAAACTCTAGGTGTAGTAGCAGTTTAAAGATCAATATTGAAAATCCCCATACATTTCCTATGGGACTTTTTTGCCCACTCAAAGGTGGGTAGCGCGAAAATTATTGGACGGATCCAAAATAAAAACAATAGCACATGATTCCAGCTCGAGTAGCAGATGACCATGTTTGGACTTGACCGGATCAAACCTGTAGGAGATGCGGTCCAAAGTTTTTGACGAAGAATAAGAAAGAAAGAAGCAATTTATACCAGATTCCCAGGTGTTATTGTAATATGAAGATGTATTCATGTTATATGCTTATTTATTGAAAGTGATTTTCTGTTTATTAACCAGCAGGTGTGCGATGGCATTAGTGCATTCCCGGATTCATCGTGTCTTCTATGGATGTTCGCAGATTCATGGGGCATTGGGATCACAGTATAAAGTGCACACACAAGCTGGTCTTAACCATCATTACGAAGTGTTCAAGGGAATGCTGGAGGAACAGTGCGAGGGTCTTACATAAGACTAGCATCTTGTCTGGAGAATGAGAAGTTAGCATCATGATGACAGCTCACAGTGGGCGAGGTCTTTCATGCTCCATCATCATGTCTGAAACAAGCAACGTGACGGAGGTCTTACGTGCCATCATCATGTTTGTCATTGGGCTGCTACCCTGTCTAATCTCATAATGTAAATAGTTAGCTCACCTGGCCTGAAAGGCCAAGTGAGCTTATGTCGTGGCGACCGTCCGTCGTGTGTCTGTCCGTCAACTTTTCCTTTGAAACGACTTCTCAAGAACCGCTGGGACGATTTCAATTATATTTGGCAGGAAGCATCCTTAGAGCATAGGGATCCAAATTTGTTCAAACGAAGCCGATCTGCCAATTTGGCCGGTGGCCATCTTGGATTTTGGCTGATTTTTAGAAACGTCTTTAAAAATCTCCGAAACCGCTTGATGGATTGAAGGAAACCTCATGAAATATGATCCAGGGCAAGCAGGGGAACTTGATTGGTCAGATGGTTCAGCAGCCATCTTGGTTGACCTAGTTTTAGCGAAAATTACCTCCAGAATCGCTGAAGGGATCAGGCCAAAATTTGGCAGATATGATTAGGAACTAAGGGACAGTAAAGTTTGTTCAAGAGAAGTTGATCCGTAAAAAACATGGTCGCCGTGGGTCAATCAAAATATAGCATGTTTGGCGGTCATATTGGATTTTTTTATTTGATGGACTTTGAGGCTGAAATTGTTTTTATATAGGTTCTTGGCTATTCTGATTTGAAATTTGAAATTTTTGACTCGTATAAATGGTTTGGTGGCCATCTTGAATCATTTTTCTACCAAAAGCTCCCATACTAAAGCAATGGGAAATTTAAAATGTCTTCTTTTTTAGAACTGCTGGGACGATTTCAATTATATTTGGCAGGAAGCATCCTTAAGGCATAGAGATTCAAGTTTGCTCAAACGAACCTGATAGGCCAATTTGGTCGACGGTCATCTTGGATTTCGGCCGATTTTTAGAAATTTCTTTAAAAATCTCCAAAACCGTTTGAGGGATCGATTCAGAGCTCACGAAATATGATCTAGGGTAAGAGCTGAACCAAGTTTGTTCAAGGGAACTTGATTGACCAAATGGGTCAGTGGTCATCTTGGATGACCTAGTTTTCGCAAAAACAACTTCCCCAGAACCGCTGAAGCGATCAGGCTGAAATTTGTAATATACGAGTCATTAATGTTTGTTCAAGAGAAGTTAATCCATCAAAAAACATGGCTGCGGTGGACCAATCAAATTATAACGTTTGGCGGCCATTTTTGATTTTTTTATTTGATGGATTTTGAGGCCGAATTTGGTTTTATATAGGTTTTTGGGTATTCTGATCTCAAATTTGCAATTTTTGAAACTGTCAGATAAACGGTTTGGGGGCCATCTTGGATCATTTTTCCACCAAAAGCTCCCATACTAAAGCAATGGAAAATTTTAAATGTCTTCTCGAGAACTACTGGGCCGATTTCAATTATATTTGGCAGGAAGCATTCTTAGGGCATAGAGATTCCATTTTGTTTAAACAAAGCCGATCGGCCAATTTGGCCGGTGGCCATCTAGGATTTTGGCTGATTTTTAGAAATGTCTAAAAATCTCCAAAACCGCTTGGGGGATCAATTCAAAACGCATGAAATATCATCTAGGGCAAGAGCTGCACCAAGTTTGTTTCACGGGAACTTGATTGGCCAAATGATTTGGTGGCCATCTTGGATAACCGAATTTTTGCCAAAATGACCAGAATCACTGAGCGGATTGGGCCGAAATTTGGGAGATATGATTAGGCACCGAGTGCCATTAAAGTTTTTTCAAGGGAAGGTGCTACGTCAGAAACATGACTGCAGTGGACCAATCAAAATGTAGCGTGTTTGGCGGCCGTATTAGACTTGCAAAAATGTCCACAAACTCATTTAGAAGATTACTCCTAAACCAGCCACCAACAATTGTGACAAAAGTTCATAATGCTCCAGGTGAGCGCTACAGGCCCCTTGTGCCTCTTGTTAACAGTATTACCCAGGCCTCATAAGGGTATTGTGAAGCAATCGTGTGTGCGTGCGTGTCAGAATCCGAATAATCGGGTCAAATTCTCGATCTATGTATATCTCGGAAACTACTGGTCCGACTTCGATCAAATTTTAACACAGTGAAAGGTTATAATCACACACTAGGATTCCACAACTTTGGGAATTATTCAGTTCAGTTATCCTGAAGCATTTAGATTAGGAAAATTTAGTGACAATCGTCTTCTGAGCCACCATTTTACTTTGATATTTGTCGGCGCCATTATTTGTTCTCGCTTCTGCCAAATGCTCAATAAAAAACCATTCCCGTGATGCTAATGCTAGTCATTGTACTGTTGGCCTCCCGAGTTGTGTGGATCTACCTGTATAGCATTTAGTACGTGTATACCGATAGTATTTCAATTCTCACAATTTGACTGATAATTGTTGCTGGTAATAGCAACGACAACTTTCCTTCAAATTATTTGCAAAATAATCAGCAGAAAATGCAAATGCTACTATCTAACGTTTTCGAAACAATTTGACTGAAAATCATTGCTGCAACAACTTTCAACTAAATTGTTCTAAAGATAATCAGTATGATTTTCAGTGTAGTAACACATTCTGAAGATATTTCGAGCAACAGTCATTGCTGACTAAGGCACCAACAACTTTATAACAAAACTCAAAGTAAAATGGTGGCTCAGAAGACGATCATCAGTGAAATTTTCAAATATTTTCCTAATGTTATTTCTTCAGGATAAATTTATCAGAACAAGAGACTGGATATAAACATGGTATAGGCCTCGCATACAGACCTCCACAGAATATTCTACAAATATTTCTACATCAAATGAAAGATGATCAATGATCAAAGCTTGTATAAATCGTGTGCTTCTAGAAACAAGCTTCAGGAAATTCCTTGTATCATCAAAGAAAAGCAAGTGATGTGTTCAATCAAAGAAGACATTCTTTATTACTTGTATAAAACAGTTTGTAAAACATACATGAATGTACGAGCTTAAACCGTGATAAAGCTGGTGAATATGAACAGCTTATTGGAAAAATAAATATTATACAATCTAATCATACGCTATTATGTCTGTTTCATAAGTAGTCACATACTATATTTGAGATGATTGGTCCGTATCAATTAAAGCAACAAAACAACAAATATAATTATAGCTTAGCCCTTTAAAACTCATATCAGCCAGAAATGGATTCTGCAGCCGTCTTGATAAAATGTCCATTTGCAGACCAAGAAAAGACTATTTGAAAATTTACCAATGGAATGACTGGCTCGATAACCGGGCCAGTCATTCCAGTGGTAAATTTTCAAAAATAGTCTTCTCTTGGTCTGCAAATGGACATTCTATGAGAAAATTGAAATTTTCTTGAACAAATTTGAGTGTTAAAGGGTTAATGTTCTAGTGACCAATAAATAGCTTGTAGTTTGTGCCCACATTAACCCTTTAATGGTCAAATTGTGTCAAGAAAATCTAAATATTTACTTATTGAATATATCTTTAGAGGCCGAGAAGACTATTTTTGAAAATTTACCAGTGGAATGACTCGATAAATAATCAAGCCAGTCATTCCAGTGATAAATTTTCAGAAAATAAGTCTTGTTGGCTCACAAATTTGGCAAAAATCTAAATATTTACTTATTGAATATCCATTTAGAGGCCAAGAAGACTATTTTTGAAAATCTACCAGTGGAATGGCTGGATAAATAATCAAGCCAGTCATTCCAGTTATAAATTGTCAAAAATTGTCTTGGCTCACAAATGGACATTGACATTTCAATTATTACGGGTTAACTAACATCACATGTAAAGCCCATATATTTTCAATCTATTGCTTCGGCTCTGGATGACCTAGGCTTGAGACACGATATACCTAGGATGCTTCCATACACCAAATGTAGCTACCCAAACAGTGTATTATAATGGACAGATCTGGCTTTTGCAATGTGCTAGCCAATAGATTAGACAAACACCATTTTTGTTAGCCAGAGTAAATATTTTTGCCACATCTATACTTCAATGCCACTTTCAGTCATATTAGTTTCAAAATATTCAACAACGTACAGGAATTTTTGCAATGCAATTGTAATGCTGGAATTAGTCAGGATTCAGAAATCAAGAAAATTAAATTAATTTTAATCATTCGCCAATGATTTGGTCAATTCTGCTTCTCATTAGCCAGATTTCAATTAGTGTTCATTTTTCAACAAATATAGTCGAGATGTAAACAGCAACATTGGCACAGAAAAGATAGACTATTGACATCAGAGTGGTAAGGGTTAACTAGAAACCCTTGTTTGACTCAAAGGGCCCCGCAATCACTGAACTTACCTTGCTCTATGTAGTAGGTAGCAACTTTATTCAAAGCATTCATTAGCTCACCTGGCCTGAAAGGCCAAGTGAGCTTATGCCGTGGCGACCGTCCGCTGTGTGTCCATCAGTCCGTCAACTTTTCCTTTAAACGACTTCTTCTCAAGAACCTCTGGGCCGATTTCAATTATATTTGACAGGAAGCATCCTTACGGCATAGAGATCCAAGTTTGTTCAAATAGAGCCAATCGGCCAATTTGGCCGATGGCCATCTTGGATTTCGGCAGATTTTAGGAAACGTCTAAAAATCTTCTCCGAAACCATTTGAGGAATCGATTCAAAACTCATGAAACATTTGTAAGTTTGTTCAAGAAGACTTGATTGACCAAATGGTTCGGTGGCCATCTTGGATGACCTAGTTTTCCCAAAAACGACCTCCAGAACCGCTGAAAGAATCGGGCCGATATTTGTGAGATATGATCAGGCACTAAGGGCCATTAAAGTTTGCTCAAGGGAAGTTAACAGCGGCCAATCAAAATGTAGTGTTTGGCGGCCATAGTGGATTTTTTTTATCTGATGGATTTTGAGGCCGAAATTGGTTCTATATATGTTTTTGTGTGCATAGCCATGTCTGAACCATTTCATTTCATATAGCCTACTATATTTAAAATGTCTGCCATTATTAGCTCAGCTAACCTGAATGGTATGGCGTGTCGGTCAGCCTGTGTCTATCAATTTTGCTTTAAATATATCTACTCATTAACTGCTTCATAGATTTTCTTGGATTTCCAAAGATCTAAATCTATATGAGCATTTGTTAGTTTATGGGAACTTGAAGCCGTTTTTGGCTGATATGAGTTTTTTAAAGAGTTAAACAGTGGTCTTGAGAAATGTCTATTTGCACTAAGACTATTTTTGAAAATTTTACCACTGGAATGACAACATAAGTGGTAAAATCTTCAAAAATAGTCTTCTCTTGGTCTGCAAATTGACATCATTTTTGAGAAAATTTTAATTTTCTTGAACAAATTTAAGGTTTAAAGGGTTGACTAACTAGACATGTGGATGCCCTTTTAGATTTAGATTGCAATCATTATTTATTTTATTCTATTGTCTGAGCTGACTGGAAATTCTCATAAAAGCACAGCGCCCCCTGCTGGCTCAGTCATACACCAGCAAGATGCTGAACCCTAAACACGTGCAACTTTATCAATCTGCGAGCTTAAGCCATGTACATTTGCATTGTAACGTACATCGGCCTACAAGTCTCTTTCATGTATATCAAAGACACCGGTGAGCTTGTATTGACATTTGCAGTGAGCAATAATGAGTGGCTCGCCGATTATGTATGTGGCTGCATGCACTCTGCCGAACAATCAGTTAATAACATGCATGAAAGAGACGTCTAGGAATATATACGTTTCAATACGAATATGATCAATGAATTACAAAATAGGCCTACATTTACATATATAATATAACATTTATTCTTAATTTTACAAGACTATTGGTTATTGAAATTCACTCATATTTAATTTTTACCCACTATTGCGTGGTTTTGAATTGCATTTATGAATACACGCCCTAGGCTGGCAGATTGCCAAAGTTTTACATGTTTACTGTTCAGAATCTTGCTGGTGTGATCATTCACCAGCAAGGGCCACTGTGGTCAAGTTTGACTGGCTAATCATAGTCAGTTTGCTGGTTTACTGAACATGCACAGTTGCTATGCCCAGTCGAATGATGGATAGTTCACTATAGTTCATTGGTACCCGATTCCACATTGAGTTACTTTTGCAGAAAATTTGGAGCCAGGCACCAGTCTCGATTAACGTCTCTGTCATCTGTTTTGATGGCCTGCAAAAATGGGTTACTTTTGTCTGCTAAGATGTCAAAAAGCATCCATATAATATAAAGTGGGAAGGAAATGGGTGTTGGGAACATTGATTTATTGTAGGACACCATAATCTAACTTACATAGGTTAGGGAAATATTAACATGTTTATGTGCATTTAACCGTAGCAAGTGAAACCTATCCGCCATTTTGAATTTTACATCAATTTCGTACTAACCGTTTGTAACCGAGCTCGGGTGCTCAGTCGACTATAGTTGACTAGCTAGTTAACTATTTCAAGTTCGACTGGGATCTAGTTAGCTAGACCTAACTATGGTTAGTGAGTCGAACGTGACCTGAGAATTTCCAGTCAGCTCAGACAATAGATTATAAAATAAAATGGCAATTGCAATCTAAATCTAAAATAAGGTCCACACTAATATTAACTAAAAAATACTCAGATTTATCTGAAAATTGTGTCTATTATGGATATACGAGAGCATTTTAGGTTATACTTCTATAATTAGAATAGATTCACAGAAGCTGTAAATGCAGTATTTTACTTAAGGATGCTAACCTTTCAATGCAATAGGAAGGTATGTAAGCTGTTTAATACCCAAGATGGACACTGAGGAATCTTGAGGAATATGCATTTTAAGGCAAACGAAACTTTTAACAAATTTATGACGCTCAATAACTGAGCTAGTCAGTCCGGTGATACATTTTCAGACTTCCATTGGCTGGCAAATGGACATTCCATAAGGAAGTGTCAATCTTCTTTCTTCAACACTTTTGTACATAAATGTCTAAATTTTGTCAAGAAAACCAAAATATTTGCTTATTGGATGTCAATTTGCTGTCCAGAAGACTATTTTTGGAAATTTGCCACTGGAACGACGTTTGATTATCGAGCCAGTCAGTCCAGTCATAAATTTTCAAAAATATTCTACTCTTGACCTTCAAACAAACATTCCTCAAGACCACTATTGAAGCTGGTTTTGGCCGACTTTGCCATAAAAGGGTTAACATCTTCATAGTCAGGTGTATGTTATGTATATATTGTTTTACTGATGTCATGGAAGGCTCATTAAGGGCGACTTTTACAGACAGTGGCAACGTATTACACATCTTGTATAGTCCATCGGTGTCCAGTGATGGTGCGTAGGTGTTTGCGGTGGCAGACATCGAGTTTGTCTAGAGCTGCCTTTGGAACTGCCCAGCTGTTACAGTTAGCCAGCATCAAGGATACGCCGGTTGCATTGTATAAACATAGCCTTTTTATCAGGGGCATCTTTGATCTACAAATCTATGGCTTCCAGGACTGGAAAGCTATGTTCCCCATAACGCAGCAATGTCAGCAGTACTGCAAAGCAGAGTCAAGGATTTTACTTTTCCTCCATGGTTCGCCATTTTCTTTAGTTCCATGCTTTGTAGATAGGTATATGTGGGTGAACTCTGTTTTGGGTTGTATGACCTGCAGAAATATAGTATCTACTAAGCATAGCGAGGGAAATACCCAATGTGTTTCCCTGAGGTGGGGGAAATACATTGATTGTGTTTGTCGGACGAGCCTGTACACATGACAACACATTATTAGCTCATCTGGCCTGAAAGGCCAAGTGAACTTATGCTGTGGCGACCGCCCGTCATCCATCCATCCATCCGGCGTCTGTCAACTTTTGCTTTAAAACGCTTTCTTAACTAAATTTTGGTCAAAGGATGCTATTGTGCTCGGATCCGGAACTTCCATTTGGAATTTTGATTCATAAATATTTTGGGTCAAAAGCTTAGATTTTATTTTAAAATCTACCGAAAATTGTCAAATTGCTTCTTTTTACCATTTTGACCGATTTCAACCAAATTGGGCTGAAAGTATCCTATGTTCATAGGCTATAGAACTTGCATTCAGAATTTTGTTGCATAAATATTTTGGGTGAAAATCCTAGAATTTATTAAAAAAATTTACCGCAAATTGTCAAATCTCTACTCCTTATCATTTTGACAGATTTCAACCAAATTGGACTGACAGGATTCTATTGTGATAGGCTCTAGTACTTCTATTCAAAATTTTGATTCATGAATTTTTTGCGTGAAAAATTTGTGAAATTGCTTCTTACCATTTTGACTGATTGTAATGAAACGTGGCTTGGAGAATCCTATGGTGGTAGGTAGGCCTCAGACCTTCTATTCAGAATTTTTATTCATCAATTTTTCCTGTAGCGATCTGGGATTTTCTGAAAAATGGTGAGAAATCGTTTACAATGCTACTCTTCATTAACTGCTTGGGTAATTTCAACCAGATTGGGCTGGAAGGCCTCTATGGTGGTAGGCTTCAGATCTTCTATTCAGAATTTTGATTCGTCAATTTTTTCGTTGGCCAAAAATATCTAATCATTAACCCATAGGCTGATTTCAACAGAACATGGATGAAATGACCCGAGGCTAGGAGTGTTCAGAACTCCCATACAAAAATTTGGTTGGTATATTTTCCCAGTGGCCATCTTGAATTGTCCAAAAAATTGCGGGAAATCGTTTAAAACGCTACTCCTCATTTACTGCTTGGACAATTTCAACCGGACTTAGCTGGGAGGATAGTACACTGGTATGTTTCAGAACTTGTATACCAAATTTTGATTGTTCAATTTTTCTGGTGGCCATCTTGGATTTTCTGAAAATTTCTGGACATCACTTAAAACCCTACTCATTAACAATTGGGCCGATTTTAATCAAACTTGGATGAAAGAACCCTAGTGTGGTATCCTTCAGAATTTGTATACAGAATTTTGATTGGTCCATTTTTCCAGCGCCCACCTTTGATTTTCTCTAAATTTTGGGAAATGAGGCTACTCCTCATTAACCGCTTGAACGAGTTGGCTGGAAGGACCCTAAAGTGCTATGCTTCAGAGCTTGTATATAGAATTTTGATTGGTCAATTTATTCGGTGGCCATCTTGGATTTTCCGAAAAATGGCTGAAAATCATCTACTCATTAACTACTTTGGCAATTTCAACCAGACTGGCTGGAAGAGACCAATTTTGGCTGGAAGGATCCTATTGTCGTAGCCTCTAGAAATTCTATTCAGAATTTCGATAGGTCAATATTTTGGCAGAAATCTCTGATTTTCTGAAAGTTTTCCATAACCATTTAAAAATGGTACTCCCTCCTTCAATCAATAGCCTGATTTCAACAAAACTTGTGTGGAACGATCGACCCTATGACGGTAGGCTTCAACATATTAAACGAGTCTTGATTGGGAAATCTTTTGATAGCCATCTTGGATTTTCCGAAAATCATCCATCATGTCTATTTAAATGCAAATGGTTTAAATGCCAATGGTCCAGGTGAGCGCCACAGGCCCTTGGGCCTCTTGTTTAAAAACTTGTTTAAATTAGAATTACACCCATGCTTAAGTGTTGCATTACTAAGTGAAATAGCAAGTTAATAATAATAATAATACTGATTATACAGTGCAGTGTGGATTTCATGGTCATTCACAGGGTTACTATGACAAGTAGTTTGTAGCGCTAATATCTGTCTTAAAGGTACATATTCACACCAAAATGCTTGAAAATAAAATTGTTAAAATTGTACAATTTTAGAGGCTTAATCTGTGTATCTCGATGTAATGAAACGAAATAAATCTTTTCTCCAATTCAACTTAAAAGAATTATATCAATTTATACGTAATAAAATTCTCATATGTTGAGTTGTGAAATTGAGTCCCTCTTTCAAATTCACAACTAAACAAGAGTTTTAGTGAAACTCAACATACACCTGCAGGCATACTTGTTTGAGGAATACTAAATGTGAACAGTTAGTCTTTGATAATTCTCTGAGATAGGGGGGGGGGGGGGGGGGGGGACTTCTGTTAGGTACACATTTGGAATCCACAGCAAAGAAATCACTAAAATTACAACAAAACAACTTTTGATGAATTTTAATCTTTCAAGGGAGATAACTCTGGCGAATACTGGCAGATTTGGGCGAAACTAAATTATGACACTATCCCTTCTGCTGAAAAAAAAATTGTGAGTAGGTTCAACTCTTCGAGATCTGGACTGTACAAGAAAATTTTGACAAATTTTAGCTTTTCAAGGGAGGTGACTCTGGCGAATATGGGCGGAGTTTGCCGAAACAATATCATGACACTTCATCCATCCCTAACACATCTGACGGAAAAAAAATGCGAGTGTACGTTCAAAACTCTTCGAGATCCGGCCAGGAAAAGAAAATTTGGGCGAATTTTAATCATTCAAGGAAGATAACTCCCGCGAATATACGAGGATTTTGCCGAAATGAAATTATGACTCCCGCGAATATGGGCGGATCATGCCAAAACAAAATCATGACACTTCGGCTATATGTACCACATCTTTTGAAAGAAAATTTGTGAGTGTGGGTTCAACTCTTCGAGATTTGGCCTGGACAAGAAAATTTTGACAAATTTTAATCTTTCAAGGGAGGTAACTCTGGCAAATATGGGCAGATCTTGCTGAACCGAAATCATGACACTTCGCCTATACATAACACATCATCTGTAAAAAAGTTGTGAGTGTAGGTTCAAAACTCTTCGAGATCTGTCCCGGACAAGAAAATTTTGACAAATTTTAAGCTTTCAAGGGAGACAACTCTAGCGAATATGGGAGGATTTTGCCGAATCGAAATCATGACACTTCGTCTATAGGTAATATATCTGCTGAAAAAAAATTGTGACTGTAGGTTCAACTCTTCGAGATCTGTCCAGGACAAGACAATTTTGACGAATTTTAAGCTTTCAAGGGAGATAACTCTAGCGAATATGGGAGGATTTTGCCGAATCGAAATCATGACACTTCGTCTATAGGTAATAAACCTGCTGAAAAAAATTTGTGAGTGTCGATTCAAAACTTCGAGATCTGCTCCGGACAAGAATCAGACGGACGGACGGAGAGCGCCATCACATAATACGACCCCCGCTTTGCGCGGGCTATAAAAATTATATTAATTTATACGTAATTTAATTATCATATGTTAAGTTTTATTTCGTTTCATTACATTGAGGTACAAAATTTAAGCCTTTAAAATTTCGAGCCTTTTGGTGTCAATGTGCACCTTTCCATCTTTAACATTCATATCAGCCAAAAATGTCTTCTGCAGTGGTCTTGAGAAATGTACATTTGCAGACCAAGACGAGACTATTTTTGAAAATTTGCCACTGGAATGACTGGCTCGATAACAAATAGTCTTCTCTTGGTCTGCAAATGGACATTCTCTGAGAAAATTTAAATTTAAAAAAAACAAATTTGAGGGTTAAAGTGTTAATGCCACAATCTCAGCTCATTTATCATTCTAAGCTATGCAGATGATTCAACATACAAAAGACTAGAACAAGTACAATTAAGTAAAACAAGCAATAACAGGGTGCATCTATGGCAGCACACTCAACCATAATATAAAGATAGATAGCACTGACAATGATCCTATGATGGATTTGTAATAGGGCTGCGTGCTATACCAATACCATATTGTATACTGATATCAGTCATGCACCGACGGTTTCAAAAACGCTTATAAAATATAAATATTGAAAAACCTAACATGAACATATTTTCGGTTTTTCGTATCATCATTGTTGAAAATGAAAGCTACTAACCAGCGACAGCTACTAACCAGCGACAATCGTGAAAAACGCAATGATTGATGACTACATGTTTTCCCAGGAAATACCTATATCGTTTCTGCTGATCATTCCATTCCCGTTTTCTCATTGGCTAGCACAACAAAAATTATCCAATCACTAAATGAAGAATATTTTTTCTTCCATGAATGAATGGCCTTAAATATCTAACACACGCTTGATAGACGGTTGAAAGCAGGAATATCTTTTTTCACCCCAATGTGTCTAAAACAAACTTTTCGACTAGCGTGTGAATTTAACATGCTAATAATAACAACCGAGTCATGGGATCGACCTATTATATTTATAAACGAACTCTGACATATATTGGTTGAAATATTCATGGAAGAGTTTGCTTGAAGACACACCTTCGTGTTCTCGCGAGATCTCATGCCCCAGCGCGAGAGTGAAATAACTGAGTGATCCTGACTTCCTTGTATGGACAACGTAACAGATATTCTAGTCCACAAACATGCAAAAATGTAGTAGTAGCAGCAGCAGCAGCAGCAGCAGCAGCAGCAGCAGTAAGTAGTAGTAGTAGCAGCAGCTGCTGTTGTCTGATCTGAAATTTTGCTGTTTTGTGCAAGAACAGCTTTCAGTCATATTCGTTTCAGAATGTTGGTTTCATCATAAACAATGTGTGTATTCCGTATGTATATTTGTAAAGCTTAACAATAATATACTATTTCCTAACAGTACTGCATAATGGTATTGAAAGGAAACACTACTACCGTATGTAAACAATACTACTGTATGTTACCTACTGTTTTCTCAAAATATAATTAACAATTTTTATGTAGAAATTATGAATGCTTAGCTCCAAAAACATACCTATTAGTCTGTTACAGGTCCGCTTTTCTCATACTGGGCACATGTACAAAGGGAAATGGTTAAAATAGCTGGTCTATAAATGTCTCTCGGCTAACATATGGGAGGCAATTCTTCCAAATCGAATTCAATCACACCCCCCCCCACTCCAAAATTATCTCCCTTATCACATCACATTTTCTCCCTTATCACAATGCTGTCTTGTTTGGTCCTGGCAACTTGACCCAGATTGTTTCCAATTTAGATTCCCACAGCTGTATTGTAAACAATCTGGATCCCAGGGCCAGCCATTGGCTGATGCTGGTCCCATGACTAGACTGTGACAAGGGAGATAATTGTGAATAGATGATTGTAATTGTGAAGAGTTGACTCCATCATATCAGAAATGTTCTCGCTATTATCATGGAAGTGTCTAGCAAGAAATAAGCCAAACTGTATGTTGCTTATAGACCGGAAGGTTGGTCTTTCCTCTCAATTCACAGACTAAATTGACTAAATGAAGAATATTTTAGAAAAGTTACTACTGAAATGACTGAGCAAATTATTGCAGTCTCTAAGATCTCTACAATATTCTTCTCTTGGGTCTGCAAAATCACTATCTCAAGATGAATGCAGAAGCCAGCTTTGACTGTTAAAGTGTTAAAATCATTATCTATCACAGTCACACGAACTGTCTGACTGCTGCAAGCCACCAGGCAATAATTCCAATGTGCAATAACTCTGGACTGGCTGATTATTTTGAAAACAATTTGACAAAGTTGTTGGTGGCTTGGCCACCAACAACTTTCAGTCAAATTGTTTTCAAAACATATCAGCAAGTCCAGAGTTAAACCCGATGGAAAATGTAGTCTGCAGAAATACAGCATGTGGACAGTTAAAATGTCCCTTTTTCCATTTCTGTAGATGATTACGTTATATAAGCATGAGTTATCTGCCCTGATGAGTGATGGCAAGCGCAGTAAGATATAAGATTATTATTTGAAGACACATTAGGGTAAAATACAAACATCACACATAATAAACTGAATTGTCATAAAGCGTGGCTATTGTCAGAGGATATAAAACCACCATCCATGTGACGAGACCAGCCACAAAGGCTAAAATGAGCCGCGTGCGTAGCGGTCGTTCATATGCCATCACCTCGCTGTAAGATGGGAAGCCCATATGATTACAGAAAGCATGTGCGATCACAGGAGCAATCAAATGACCTGCAAGAAACAACCAGTCTTCTTTATTTCAATATCTAGCAATAACGTAACATGTTTCCATAGGCAAAACAAAATAAAGCCTACTCAGGGTTCCCTCAGATTTTTGAAAATTTAATTCAAGGCCTTTTCCAGGATTTGTTCAGTCCTCCCTTCATAACTGTTTTGCGTGGTCTACCAAATTGAATTCAATGGCTTTTCCAAAATACAAAGCGTTTTCAAGGAAATGTTCAATTCTGGCTAAATTCAAGGACTTTCAAGGTTGTAGGAACCCTGGTACTGTTCAATATTCTGAACTTAATTGGATTATGCATGTTGCAAACACGTTCACTTATTTATGAACCATACTGTACGTCTTGTAGTCATAAAATTTTCAGGCATCTGCCTCTATCAAAGGGGGATAACTTACGGATGCTTGAAGGAAATTGTACAGTGTGTTGCAATGACAGTTTCAAATGAATCACAATATTCGCCTGTTGTCAGTGCTGCTTATCAGGTTTGCCCGCTCTAGCATTAACCCTGAAGTCAGCAAGTTCAAGACACAAACTAGACATATTGCCAACAATTTCTTACCAAAATCCAAATCATTTTGTTATTGTATGCCCACACACGCATGCACAAACACGCGCACACATACACACATGTTCACACACAAAAATAAGCGTGTGAACACAGCACTGTGTATGACACTGACATGGTAGTGGAGAAAGAGGTAGTTATTTTACAGATGACTGACTGACCAGTCCTGAATGAGAGCTATATTACAGAGGATGCACTGACCGGTCCTAAACCAGAGAGCTGTATTACAGAGGCCGGACTGACCTGTCCTGAATCAGAGCGCTATATTACAGATGATGAATTGACCGGTCCTGAATGAGAGAGAGAGTGCTATATTACAGCGGACTAACTGACTGGTCCTGAATGAGAGAAAGCTATATTAGGGGATGGATTGACCGATCCTGAATGCTATATTACAGAGGATGGATTGACCGGTGCTGTATGAGAGAACACTATATTAGAGGATGGATTTACCGGTGCTAAATGAGAGAGAGAGAGAGCTATATTACAGAGGACGCACGGACCAGTCCTGAATAGCAGATAGTTATATTACAGAGGACTGACTGACCAGTCCATAATGACAGATAGAGGGAGCTATATTACAGAGGATGGATTGACCGGTGATAATTGAGAGCTATATTACAGAGAACGCACAGACTGGTCCTGAATGACAGATAGTTATATTACAGAGGACTGACTGATCAGTCCTACATGACAGATAGAGGGAGCTATATTACAGAGGATGGATTGACCAGTGCTAAATGAGAGAGAGAGAGAGCTATATTACAGAGGACTGACTGACCAGTCCTGAATGACAGATAGTTTATTAGAGGACTGACTGACCGGTCCTAAATGACAGATAGTTATATTACAGAGGACGGACTGACCGGTACTGAATGACACATAGATATATTACAGAAGAGACACTGACCTGTTCTAAGAAAGAGAAATGCTGAATAGACACCAAATATTGTAGTGTAGATCATCTGAAACACTGCAAAAGAAATACACAACAAAACTCATTTCTAACATTAAACCATGATCTGTTTATTAACAACACATTTAAGGCAATTCATATCTTCATTCAACAATATAAATATACCTAATACACCTCCTTCATACTTGTGTTATATAACTCATTGTCTCATGAGATATCAGAAACACAATGTAATAACAGCAACATATATGTATGCAGGCTGCAGCGGGAAAACAACTTCTACATTTGAATTAACTATTTAAATAATTTACAAAATTTAAATATCTCAATGGATGTCACACACCCTCACCCACCACGTTCTCATATATATATATATATATATATATATATATATATATATATATATAGGGTTTCACGGTATTAGAAAAATTAATATCGCTATCGATATCAATTTCCACACCTGTATACCTTTAATATCGGTATTATTGCGATGGGCAAAATAGCGTGAGGCTTGGGTAGTAGGATTCCATTTTCAATGTATATCAGCGCTTGTGAAATAGTCCACAATAAAACCAAGAAATTACACATATCCTGATATTAAACACTAAATTACAAATGTCTTGAACAGTTAAATCATATCCCAAAACGGCTTAAAAAGCCCAAAATCGACCCTACAAATGATTCAAAATTACCACCAAATTACAACTATTTCCACGACATGCGCAAAGATCGCCGTTTTAATAGCACCTGCGTGGACATCACGAGATAACCAATGACCATCTCATCCCAAATACACTTGCCCAATGAGACTGCGAACAGTTAAACCTGTTGATATTTGACTAACAAATATCAATATTATGAGTCAAAGACGGATTTTGGATGAAAACCTGTTTTATTAATTTTCCTGTCTACTTGTATTGATATACGCCAGAACAATAAACTTTCCACGAAAATCTATGCTTTATAGGACGAATTTGCAATGGAGTGGACGAAACCACCAGGAATCGTGAAATCTCTACGCAGGGGTACAACTTAGCCATTAAATAAATTAATTAGAGTAGCTTGTATTGATCGATATCTGTCAACGTAAGAAGGGAATAGAGCTCGCAGGGATTGAGAAGTTTTTCTCATATCGTCGGTTCCTCTTGACTTGGATTGTTGGGCAGTCACTACAAAGTTGGACAATTCCCACAAATCTCTAACCAACCAGCTGTAGTAATTGAGATAAAATATGACGCAAAATATTTATTTGACATGATTTTCTCGCAAACGGGCCGAAATGATCAAATATTAGCTCAAGAAAAGACATATTTTATACGATACATACCTTCCTGTTTGAAGATCAGATACATGCTAAGGACTTGAGTCTGTCCCATTAAGAATTATGTCTATCAGATCCACACCTCCCAGGTTATCGGGCATATGAGTGAAATGTGCAATTCAAACCAATGTTATTTCCATACAATTAACCCAATTCGTGAAAATGTGGCCGGTACATTATGATGGCAGTAGTAGGCGCCTACAGTGTTATTTTAACTAAACTGGCAGGAATTATTGCCCGCTTCCCGGTGTGATGTCACGGCTCACGCTTGACAGAGAAAAACGTTTGGTTGTCAAGGTGGTTGCTATGCCATTTTCTCAGCTTTGACAGGGTCGATTTTAAAAATTTTAATTTCATTCTGTTCTTATTGTAAATGAGACTATATATTAAGACTATCAAACTGATTTGAATGATTTCATAGACAGGTATCACAATATCTTTCAGGGTTCATACAGCTGGCAGGTTTTCTTATTCAAGGACTTTCAATACTAAAAAAGTTGATTTCTCAACGGCTCAGAACCAGCATCCCGGACAAAGTGAGGATATGACACTGGTGCAAAATTTCATACAGCTTACCTTTAGAACCTTTCAAATTACAGTTTGAATTTTGGAACTTACTCGGTTCCAGATAGATTTTGCCAGTCAAATTGCCAATTAAATTCTCTTAAATCTTTATTTACATCAGTACGTGAACGTTTTGCAGACTAAAAATTACATGGGAGGAAATGTTGATTTTCAACGGCTTTTCAAGGTGGATGGGTGAAATTCTCGTACTTTTCAAGACTAATTTCAAATTCAAGGCTTTTCAAGGCAAGATAGCAAAATTCAAGGGTTTTTCAAGTTTATACAAACCCTGTCTTTAAGGAAGGATGTTTGTCCCATTATAAAGCTAATCGCTATCAGATACACACCTCCCTGTTTGAAGGCATCGTATACACTATGTCCCTGGATGACCTTCTCAATCATGTGATGAAAATGTGCTGAAATTTAAACACATTAAATACAGTTAACACTGCTAAAATGCCACCTTGATTCTGGGGACAGAGGAGCTGCATCTTGTATTATAAGACCACCTATTATCCGTACCAATTGTTGCTCCTGCATAAGGTGGTTTATTCAATCCTTTAATGGTGAAGGCAGCCAAACAACGCTTTCGGTAATGGTATTAAGGAACAAATCCTCATAAAGAAATGTGGACCATTTTTGAAAATTTACAACTGGAATTGCACAGTCGATAACAGCCAGTAATTACAGTGATAAAGGTTTAAAAAATAGTCTTCTCTTGGCCAGCAAATGGACATTGACTCCAGCAAAAATTACGATTTTCGTGACCACTCTTGACCATTAATGACTTAAGATAGGTATTACTGTATCTTAGATATAGTATCTTAAACCATTAAAGACGTAAGATAGGTATTACTGTATCTTAGATATAGTATCTTAAATCATTAATGGTCAAATTACGTCAGGAAAATAAAAAATTTCTCATACAAAATATCGATTTGCAGATCGAGGGACTATTTTCGAAAATTTATCACTGGATTGACTGGCTCGGTTATCGAGCCATTCATACCAGTGGTAAATTTTTTTAGTCTTCTCTTGGTGTGCAAATGAGGATTTCTCAAGACCAATGCAGACGCTGTTTTTGGCTGATATGAGTGTTAAAGGGTTAACACATTAAATTTGGTACAGAAAATTCAAATTTTCTCAAAGAAAATATCCATTTACAGCTCAAGAGAACACTATTTTTGAATAGTTACTACTAGAATGACTGTCTGGTTTATCGTTTATACATAGCATTTTAGGTAACTGTTTATCTAAGTTGTCTGAGATATCAATGACTCTTGGCCATGTCAGTAACACCATCATCAAAATATTCATCAATCTTTCTTTTCTCATTTCCTCAATCATCCTAGCATTTGCTCGGATCCGATTAGTGTAAACAGTATTAATGAGTAGTCCTCTTACCAACACCAAAAAAGAGTGGGCATACAAAGATCGCCCATCCAGTGCCAAATGTTGGAACAAGCAGGGGCAGCATACATGCACGGAATATAAACTCTTCAGACGCTGGAGCCTGTAAACACAAATCATTGAGTACAAAAGTATTACTATACTAACAGGGATACTGGGCACTGGTCAGGAATAAGACACAGAAAGCTTCAACCCTAGGATTCATGATATCTGCGTAATGAAATGTACTCCAAATATCATTTTAGTAGTGGAGTGAGAGAGAGCGAGGTTTAGGGAATGGCAAGAAGAGAGGGGGGAGAGAGAGACTCACTCTCAAGCAATGTGTTCTGTGTCCTAGTTTGTACACATAAATGTTAACTAAGTATAGTGATGTTATAGGCAGCTACGACTAAATCACTTACTGGTGGCGTATTCCTCAAACTTCGCAAACATAGCTATATTTTATGCGACTTAGTTAGTAGATAGGAACTTCTCTCATCCATGACCCGTATCTGTCTCACATCTACTTGATGGTTGAACTTTTACTTATGTCCTTTGGTTCTGTTAACTGTACTAAATGATACCATCATAGCAGTCTATAACGGACCCAGGATGGCATCACCAAGTGATACCGTCATAGCAGCCTATAACATACCCTGTATGGCATCACTATGTGATACCGTCATAGAAGCGTATAACAGACCCTGTATGGCATCACTATGTGATACCGTCATAGCAGCCTATAACAGACCCTGGATGGCATCACTAAATGATACTGTCAGAGCAGCCTATAACAGACTGCGGATGACATCACTAAATGATACCGTCATAGCTGCCTATAACAGACCCAGGATGGCACCCCTAAGTGATACCATCATAGCAGCCTATAACAGACCCAGGATAGCATCACTAAGTGATACCGTCATTGCTGCCTATAACAGGCCCTGAATGGCATCACTAACTGATACCATCATAGCTGCCTATAACAGACCCTGGATGGCCTCACTAAGTGATATCATCACAGCTGCCTATAACAGACCGAGGACGCCATCACTAAGTGATACCGTCACAGCTGCCTATAACAGACCCTGGATGGCATCACTATGTGATACCATCACAGCAGCCAATAACAGACCCGGGATGGCATCACTAAATGATACTGTCAGAGCAGCCTATAACAGACCCTGGATGGCATCACTAAATGATACCATCATAGCTCCCTATAACAGGCACAGGATGGCATCACTAAGTGATACCGTCATAGCTGCCTATAACAGACCCCAGATGGCATCACTAATTTATACCATCATAGCAGCCTATAACAGACACAGGATGGCATCACTAAGTGATACCGTCATAGCTGCCTATAACAGACCCCAGATGGCATCACTAATTTATACCATCATAGCAGCCTATAACAGAACCAGGATGTCATCACTAAGTGATACCGTCATAGCAGCCTATAACGGACCCAGGATGGCATCACTAAGTCATACCGTCATAGCTTCCTATAATGGGCCCTGGATGGCATCACTAAGTGATACCATCATAGCTGCCTATAACGGACCCAGGATGGCATCACTAAGTTATACCATCATAGCTGCCTATAACAGACCCTGGATGGCATCACTAAGTTATACCATCATAGCTGCCTATAACAGACCCTGGATGGCATCACTAAGTTATACCATCATAGCTGCCTATAACGGACCCAGATGGCATCACTAAGTGATACCATCATAGCTACAGACCAGTATGGCATCACTAAGTGATACCATCATAGCTACAGACCCTGGATGGCATCACTAAGTGATACCATCATAGCAGCCTATAACGGACCATGGATTGCTCATAAACCACTAAAAATCTGTGGTCGTCTATTATAATTAATTTGTACGGTAAATATTGTTTGGGACAAAATGATGGTGTTTCTTTAAGACAGGTGATGATTTTTTACTGCATGTCTAAACGAAGAACCACTGTACTTTGGTCATAGAATGAGGTGCCCCCTATAGAGGGATTATAATTACTCACCACGATGTGATTCCTGAGCCAGCTAACATTAGTAATACTGTTGGTCCAGTACTTGCCCTCTAAAACACACATTAAGAACATCTATACAGATGACAAATTAGACATCACACGTATATAGGCAAAATGGCATATATGTTTATTCTTTGTTGCGACTCGCAATTAGTATTTAAGCCAGTCTGTACATTTCTGACAACACTGCCTAAGTCACAACTGAACAATAGTGAGTCACAATTGATTATCTTACATGTCTTATATTAGAGTTATCTAGTCGCAAAGTATATATATATACGTTATAGTATTAAATAATTGACACTATTTGTATCACAAACCAGAAGCATAACCTCAATACACAGCCTGGGATACGAATAGCTGAAGCCTGATGGTCTGTGATGGTTAATCAAGAGGAGATAATCATGCGCAACATATAAATGACTCGTGTAAACAAGCTAGGCCATTAAAAACAGAATGCAGGAAATGTCAATTTCCCTTTCTCCGAGATCTAACAATACTCACCATTCTGTTACTTCTGATATACAGCTGGCCTTGACAGCGGCTCTAGGATTATAGACTTAGAACGCTTTACCGACTCCTGGGAACCGGGTACTCGGCTCCCAACTGCCGAGTACCCGTTTACCATAGAGCTCATATTATTTGCATAGCCACCAAACAAGAGAAAACTATGGCTTGCCTCAGTGGGGCTGGGAGGCTGGGTCCGTAACAGAATGGTGAGTATTGTTAGATCTCGGAGAAAGGGAAATTGACATTTCCTGCATTCTCCTTCGATCAATACTCACCATTCTGTTACTTCTGATATACACCAGATTTGATCAGTAACCTGGTGGGAAGGGGCAAGCCATACATGCTAATTTTGCCCCTTGGAGAAAGATTTTAGACTTCAAACTTGACTAACGGAGACCTAAAAGGACCGTCAAGTTCACGGAACCGAATCACATTCGCGTCACAGCCCCCCCCCCCCCTTTTTCCTCCTAAGAAAAGGGAGAGAACTAATGAACATGTATCTCGCCTGAAAACACCAATATGCCAAGAGGGTTAACTACTCCCTGCATATTGCTTGTATTAGCCTGGGAATGAGCATGAATATATAAGATGAATGAACATGATACATATACATAATACAAAAAACTCTCACTTATTGAATTACCTTATGATAACAGGACTTCAGACGTACCGCCTCCAACCATTCACCGGTTCGGCCATCAGTGACACAATCTGGTTGACATCCTCTCGCTTGACCATGCCTGCTTTAGGTTCTTTTCTTACCAAAGTGAAAAAAGGGGAAAAGCAGTGTGGTCACTAACTATTGTTTCAAAACAGCTAAAGCGAGTGGATTGGCTGAGTCTGACACATCCCTCATATAGTAATCCGTAAATGAGGACTCACAGTGCCATTGTGCAACGGCCATGATGTCCTCTAACGGAACACCATTGTAAAGGGCGGTCGAGGCGGCTATACCTCTAACATCGTGTGCCCTTACGCCCTGCACCTGGTGCCCAGTCGCCATCTCGTGAGTAGTCTGAATGCATTCGACCACCCAACGAGAGATAGTATCCATGGATGCGGCGCCATAAGGCTTTTTATGGCAGATCCACAGATGTCTATCGTTCGACCGTAACGAGTCAGTCCGTTTCTTGTACTTAGTCAAAGCACGGACCGGGCACCAGACACTGGCATCACGATCAAACCTAGTTAACTTCGGTATAATGATCGGTTTGCCGGGATATCTCAAAGATTGGTTCTTTGACATAAACTCTGCTCTTGGCAGAAGACGCAGACCTTCTCCAGAAACAATAAATCGGTTCCTCTCTGCCGAAAGCGCATGGATCTCACTGCGCCTTCTAGCTGAGGAAGCTGCCAATAGAAAGACCGCCTTTAGAGTCAAATGCTTTAGACTAGCCGAACGCAACGGTTCGAAAGGGTGCTTGGCCAGTACATTAGGCACTAAAGATAGACTCCAGGCTGGAATGACTACCGGTTGTCTCGGGCGGAGATTGCTCATTCCCTTCAACATCACATTTAACTGGGCCACCTCTGGACTATCCCTGTTGGCTAGACAAGGGATAACTGATGCCAAAGCTGACTTGTATCCAGCAACTGTGACGGGAGCTAGTCCTGCAAAGAACAGCTCACAGAGAAAGTCTGCTATTTGCTGAATAGTGGATTGAAAGGTATCAATACCCTTTTCTTCACACCAGTCTGCAAATCTGTTAACCTTGTTGTTATATGACTTGAAGGTTGACCTCCTTCTCGCAGCCGCGATGAAATCAGCAGCCTGTCGAGAAAAGCCTTCCGACGTGGAACGTTGTTTGACAACATCCACGCAGTCAATTTGAACATTTCGGGACGCTCGTGTGGGAAGCATCCCTTGGCCTGGGAGATTATGTTCGGAATCTCGGGCAACTGCACAGGATTTTCCACCAGCAGATCTAGAAGATCCGTGAACCACGCCCTGCTCGGCCAATACGGCGCTATTAGCAGGACCAGACACGGCTCCTCCCTGACCTTCACCAATACCTTCGGTAGAAGAATGGTGGGTGGGTACGCGTAAGCATGCATCCCTCTCCAGCTTATCGCCAGAGCGTCTGTATCGACGGCATTTGGATCTGGAATCGGCGAGACATATGTCATGATTTGAGCATTTTCCTTTGTGGCGAACAAGTCCACGTTGGGTTTGCCCCAATGCTCGAAGATCCGTCGTAGAACTGGAGGGTTGAGGGACCATTCCGTTGGCAAGATTCTCTGTCTGCGAGACAAAGCATCTGCCAGAATGTTCAATCGGCCAGGAATATGAGCTGCTTTCAAAACAACCGAGTAATTCCTGCACCATTGAATCAAGTGCCACACCCTGATGCACAGGGTGGGCGACCTGGTCCCGCCTTGGCGATTTATATATGATACTACTGTCGAATTGTCCGACCGTATCAATTATCACCTTGCCCCTGATCATCGGAAGGAACTCTTCCAACGCCAGTTCCACTGCCATCATTTCCAACAGATTGATATGCAGCTGACTCTCCGGGAGAGTCCATGTGCCCGAGACCTGGTGTTCTCCCAGGCAGGCACCCCACCCCTCCAGCGATGCATCCGTGTAAACGGACAGCTGGGGGTGGGGTAGGTGCAGCGAAACCCCTATTAGGAGATTCTGACGCTGTTTCCACCATAGAAGATGCGATATTATCGGCTCCAAAACTGGCACCAGTTTTGACAGGGGTTCTGTTCTCTGTTTCCACAGAGACATCAGATACAACTGGATAGGTCTTCGCATTAGAGAAGCGTACGGGATAACCTGCTCCATGGAACCGCCTCGCCTGAATGTGGTTTCCCACTCGAAAACTCCTGAGGATGGCTAACAGAGACACCACTCTGGGCTCTGACGGGTAAACCCTGCCCTCCTCGAGGTCGAATCGCATCCCCAAATAAACGAAATGTTGAGTGGGCGTCTGGGTCTGAGATTGAGTATGGGTCTCCATCCCCCTGTGCTCTTGGGGACAAGGAACATATTTGAATAGAAGCCTGGAGTGTTCCGGTTTGCTGGTTTTATTGCTCCTTTCAGAAGCAAACCCGACACTTCCTTTTGAACGGCTTCTAACTTGTCTGGCTCCCTTGGTACGGGTGTCCAGACAGGTGCCAAAGACAGATTTTGTGGCGGAAAGTCCCACCACTCCGGCATGTAACCCTGGGATAACCATCCCAGGACCAGACTGTCTGACGTCACACCTCGCCAGGCCTCGACGAAACGCATGAGCCTTCCACCCACCATAGACGCCTCGACGTCTAACGGGGTTGTCCGGCTCGCAGTCCGCCCCCCCCCCCCCCCTCTTTCTTAACGAGAGAGAGTGAGAACCATTTCGTTCTAGGCACGACGGGTATAACTGGCACCGCTGTTCCTGTCGCACAGGCGCGGTCCAGGCGGATATGAAGGGAGCTTGCGTACCCTCAGGTACGCTTCGGCCCCTTCTGTCCGCCCTTTGAGGCCTTACCCTTACCCTTCCCCTTACCCTTCCCCTTCCCGCCTCTAGGGCGGTCAAGAGCAACATTGGGGAGGGTAGGCGCCTCTACAACCTTCCTGGGTTTCTTCGCCGGCGGCGGCTCCGAGAACCCAGCTGAAACAGAAGTCGCAACAGGCCTGGCTTTCGCCTTGCTCTTATGCTTCTTCTGCTTCTTTGAAGGCTTCCCCGTTAGCGGTTTGCCCACAGCCCCTAGTGCATGCGCTTGCCGCACTAGCTCTAGCTGTAGATTTACCGCTAACCGATTCTGCGCGATACTGGCGGTGTCCTCTAAGATGGCCCGCGCTTGGCCACCAAAGATGCTAGGCCCTGTCAGGGGCGTCCCAAGAAGACGCTCCCTGACTGCCGTAGCCGGACGCATATGGTCAATGACCATTTGCCTCCTGGACTTCGTCACTCGCGCTTGCACCCTTGCCAATGCGTCCATTGACAGCACCAAGCCGTCATTAACACATGAGAGCGCCACAGGTGGCACAGGGTGGCCTGCCCCCGCTTCAGCCCACACTGGATCCACGGTTCATAGATTTGTTGGATGCTATTTATAGCAAACAACTAATGACCAAGGGCGCCAACAGCACCCCACGTCCGGCTGCCGGACCAGGCGAGATAGGTGAGTACCACGCCTGGCCCGGCACACCCGTTCCCATGACGGCTGGTGACAAACCAAGCCGCGCGGAACCGGTGCAAGGTAACGGATTGGCCTCAGCCGCAGGCGGAGCCGCTGACCTGGCTTGCGCCAAACCAGACAAATGGAGGCCGGTTCCGTCCAGGACGGAATCAACCTCCATATTCTCCACCTGCGGCTTCACGGGCCGCAGCAACCTCTCCTCCTCGGCCTCCTCGTCTTCAGACTCCGAAGAGCCGTCACTAGACGAGTCAACCGTGGAGCCATCCTGGCGGACGGCTCCCATACCTGACGGACCGGCCACCGCTACTGGACCACCCGGAGGTGGCCGCAGAGAGACAGAACCCGTCTGACCGAAGCCAGACGTGCCTGCCAGGGGACCGTACGAGACGGCCCCTCGGTAACCAGTCCAGAATCCTGTCCGAGGACAGGATCCGTACCAGGCATGGGGAGAAACTGCCCCCCAACCTTTGGTAGCAGGGACGACACCAGCGTGGGCAGAACGCTATGCAGAAAACCCTCTATAGCCGGACCAAACCATGCCGGCGGTGCCATCTCCGCCACCTCCAGCTGGGGACTTGGAGCACCCCCACCGGCCGAACCGGGCGCTCCACGATTTCCTCTCGGACCACCTGACCCCGCGTCAGACCCAGCCAAGTCCTTCTGGGCAAGGAACTTAACCATCATTTCGACGGACCACAATGCACAAACATTACACCTATGATCTATATTACACAGGGAACACCTAAAACAGACATGGTCCTTGAACATTACACGGACAAACTTATGGCAGTCGTCACATGATGGCGGGGCTGGCTTTGCCTATAAAATAAGCACAAACCTACAATAAACAAGCGGAACGAGACCCGGATGGAAGGCAGACAATTAATTTTCAAATAATTTTGACTCATAAATTAACCGTAACCTCCCCGCACCCCACCCCGCCACGTTACAACAACGATCGCATTGATTATGACGACAAGCACGCGGCGGGCACAAACACACCCATAATAGATCCTCCAGGATGTATAACGGCTCCAGGAATCATATCGCATAGCATTCAGGGTATATTTACTAATCAATATAAATTATACTCCTAACGAAAGCAGCACGATATGTGAAGAAAACAACAAAATGTATAACAAACTGCTGTCTCACACGGTAAAACCGCAGACCACGCATCTACTCAAGAATTTTGAAACCACCGATCATTGCAAACCGATCGTGATCGCACGTAAACTTGATCATTCTAAAGTTTCCGGTACCATTTTTAGTATGCAGCACCCAGAATAAGATGCCCGAATTAATGAAAAAAATTTTCTTCACATAAACATCCGAGCGACCGGGTGTGACGTCACCCGCTCGGATTCTACGGAGAACGACATCAGCCGATATTCGTGTTAGAAATACCGTAGCAAACACCTATTTTCATATCTGCCGATCGCCTGTTGGGGGTTAAAGAAGGCGATCGTCTGGCATATATCGTTGTTAGCACACGTCCCAGATTCTATGGGGTCAGAAATTGGAACATGCGACACAACGAAATTTAGAGACCTAAGTCTTTTAACTATGGATAATAAAGAACAATACAACCTGGTTGTCTTGGGCGGTATTCTCCATAGTCCTTAGTTAATCCTTTCAGAACACACAAACTATCACCGATTAAAGACTTAGATTATTTAAAACACTAAAATCCCTAATGCAAAAAGCATGTATTGCTCTTGTTGCTATGCAAACAAGAATGAGCTCTATGGTAAACGGGTACTCGGCAGTTGGGAGCCGAGTACCCGGTTCCCAGGAGTCGGTAAAGCTTTCTAAGTCTATAATCCTAGAGCCGCTGTCAAGGCCAGCTGTATATCAGAAGTAACAGAATGGTGAGTATTGATCGAAGGAGAATTCATAAATCCATTTCCTCGCTCAATCATATGACGTGATGTTATAATCAACTACGTGACGTGTAGGCTGACGTCATAATCATGATGTCATGACTCCATATAGTCTGTCTTTAACACATAATAGTCCGACAAGTACAAATTGTATGTCTTTACAATTTAATAAACAGTCTGTTGAATATTTTGAAATTAATTTTAACACAAATTAACATAGAAAATCTCCATCTGCAGGCCAAGGTTATTTTTGAAAATTTACTAGTGGTATGACTGACTCGCTTATCGAGCCAGTCATTCCACTACTAAATTTTCGAAAATAGTCTTCTCTTGCTCTACAAATGGACATTTCCCAAGACTAGTGCAGAAGTCATTTTTGGCTGCTATGAGTGTTAAAGGGTTAATCAACTAGAATGAAAATGAACGTATGATAAAAACATATTACCTAAATAAAGCCTAAATACACCATCCATATAGTGCAGTGACAGGGGACCCGCAAATAGAATCTGTAATACATATATAGAGAGAGAAAGGAAAAGTGAACATGTTCAATGTTTAAAGTGTCCTTAGCCTTCCATGGTCAATGGCTAACCTTCCATGGTCAATGGCTAACCTTCCACGGTCAATGGTTAACCTTCCACGGTCAATGGCTAACCTTCCACGGTCAATGGCTAACCTTCCATGGTCAATGGCTAACCTTTCATGGTCAATGGTTAACCTTCCACGGTCAATGGTTAACCTTCCACGGTCAATGGCTAACCTTCCACGGTCAATGGCTAACCTTCCATGGTCAATGGTTAACCTTCCATGGTCAATGGCTAACCTTCCATGGTCAATGGCTAACCTTCCACGGTCAATGGCTAACCCTTCAAATGCAAACTTCATCAAGGAAATAGATGTTTTCTTGGAGAAAATAATCATTTACTATCACGTAGATTGTAGGAAACATACAGTACCACAGGAAAGACTTGCTCAGTTACTGTAACAGTCTTCAAGAATATTCTTGTCTTGGTCAACAATTTGATACATGTATTTCTTAAAACCATGGCAGAAGTCAGTATTTACCAGTTTTAACCATAAACTGGTTGTTTGAAGTCTTTAAAACAAAGATACACAAATATATAACAAATATTAGGCTTTTCGAATCACAGACTATTACTGTGATTTCTCGACTAAAGGCTGCCCTCGAATATAGGACGCTGTCCCAAATTTGTACAAAATCCGCCCAAAAAACTTGTATTCAAGTATAAGATGCTGTTAAATTTAGAAAAACGTACCTTTAAAAAATTGAAAATTGGTATCAAAAATTACCATCACTCAGCGTTATGTTTAATGTATGACTAAAAATTGTCATGGTGGAAGAGAAATTATTAAATAGGACCGCCTAAATATCGCGTATCTTCAATAAAGATCGTTTATTAAATCAAAATCAATCCAATTTTGGCATAAAATTTCTCCTTGAAAATATAGAAATCATGTGACAGAAACAAAATGTAATGGCCCTTCTGCGTTTGGAGGCGCTGTCTGATCTTATGTGCTAACAGGAGTTGGTTATCTGGCTCTTTTGCGATTGGAGGCGCTGTGTAATCTTATGCGCTAATGGGAGTTGGTTATCAAACAGGTACGGGAACATTCAGTTCCTATTGCGCAATGATGATACGTAGCAATTTCCGAGTCCAGAATATTTTAGATCCGAGTACTCGCTCTAATTAGAATAAAGATCTTTTGCGATTGGAGGCCTCTCGATGCCATTTTATGTCAAATTCTGGATTAATTTTGATGTAATAAGTGATATTTATTAAAGAATAAGCAATATTTAGGCACCCCAATTTAATAATTTCACTTCCGCTTGGTGTTTTTGGAGTATACATTAAACATAGTCGTCAGGCGGCGCGAATTGTCTAGGGTAACATTTAGTTCAATTTCCGTGGTATAATCTTTGCCTTTTTACGAAAAATTTTGACCCAAAAATGTTCTCCAGGAATGTTCTCGATTATATGACGCACCCCCCTTTCTAGAACATGTAATTTGACGAAAAAACTGCGTCCTTTAGTCGAATTTTAACGGTAAACTGCATACATGTAGATGTGTCCACATCATTTCTGGCATATGTCCACCATAAAAATAAACAGTTATACAGTTCAAATATAATACAAACCAGAGAAAATAGAGATTACAGACCCTTGCCCTCCCGTTTTTGTCACATCGATTGTACAGTACAGTTGAGATTTTCCTAATTTTTTCGGATCACGCCCAAAGTTATGGAAGCCTAGCATATGATCACACCCTTTCTTATGTTAAGATTGGAGCCAAATCGGACCAGTAGTTCTGAGATATTCATACATCCAGAATTTGATCCAGTCCGGATCCGTATTCTTTTATCCGGATCACGGACGTCTGGAAATCCTCTTGCATGGCAACTTCCTTTGTTGTGTTAAAACTCTTGGCCAAACCGGATCAGTAGTTTTTTAGATACAAGTGCGGGCACACAGACAGACAGACTGGCAGAGATAGACAAACAGCTTAAACAAACATATTTCTAAAAAGAGATTTGAAAAAAATCTCGCCCATTGATCACTTACCATAGTGAGTATGAGAGGAAGAATTAGAGCTGGCAGAAACCCCATGAAGCGTATGCCAACCCAATCAAACAAACTGTGCGCCTACAAGACCAAAACAAAGTAACATAATGCACCATTCCAGTTTTAGCTATGCCCCGCCCATCTCCATCTAATCGCCACTCACACCTCGCTCGTGTTGGGATTGATCGATCTCTGAACTCCCTGACTATCAATTTCCAGAAAACTATACAGCTAAGCTATTGAATAAACTAATGTGACTGGACGCTGTTGCTTGCTGCCATAGGCAGCAAGCATCCAGCCAAATTAGTTTCAAAATATTCAACAGCATGTTTATTAAATAGTAGACATACAATTCGCACAGCGTGTCAAACTATTAAGAGGGGCCAAATAGAATCATTTATGACGTAATGATTATGCCTTCATCCTACACGCCACTTAGCTGATTATGACATCAGATGATAGATGGATACTCATGAAAGGTGAATTATTACAGGCAATTACACCCTGAACATTGTTTCAATAGATTGAGGTACACAATTTAAGCCTTTAAGAGCAGAGAATTTATCCATTTTATTTTCAAGCATTTTGATGTCAACGTGGATCAGTTAAGTATTTAAGACACAATGCAAATTAGGCTCTACTGACTCTCTCATCAACCAGTTGATGTAATCTATTTGACTTGCCCTGTAGGTGGGGCTTAGAACACCTTCCGTATCCTCTGCGTGTCATAAGAGGTGACTAAAGGAGGTAAGGGTGAGGTAACCCTGACAGAAACCTCGAGTGCTGAAGACGGAGGTTCCAGGCCGCACGGCGCACTCTAATAAACCATGGATCCACACACTTAACGCATATGATCATGTCGATAGTCACTTACAGGACTGGCGGTATGATCAGCGAACGAAAAGAAGAAAGAATCTATTTGAAAAAGAAATTATTAAAGTTGTCTTAACCCTTCAATGGCCAAGCCAACCCTCGATTCTGCTGTGATATTGTGAACCAACCCGTAATTAAAATATAACAAGAGGCCCAAGGGGCCTGTATCGCTCACCTGCATCATAAGCATTTCAACCAGAAAGGCCATCAACAATAAGTAGAACCCTTCAGAGTTGAACAGCATTACAACAAGAAAACAGAAGCCATGTTTCTTTATGTATCAACTACTTTTGAACAAAACTTAATGGCCCTTAGTCCCTTATCATATCTCCCAAATTGCGGCCCAATCCATTCAGCGATTCTGGATATGAAGTTGTTTTCATAAAAACCAGGTCATCCAAGATGACTGCTAAAGCACTAGGCAATCAAGTTCCATTGAACAAACTGGATTCAGCTGTTTCCGTAAATAACCTGTCATGAGTTTTGAATCAATCCCCCATGCGGATTCAGAAAAGAAGATTTTTAAAGGCATTTCAAAAATCCAGGATGGCCGCCAGGCAAATTACAGACCATCTTCATTTGAACAAACGTGTATCTCTATGCCCTAAGTATGTTTTCTGCCAAATATAATTGAAATCGGCCCAGTGGTTCTTGAGAAGAAGTCATTTAAAGAATTCCCCATTGCTTTACTATGGGCCCATTGCTTTACTATGGGAGCCTATAGCATGAAAACAAACCAAGACGGCAGTCAAAACGTTTATCCAACAGTCTCGAAAGTGGCATATTTGAACTCACCACCCTGATAAGCATATATACAGCAATTTTCACCATCAAAATACATCAAATATAAAAAAGCCAATATGACAAACAAAAGCTAAATTTTGGTTGGTTGATGCCAGCCATGTTTTTTAACGTACAAACTTCCTTTGAACAGATTTGAATGGCCCTTGGTTCATAAGCATATTTACAAAATTTCAGCTCTATCCCTTCAGCGGTTCGGGAGAAGTCGTTTTTGCGAAAACTAGGTCATCCAAGATGCCCGCCAAGCAAATCGGCCAATCAGGTTGCCTTGAACAAACTTGGGTCTACCATTGCCACAGATGATGTGCTAGGAGTTTTGAATCAATTCCTCCAGCGGTTTCGGAGAAGATTTTTTAGTGTTTCTAAAAATCAGCCATTTTGGCCGGCGGCCATCTTGGATTTTGACCGATCCACTTCGTTTGAACAAACTTAGATCTCTATGCCCTATGAATGCTTCCTCCAACACATAATTGAAATTGGCCCAGTGGTTCTTGAGAAGAAGTTGTTTAAAGAATTCCCATTGCTTTACTATGGGCCCATTGCTTTACTATGGGAGCCTATAGCTGGAAAACAAACCAAGATGGCAGCCAAACCATTTATCCGACAGTCTCGAAAGTTGCATATTTGAACTCGCCACACGGATAAGCATATATAAAGAAATTTTCGCCATCAAAATACATCAAATACAAAAAGCCAATATGACCAACAAACGCTAAATTTTGATTGGTTGATGGCAGCCATGTTTTTTAACATACGAACTTGAATGGAAATTGATCCCTAAGCATATTTACCAAATTTCAGGTCTATCCCTTCAGCGGTTCGGGAGAAGTCGTTTTCGCGAAAACTAGGTCATCCAAGATGGCCGCCAGGTAAATCGGCCAATCAGGTTGCCTTGAACAAACTTGGGTCTACCGTTGCAATAGATGATGTGTTATGAGTTAGGAGTTTTGAATCAATTCCTCCAGCGGTTTCGGAGAAGATTTTTTAGTGTTTCTAAAAATCGGCCATTTTGGCCGACGGCCATCTTGGATTTTGGCTGATCGGCTTCGTTTGAACAAACTTGAATTTCTATGCCATAGGAACGCTTCCTGCCAGATATAATTGAAATCGGCCCAGTGGTTCTTGAGAAGAAGTTGTTTAAAGTAAAAGTTGACTGATGACAGACGACGGATGCTCGCCATCGCATAAGTTCACTTTGCCATTCTGGCCAGGTGAGCTAATAATAATAGGAAATGATGCATTTAGAACATGTGTACAGTACAGCTCGTAAATAAGTGGAAACATGTTATTAGTACAATTTTGAACACAATGTAAGAAAAGTTTTGTGGAGTATTTTGGATTCTTAATTCGATTGGAAGCCAGTCAGATTAAGCTCAAAATATTCAAAACTATGTTTTATTTTGTTCAAATGGGAATATTTAAAGTCATTTCTGAGCTGTACTGGCCAGTTTGAATGAGTAGAGAATGTCATAGATCTAATATACCGGACAGTTTGAATGAGTGGAGAATGTCTTGTATCTGATGTACTGGCCAGTTTGAATGAGTAGAGAATGTCTTGGATCTGATATACCGGCCAGTTTGAATGAGTAGAGAATGTCTTGGATCCGATGTACCGGCCAGTTTGAATGAGTAGAGAATGTCTTGGATCTGATGTACTGGCCAGTTTGAATGAGTAGAGAATGTCTTGGATCTGATGTACCGGCCAGTTTGAATGAGTAGAGAATGTCTTGGATCCGATGTACTTCCCAGTTTGAATGAGTAGAGAATGTCTTGGATCCGATGCACTGGCCAGTTTGAATGAGTAGAGAATGTCTTGGATCTGATATACTGGCCAGTTTGAATGAGTAGAGTATGTCATGGATCTGATTACTGGCCGGATTGAATGAGTAGAGAATGTCATGGATCTGATGCACTGGCCAGTTTGAATAAGTAGAGAATGTCATGGATCTGATGTACCGGCCAGTTTGAATGAGTAGAGAATGTCTTGGACCTGATGTATGGGCCAGTTTGAATGAATAGAGAATGTCATGGATCTGATGCACTGGCCAGTTTGAATAAGTAGAGAATGTCATGGATCTGATGTACTGGCCAGTTTGAATGAGTAGAGAATGTCTTGGATCTGATGTACTGGCCGGTTTGAATGAGTAGAGAATGTCATGGATCTGATGCACTGGCCAGTTTGAATGAGTAGAGAAAGTCTTTGATCTGATGTACCGGCCAGTTTGAATGAGTAGAGAATGTTTTGGATCTGATGTACCGGCCAGTTTGAATGAGTAGAGAATGTCTTGGAGCTGATGTACCGGCCAGTTTTAATCTTCTTCTTTTCGATCGCCGGTATCACACTTGGAGAGCCGTTCCCAAGATGAGATCTGTGGTTTTTTGCAGTTCTTCCACAGGCCCATACAGCTTTTCAAGAAAAGAGGTTGACAAAGGCCAGATCTCTTCTCTCAGCAGCTGATACATACTGCAACATTGAAGTATGTGCTCTGTGGTCTGTTCTGCTTCTCCACAAGGACAAGCGGGCGATGTCGTAAGGTGGAACCGCCTGTACATGTGTTGGTTTAGTCTGTTGTGTCCAGTTCTGAGACGAAATATGGTCACTTGCTCTGGCCTCGAGAGATGATGGTAGGCATCTTCTGATTGAGGTGTTCTATAGAGTGACTTGATGATAATCTTCATCTCTGTATGGGTAACCATGTTTTCTGTCTGATTCTCTTCTGCACCCACCTTTGCCATCTTGTCTGCTTCCTCATTTCCTTGAACTCCACAGTGTGAGGGGATCCGGCAGTTTTAATGAGTAGAGAATGTCTTGGATCTGATGTACTGGGCAGTTTTAATGAGTAGAGAATGTCTTGGATCTGATGTACTGGCCAGTTTGAATGAGTAGAGAATGCCTTGGATCTGATGTACTGGGCAGTTTTAATGAGTAGAGAATGTCTTGGATCTGATGTACTGGGCAGTTTGAATGAGTAGAGAATGTCTTGGATCTGATGTACTGGACAGTTTGAATGAGTAGAGAATGTCTTGGATCTGATGTACTGGCCAGTTTGAATGAGTACAGAATGTCTTGGATCTGATGTACTGGCCAGTTTGAATGAGTAGAGAATGTCTTGAATCTGATATACTGGCCAGTTTGAATGAGTAGGGAATGTCTTGGATCTGATGTATGGGCCAGTTTGAATGAGTAGAGAATGTCTTGGATCTGATGTACTGGCCAGTTTGAATGAGTAGAGAATGTCTTGGATCTGATGTACTGGCCAGTTTGAATGAGTAGAGAATGTCTTGGATCTGATGTACTGGGCAGTTTTAATGAGTAGAGAATGTCTTGGATCTGATGTACTGGCCAGTTTGAATGAGTAGAGAATGTCTTGGATCTGATATACTGGCCAGTTTGAATGAGTAGAGAATGTCTTGGATCTGATGTACGGGCCAGTTTGAATGAGTAGAGAATGTCTTGGATCTGATGTACTGGGCAGTTTTAATGAGTAGAGAATGTCTTGGATCTGATGTACTGGCCAGTTTGAATGAGTAGAGAATGTCTTGGATCTGATGTACTGGCCAGTTTTAATGAGTAGAGAATGTTTTGGATCTGATGTACTGGCCAGTTTTAATGAGTAGAGAATGTCTTGGATCTGATGTACTGGCCAGTTTGAATGAGTAGAGAATGTCTTGGATCTGATGTACTGGCCAGTTTTAATGAGTAGAGAATGTCTTGGATCTGATGTACTGGCCAGTTTGAATGAGTAGAGAATGTCTTGGATCTGATATACTGGCCAGTTTGAATGAGTAGAGAATGTCTTGAATCTGATGTACTGGCCAGTTTGAATGAGTAGAGAATGTCTTGGATCTGATATACTGGCCAGTTTGAATGAGTAGAGAATGTCTTGGATCTGATGTACTGGCCAGTTTGAATGAGTAGAGAATGTCTTGGATCTGATGTACTGGCCAGTTTGAATGAGTAGAGAATGTCTTGGATCTGATATACTGGCCAGTTTGAATGAGTAGAGAATGTCTTGAATCTGATGTACTGGCCAGTTTGAATGAGTAGAGAATGTCTTGGATCTGATGTACTGGCCAGTTTGAATGAGTAGAGAATGTCTTGGATCTGATATACTGGCCAGTTTGAATGAGTAGAGAATGTCTTGAATCTGATATACTGGCAGTTTGAATGAGTAGAGAATGTCTTGGATCTGATGTACGGGCCAGTTTGAATGAGTCTTGGATCCGATGTACTGCCCAGTTTGAATGAGTAGAGTATGTCATGGATCTGATGCACTGGACAGTTTGAAGGAGTAGAGAATGTCATGGATCTGGTATACTGGCCAGTTTGAATGAGTACAGAATGTCTTGGATCTGATGCACTGGCCAGTTTGAATGAGTAGAGTATGTCATGGATCTGATTACTGGCCGGTTTGAATGAGTAGAGAATGTCATAGATCTAATATACCGGACAGTTTGAATGAGTGGAGAATGTCTTGTATCTGATGTACTGGCCAGTTTGAATGAGTAGAGAATGTCTTGGATCTGATATACCGGCCAGTTTGAATGAGTAGAGAATGTCTTGGATCCGATGTACCGGCCAGTTTGAATGAGTAGAGAATGTCTTGGATCTGATGTACTGGCCAGTTTGAATGAGTAGAGAATGTCTTGGATCTGATGTACCGGCCAGTTTGAATGAGTAGAGAATGTCTTGGATCCGATGTACTTCCCAGTTTGAATAAGTAGAGAATGTCATGGATCTGATGTACCGGCCAGTTTGAATGAGTAGAGAATGTCTTGGACCTGATGTATGGGCCAGTTTGAATTCGTAGAGAATGTCATGGATCTGATGTACTGGCCAGTTTGAATGAGTAGAGAATGTCTTGGATCTGATGTACTGGCCGGTTTGAATGAGTAGAGAATGTCATGGATCTGATGCACTGGCCAGTTTGAATGAGTAGAGAAAGTCTTTGATCTGATGTACCGGCCAGTTTGAATGCGTAGAGAATGTTTTGGATCTGATGTACCGGCCAGTTTGAATGAGTAGAGAATGTCTTGGAGTTGATGTACCGGCCAGTTTTAATCTTCTTCTTTTCGATCGCCGGTATCACACTTGGAGAGCCGTTCCCAAGATGAAATCTGTGGTTTTTTGCAGTTCTTCCACAGGCCCATACAGCTTTTCAAGAAAAGAGGTTGACAAAGGCCAGATCTCTTCTCTCAGCAGCTGATACATACTGCAACATTGAAGTATGTGCTCTGTGGTCTGTTCTGCTTCTCCACAAGGACAAGCGGGCGATGTCGTAAGGTGGAACCGCCTGTACATGTGTTGGTTTAGTCTGTTGTGTCCAGTTCTGAGACGAAATATGGTCACTTGCTCTGGCCTCGAGAGATGATGGTAGGCATCTCCTGATTGAGGTGTTCTATAGAGTGACTTGATGATAATCTTCATCTCTGTATGGGTAACCATGTTTTCTGTCTGATTCTCTTCTGCACCCACCTTTGCCATCTTGTCTGCTTCCTCATTTCCTTGAACTCCACAGTGTGAGGGGATCCGGCAGTTTTAATGAGTAGAGAATGTCTTGGATCTGATGTACTGGGCAGTTTTAATGAGTAGAGAATGTCTTGGATCTGATGTACTGGCCAGTTTGAATGAGTAGAGAATGCCTTGGATCTGATGTACTGGGCAGTTTTAATGAGTAGAGAATGTCTTGGATCTGATGTACTGGGCAGTTTGATTGAGTAGAGAATGTCTTGGATCTGATGTACTGGACAGTTTGAATGAGTAGAGAATGTCTTGGATCTGATGTACTGGCCAGTTTGAATGAGTAGAGAATGTCTTGGATCTGATATACTGGCCAGTTTGAATGAGTAGAGAATGTCTTGGATCTGATGTACTGGCCAGTTTGAATGAGTAGAGAATGTCTTGGATCTGATGTACTGGCCAGTTTGAATGAGTAGAGAATGTCTTGGATCTGATATACTGGCCAGTTTGAATGAGTAGAGAATGTCTTGAATCTGATGTACTGGCCAGTTTGAATGAGTAGAGAATGTCTTGGATCTGATGTACTGGCCAGTTTGAATGAGTAGAGAATGTCTTGGATCTGATATACTGGCCAGTTTGAATGAGTAGAGAATGTCTTGAATCTGATATACTGGCAGTTTGAATGAGTAGAGAATGTCTTGGATCTGATGTACGGGCCAGTTTGAATGAGTCTTGGATCCGATGTACTGCCCAGTTTGAATGAGTAGAGTATGTCATGGATCTGATGCACTGGACAGTTTGAAGGAGTAGAGAATGTCATGGATCTGGTATACTGGCCAGTTTGAATGAGTACAGAATGTCTTGGATCTGATGCACTGGCCAGTTTGAATGAGTAGAGTATGTCATGGATCTGATTACTGGCCGGTTTGAATGAGTAGAGAATGTCATAGATCTAATATACCGGACAGTTTGAATGAGTGGAGAATGTCTTGTATCTGATGTACTGGCCAGTTTGAATGAGTAGAGAATGTCTTGGATCTGATATACCGGCCAGTTTGAATGAGTAGAGAATGTCTTGGATCCGATGTACCGGCCAGTTTGAATGAGTAGAGAATGTCTTGGATCTGATGTACTGGCCAGTTTGAATGAGTAGAGAATGTCTTGGATCTGATGTACCGGCCAGTTTGAATGAGTAGAGAATGTCTTGGATCCGATGTACTTCCCAGTTTGAATAAGTAGAGAATGTCATGGATCTGATGTACCGGCCAGTTTGAATGAGTAGAGAATGTCTTGGACCTGATGTATGGGCCAGTTTGAATTCGTAGAGAATGTCATGGATCTGATGTACTGGCCAGTTTGAATGAGTAGAGAATGTCTTGGATCTGATGTACTGGCCGGTTTGAATGAGTAGAGAATGTCATGGATCTGATGCACTGGCCAGTTTGAATGAGTAGAGAAAGTCTTTGATCTGATGTACCGGCCAGTTTGAATGCGTAGAGAATGTTTTGGATCTGATGTACCGGCCAGTTTGAATGAGTAGAGAATGTCTTGGAGTTGATGTACCGGCCAGTTTTAATCTTCTTCTTTTCGATCGCCGGTATCACACTTGGAGAGCCGTTCCCAAGATGAAATCTGTGGTTTTTTGCAGTTCTTCCACAGGCCCATACAGCTTTTCAAGAAAAGAGGTTGACAAAGGCCAGATCTCTTCTCTCAGCAGCTGATACATACTGCAACATTGAAGTATGTGCTCTGTGGTCTGTTCTGCTTCTCCACAAGGACAAGCGGGCGATGTCGTAAGGTGGAACCGCCTGTACATGTGTTGGTTTAGTCTGTTGTGTCCAGTTCTGAGACGAAATATGGTCACTTGCTCTGGCCTCGAGAGATGATGGTAGGCATCTCCTGATTGAGGTGTTCTATAGAGTGACTTGATGATAATCTTCATCTCTGTATGGGTAACCATGTTTTCTGTCTGATTCTCTTCTGCACCCACCTTTGCCATCTTGTCTGCTTCCTCATTTCCTTGAACTCCACAGTGTGAGGGGATCCGGCAGTTTTAATGAGTAGAGAATGTCTTGGATCTGATGTACTGGGCAGTTTTAATGAGTAGAGAATGTCTTGGATCTGATGTACTGGCCAGTTTGAATGAGTAGAGAATGCCTTGGATCTGATGTACTGGGCAGTTTTAATGAGTAGAGAATGTCTTGGATCTGATGTACTGGGCAGTTTGATTGAGTAGAGAATGTCTTGGATCTGATGTACTGGACAGTTTGAATGAGTAGAGAATGTCTTGGATCTGATGTACTGGCCAGTTTGAATGAGTACAGAATGTCTTGGATCTGATGTACTGGCCAGTTTGAATGAGTAGAGAATGTCTTGAATCTGATATACTGGCCAGTTTGAATGAGTAGGGAATGTCTTGGATCTGATGTACTGGCCAGTTTGAATGAGTAGAGAATGTCTTGGATCTGATATACTGGCCAGTTTGAATGAGTAGAGAATGTCTTGGATCTGATGTACGGGCCAGTTTGAATGAGTAGAGAATGTCTTGGATCTGATGTACTGGGCAGTTTTAATGAGTAGAGAATGTCTTGGATCTGATGTACTGGCCAGTTTGAATGAGTAGAGAATGTCTTGGATCTGATGTACTGGCCAGTTTTAATGAGTAGAGAATGTTTTGGATCTGATGTACTGGCCAGTTTTAATGAGTAGAGAATGTCTTGGATCTGATGTACTGGCCAGTTTGAATGAGTAGAGAATGTCTTGGATCTGATGTACTGGCCAGTTTTAATGAGTAGAGAATGTCTTGGATCTGATGTACTGGCCAGTTTGAATGAGTAGAGAATGTCTTGGATCTGATATACTGGCCAGTTTGAATGAGTAGAGAATGTCTTGAATCTGATGTACTGGCCAGTTTGAATGAGTAGAGAATGTCTTGGATCTGATATACTGGCCAGTTTGAATGAGTAGAGAATGTCTTGGATCTGATGTACTGGCCAGTTTGAATGAGTAGAGAATGTCTTGGATCTGATGTACTGGCCAGTTTGAATGAGTAGAGAATGTCTTGGATCTGATATACTGGCCAGTTTGAATGAGTAGAGAATGTCTTGAATCTGATGTACTGGCCAGTTTGAATGAGTAGAGAATGTCTTGGATCTGATGTACTGGCCAGTTTGAATGAGTAGAGAATGTCTTGGATCTGATATACTGGCCAGTTTGAATGAGTAGAGAATGTCTTGAATCTGATATACTGGCAGTTTGAATGAGTAGAGAATGTCTTGGATCTGATGTACGGGCCAGTTTGAATGAGTCTTGGATCCGATGTACTGCCCAGTTTGAATGAGGAGAGTATGTCATGGATCTGATGCACTGGACAGTTTGAAGGAGTAGAGAATGTCATGGATCTGGTATACTGGCCAGTTTGAATGAGTACAGAATGTCTTGGATCTGATGCACTGGCCAGTTTGAATGAGTAGAGTATGTCATGGATCTGATTACTGGCCGGTTTGAATGAGTAGAGAATGTCATAGATCTAATATACCGGACAGTTTGAATGAGTGGAGAATGTCTTGTATCTGATGTACTGGCCAGTTTGAATGAGTAGAGAATGTCTTGGATCTGATATACCGGCCAGTTTGAATGAGTAGAGAATGTCTTGGATCCGATGTACCGGCCAGTTTGAATGAGTAGAGAATGTCTTGGATCTGATGTACTGGCCAGTTTGAATGAGTAGAGAATGTCTTGGATCTGATGTACCGGCCAGTTTGAATGAGTAGAGAATGTCTTGGATCCGATGTACTTCCCAGTTTGAATAAGTAGAGAATGTCATGGATCTGATGTACCGGCCAGTTTGAATGAGTAGAGAATGTCTTGGACCTGATGTATGGGCCAGTTTGAATGAATAGAGAATGTCATGGATCTGATGCACTGGCCAGTTTGAATTCGTAGAGAATGTCATGGATCTGATGTACTGGCCAGTTTGAATGAGTAGAGAATGTCTTGGATCTGATGTACTGGCCGGTTTGAATGAGTAGAGAATGTCATGGATCTGATGCACTGGCCAGTTTGAATGAGTAGAGAAAGTCTTTGATCTGATGTACCGGCCAGTTTGAATGCGTAGAGAATGTTTTGGATCTGATGTACCGGCCAGTTTGAATGAGTAGAGAATGTCTTGGAGTTGATGTACCGGCCAGTTTTAATCTTCTTCTTTTCGATCGCCGGTATCACACTTGGAGAGCCGTTCCCAAGATGAAATCTGTGGTTTTTTGCAGTTCTTCCACAGGCCCATACAGCTTTTCAAGAAAAGAGGTTGACAAAGGCCAGATCTCTTCTCTCAGCAGCTGATACATACTGCAACATTGAAGTATGTGCTCTGTGGTCTGTTCTGCTTCTCCACAAGGACAAGCGGGCGATGTCGTAAGGTGGAACCGCCTGTACATGTGTTGGTTTAGTCTGTTGTGTCCAGTTCTGAGACGAAATATGGTCACTTGCTCTGGCCTCGAGAGATGATGGTAGGCATCTCCTGATTGAGGTGTTCTATAGAGTGACTTGATGATAATCTTCATCTCTGTATGGGTAACCATGTTTTCTGTCTGATTCTCTTCTGCACCCACCTTTGCCATCTTGTCTGCTTCCTCATTTCCTTGAACTCCACAGTGTGAGGGGATCCGGCAGTTTTAATGAGTAGAGAATGTCTTGGATCTGATGTACTGGGCAGTTTTAATGAGTAGAGAATGTCTTGGATCTGATGTACTGGCCAGTTTGAATGAGTAGAGAATGCCTTGGATCTGATGTACTGGGCAGTTTTAATGAGTAGAGAATGTCTTGGATCTGATGTACTGGGCAGTTTGATTGAGTAGAGAATGTCTTGGATCTGATGTACTGGACAGTTTGAATGAGTAGAGAATGTCTTGGATCTGATGTACTGGCCAGTTTGAATGAGTACAGAATGTCTTGGATCTGATGTACTGGCCAGTTTGAATGAGTAGAGAATGTCTTGAATCTGATATACTGGCCAGTTTGAATGAGTAGGGAATGTCTTGGATCTGATGTACGGGCCAGTTTGAATGAGTAGAGAATGTCTTGGATCTGATGTACTGGCCAGTTTGATGAGTAGAGAATGTCTTGGATCTGATGTACTGGCCAGTTTGAATGAGTAGAGAATGTCTTGGATCTGATGTACTGGGCAGTTTTAATGAGTAGAGAATGTCTTTGATCTGATGTACTGGCCAGTTTGAATGAGTAGAGAATGTCTTGGATCTGATGTACTGGGCAGTTTTAATGAGTAGAGAATGTCTTGGATCTGATGTACTGGCCAGTTTGAATGAGTAGAGAATGTCTTGGATCTGATGTACTGGCCAGTTTTAATGAGTAGAGAATGTTTTGGATCTGATGTACTGGCCAGTTTTAATGAGTAGAGAATGTCTTGGATCTGATGTACTGGCCAGTTTGAATGAGTAGAGAATGTCTTGGATCTGATGTACTGGCCAGTTTTAATGAGTAGAGGATGTCTTGGATCTGATGTACTGGCCAGTTTGAATGAGTAGAGAATGTCTTGGATCTGATATACTGGCCAGTTTGAATGAGTAGAGAATGTCTTGAATCTGATGTACTGGCCAG
Organism: Chaetoderma sp. LZ-2023a; assembly: GCA_034401795.1. Classification (NCBI taxonomy): domain Eukaryota; kingdom Metazoa; phylum Mollusca; class Caudofoveata; order Chaetodermatida; family Chaetodermatidae; genus Chaetoderma; species Chaetoderma sp. LZ-2023a. The sequence continues at coordinate 46,509,671 of CM067373.1, forward strand.
TTTGAATGAGTAGAGAATGTCTTGGATCTGATATACTGGCCAGTTTGAATGAGTAGAGAATGTCTTGGATCTGATGTACTGGCCAGTTTGAATGAGTAGAGAATGTCTTGGATCTGATGTACTGGGCAGTTTTAATGAGTAGAGAATGTCTTGGATCTGATGTACTGGCCAGTTTGAATGAGTAGAGAATGCCTTGGATCTGATGTACTGGGCAGTTTTAATGAGTAGAGAATGTCTTGGATCTGATGTACTGGGCAGTTTGATTGAGTAGAGGATGTCTTGGATCTGATGTACTGGCCAGTTTGAATGAGTAGAGAATGTCTTGGATCTGATATACTGGCCAGTTTGAATGAGTAGAGAATGTCTTGAATCTGATGTACTGGCCAGTTTGAATGAGTAGAGATGTCTTGGATCTGATATACTGGCCAGTTTGAATGAGTAGAGAATGTCTTGGATCTGATGTACTGGCCAGTTTGAATGAGTAGAGAATGTCTTGGATCTGATGTACTGGGCAGTTTTAATGAGTAGAGAATGTCTTGGATCTGATGTACTGGCCAGTTTGAATGAGTAGAGAATGCCTTGGATCTGATGTACTGGGCAGTTTTAATGAGTAGAGAATGTCTTGGATCTGATGTACTGGGCAGTTTGATTGAGTAGAGAATGTCTTGGATCTGATGTACTGGACAGTTTGAATGAGTAGAGAATGTCTTGGATCTGATGTACTGGCCAGTTTGAATGAGTACAGAATGTCTTGGATCTGATGTACTGGCCAGTTTGAATGAGTAGAGAATGTCTTGAATCTGATATACTGGCCAGTTTGAATGAGTAGGGAATGTCTTGGATCTGATGTACGGGCCAGTTTGAATGAGTAGAGAATGTCTTGGATCTGATGTACTGGCCAGTTTGAATGAGTAGAGAATGTCTTGGATCTGATGTACTGGCCAGTTTGAATGAGTAGAGAATGTCTTGGATCTGATGTACTGGGCAGTTTTAATGAGAAGAGAATGTCTTGGATCTGATGTACTGGCCAGTTTGAATGAGTAGAGAATGTCTTGGATCTGATGTACTGGGCAGTTTTAATGAGTAGAGAATGTCTTGGATCTGATGTACTGGCCAGTTTGAATGAGTAGAGAATGTCTTGGATCTGATGTACTGGCCAGTTTTAATGAGTAGAGAATGTTTTGGATCTGATGTACTGGCCAGTTTTAATGAGTAGAGAATGTCTTGGATCTGATGTACTGGCCAGTTTGAATGAGTAGAGAATGTCTTGGATCTGATGTACTGGCCAGTTTTAATGAGTAGAGAATGTCTTGGATCTGATGTACTGGCCAGTTTGAATGAGTAGAGAATGTCTTGGATCTGATATACTGGCCAGTTTGAATGAGTAGAGAATGTCTTGAATCTGATGTACTGGCCAGTTTGAATGAGTAGAGAATGTCTTGGATCTGATATACTGGCCAGTTTGAATGAGTAGAGAATGTCTTGGATCTGATGTACTGGCCAGTTTGAATGAGTAGAGAATGTCTTGGATCTGATGTACTGGCCAGTTTGAATGAGTAGAGAATGTCTTGGATCTGATATACTGGCCAGTTTGAATGAGTAGAGAATGTCTTGAATCTGATGTACTGGCCAGTTTGAATGAGTAGAGAATGTTTTGGATCTGATGTACTGGCCAGTTTGAATGAGTAGAGAATGTCTTGGATCTGATATACTGGCCAGTTTGAATGAGTAGAGAATGTCTTGAATCTGATATACTGGTAGTTTGAATGAGTAGAGAATGTCTTGGATCTGATGTACGGGCCAGTTTGAATGAGTCTTGGATCCGATGTACTGCCCAGTTTGAATGAGTAGAGTATGTCATGGATCTGATGCACTGGACAGTTTGAAGGAGTAGAGAATGTCATGGATCTGGTATACTGGCTAGTTTGAATGAGTACAGAATGTCTTGGATCTGATGCACTGGCCAGTTTGAATGAGTAGAGTATGTCATGGATCTGATTACTGGCCGGTTTGAATGAGTAGAGAATGTCATGGATCTGATGCACTTGCCAGTTTGAATAAGTAGAGAATGTCATGGATCTGATGTACTGGCCAGTTTGAAGGAGTAGAGAATGTCTTGGAACTGATGTACTGGCCAGTTTGAATGAGTAGAGAATGTCATGGATCTGATGTACTGGCCAGTTTGAATGAGTAGAGAATGTCTTGGATCTGATGTACTGGGCAGGTTGAATGAGTACAGAATGTCTTGGAACTGATGTACTGGCCAGTTTGAATGAGTAGAGAATGTCATGGATCTGATGTACTGGCCAGTTTGAATGAGTAGATAATGTCTTGAATCTGATGTACTGGGCAGTTTTAATGAGTAGAGAATGTCTTGGATCTGATGTACTGGCCAGTTTGAATGAGTAGAGAATGTCATAGATCTGATATACTGGCCAGTTTGAATGAGTACAGAATGTCTTGGATCTGATGTACTGGGCAGTTTTAATGAGTAGAGAATGTCTTGGATCTGATGTACTGGGCAGTTTTAATGAGTAGAGAATGTCTTGGATCTGATGTACAGGGCGGTTTTAATGAGTAGAGAATGTCTTGGATCTGATGTACTGGCCAGTTTGAATGAATAAAGAATCTCTTGAATCTGATATACTGGCCAGTTTGAATGAGTAGAGAATGTCTTGAATCTGATATACTGGCCAGTTTGAATGAGTAGAGAATGTCTTGGATCTGATATACTGGCCAGTTTGAATGAGTCTTGGATCTGGTGTTCTCATCCACAAGGATCACCATCAAGAAAGTACTTTCTAGTCCTGTACAGCAATGTCCACATCTTGCTGAAACAATCTTAGTTAACCCTTTCATGGTCAAGATTTGTCTAGAAAATTAACATTCTGCTTATTGAGCCAGTCATTCCAGTGGTGCATTTTCCAAAATACTCTTCTCTGCATGCAAATTCAATAGCATCGCTCAAGACCAGTGCATAGACCGGTTCTGGTGTGCTTGACCAGTAAAGGGTCAATATATCTATATCTTAGTACATCACACCTGAGCAGTCTGTGACGTCGTACCAAACATCCATAGCAATGGCAGCACTAGTACGGAGACTACGCCGACACTGATAAAGCGTCTACGTATCGTGTCAGGATGATCCCTGCAAGTAAAGCACACAAAGCTAGAATTATTACCCTCTTCTTATTTCGACACATGTATCCTTCCATTTAGCCTCTGGCAACCAGCTAACAAGCTCTTGCCCTAGATCATATTTCTTGAGGCTTGCATCGATCCCTCAAGCAGTTTCGGAGATTTTTAAAGACGTTTCTAAGTCGGCCAAAATCTAAGATGGCCGTTGGCCAAATTGGCCGATCAGCTTTATTCGAACAAACTTGAATCTCTATGCCCTAAGGATTGCTCCTGCCAAATATAAATTTCCTATTGCTTTTTAGTATGGGAGCTTTTGGCAGGAAAATGATCCAAGTCGGCTGCCAAACCGTTCATCGGACAGTTTCGAAAATGAAAAATTTGAGATCAGAATCCCCAAAAACATATATAAAACCAATTTCGGCCTCAAAATCCATCAAATAAAAAGATTTAACCCACCGCTGCCATGTTTTTTAAGGATCAACTTCCGTTGAACAAACTTTAATGGCCCGTAGTCACTAATTAAATCTCCCAAATCTCAGCTCAGCGATTCTGGAGGAGTCGTTTTTGCGAAAACTAGGCCATCAAACTATTTGGTCAATCTAGTTCCCTTGAACAAACTTGGTTCAGCTCTTGCCCTAGATTATATTTCATGAGGTTTGGATCAAGGTTCGGAGAATATCTTTAAAGACGTTTCTAAAAAATCGACCAAAATACAAGACGGCCATTGGCCAAATTGGCTGATCGGCTTCGTTTGAACAAACTTGAATCTATATGTCCTAAGGATGCTTCCAGCCGAATATAATTGAAATTGGCTAAGTGGTTCTTGAGAAGTCGTTTAAAGAAAAAGTAGATGGACAGACAGACAGACGGATGGTCACCACGGTATAAGCTCACTTGCCCATTCTGGCCAGGTGAGCTAATAAGATGAAACTGGAGGAAATTTCAATTTCCCTTTCTCCAAGATTTAACAATACTTACCATTACATTACTTATTGGTAACAGCACCCTTGGGTCTGTCACCTAAGAATCTTCTGCTTTGATAAGCTCTTACCGGTTCCTGGAACCGGATACCGCCCCCAACAAACAGGTACCCATTACCATGTATTGATCACATGTTTGCATAGCTACCAAACAAGACCTGACACATGGCTTGCCTCCATGGGGCTGGGAGGCAGGGTCTGTAATGTAATGGTAAGTATTGTTAGATCTCGGAGAAAGCATGCAAAATTTCATTGCAAAATTCCAATTAGTTTTGAAGTTATGGTCGATTGATTTTAGGGGGCGTGGCCCTTTCTTTTTGCACTCGCGAATCCAGTGAGTGGTTTGGAAGGATTTTAAAACGCTGATGACTTTCTTAATATTGAAGATATTAAGCTGAAATTTGCTGCGCCACCTAATTGATGCATAAGGAGTCTGGAACTGAATGCATTTCCTGGATATCTCTGCCAGTTCCAGAGGTGGAGGACTCTAAAGTTGGGCGTTTATACATTCAAAAACAATTTTTATCAGATTTCAGTGAACCAGTACTACCTGACTCTTTATCACAAACACTAAATGTAAGTTGTTTTGAAGTATGTACATATAGGTGTTGCTGTAGAAGAAAGCTTATGTGAATCAGGTACAATATTAGAGTGTGGCAGGTGTCCACATAACAGATGAGAACACAAACTCCGAAAATTTTGCCTTCATATTAGGGATGGTTTACCCATGTGGGCAATTACCTATCATCAAGAGCTTTGAATATTATTAACATACATATATTAGCTGTATATGTACCAAGTTATAACTTTGTGGCTCAATTCCTTCAACCTTAAATAAAGTTCGATATCTACCCTATTTTCCAGAAATCGAACCAACCAAAATGAAGTGTTAATTAACGTATCAACACTTTGAAACCAAAAATACATTGATTTATACATTGCACTATCAATTATCAATGCCTCAATCACAGGCATTCACATCTACATACCACATGCAATGTAACTTACTAAGACTATAAATAAATGCTTAGAAAAACTAAACATGGTCATGGTCGTGAATGCAAATATTACAAAAATGCTGGTAATTTCTGTTGAATCTGCATGTAATCCTGCGGTGAAAGTGTATAATATCGAGCACTGTGTCCTTGTAGTTCCGGAGCACCAATCAAGCAAATGATATGTTGAAATGGCACCCAGCATTGATAATAATAATAATAATAATAATACAGCATTTGTAAAGCGCCATGTGTCAATGTCAATTTTCAAAGGCGCTTGTGAAGAGATGTGTTTTTAATTTTTGTTTGAAATCATTAATTGATTGGATGGATTTGATGTGGACAGGTAGCTGGTTCCATAGTCTCGGAGCCACAACACTGAAGGCTCTGTCCCCACAGGAGCGTAAATTCGATCGCGGAATTTGGAGCAATAGCTTATCCACAGAACGAAGTCTGCGACATGGATCATATGTCAAGAGAAGTTCCTGCAAATAGTCGGGAGCGTTGTTGTTTAGACATTTCCAAGTCAAGAGCAGAATCTTGAACTCAATCCGTTTCCGGATGGGGAGCCAATGAAGATCTTTCAAAATTGGTGTTATGTGATGACGCTTTTCGACCTTGACTACCAGACGAGCCGCAGCATTTTGCACATATTGCAGTTTATCAAGGGATTTTTCGGTGATGCCATATAAGAGACTGTTTCCATTGTCCAATCGTGATGTGATAAACGCGTGAACAAGTGTCTCTGTGGTCTGATATGTCAGCACATTTCTGATGGAATTAATGTTACGCAAATGGTAAGTCGCAGATTTGCACACAGAGCTTACATGTGCATCCATATTCATAGCCTGGTCTAGATACACGCCCAAGTTCCTAGCGGATGTAGTTGCCGGGATCACGCTGTCAACTAACTGAACTTCCGCAGTGCCGATTTTGCTGCGTTGTTGATTTGTCGCTATGATAAGGAACTCAGTCTTGTCTGGATTGAGTTTTAGCTTGTTCTTGGTCATCCACCGGCTAATATCGGCGACGCATGTTCGGACCTGTTGTAGAGCTGATGTTTCCTGACAAGGTATGTTAGGCTTAAATGTTAGATAAAGCTGCGTGTCATCTGCGTACATATGCACCTGAAGGTTATGTCGCCGCACTATATCTGCTATAGGAGCAGAGTAAACAGTAAAGAATCTGGGACCGAGGACCGATCCTTGAGGGACACCATACTTTAGCCGAATGCTGGAACTTAATGATTTGTCAATGCACACTGATTGATGTCTGTCCGTAAGATATGATTTTATCCAGGCTAAGGCTGTACCGCTGATGCCGATGTTATTCCTCAGTCGTTCACATAGTATCTCGTGGTCGATTGTATCGAACGCGGCTGAGAGATCTAATAATACGAGAAAAACTGCGTTATGATTATCTAATGATCTCAGAATATCATTTTGGACCCGTAACAAGGCAGTTTCCGTACCGTGGTTCTCTCGATATGCGGACTGGAATTTTTCGGACAATTTATTCTGTTGCATATGCACAGTTATTCTGGTAGACACAAGCTTTTCAACGAGCTTAGACAGAAATGTTAAATTCGAAATCGGTCGGTAATTGTTCAATTGTTCAGGGTCTAGTGAAGATTTTTTCAGCAATGGCGTAACTAAGGCACTCTTCATGATAGATGGGAAAACACCGTCTGTTAAAGACATATTCACGATGTTAGTGATTATTGGTGTAAGAATGTGCACATGTTGCTTTACTATTGATGTTGGTATAGGATCCTATCGTGAAACTGAAGGCCAGGAGAGAAATCCTTTACTGGAGCGTTTCATACAGTCAACAAGTACATCACTGTTCAGCAGACCACTCAACAATACTTCCAACATACCATTCCTTGTCATACATACATGCTACATATTTTCCAGGTTGCAACTGATCATGAAGTATAACTTGTAATCCGAGGGTCATGGGTTCAAATCCTCCCCGCGCCTGATAAGTCCCAAAAGGTTGAAACTAGTCATGCAGTGATGAGTCTAAGGTGTGTGAATGCGTCATTAATTTCTTAACCCTTTAACCTTCATATCAGCCAAAAATGGGTTCTGCAGTGGTCTGAGAAATGTCCATTTGCAGACCAAGAAGACTATTTTTGAAAATTTACCCCGGGAATGACTGGCCCGCAGTAATGTGATTTTGCATTATAATACTCAAAGCCACTATAGAGCAGAGACAGTTTCCCCTGTTCTGTCCTCTGCCTGGTCCTGCCCAGCCCTATGCCATACCACACCACGACCTATGCTATGCCATACTATAACAATCACACCACAAAATATTAGCTTCCAAATCCTGTGTTGTAAATAATCTGGGCACATGTTCCCGAAGCTCTTGTTATGTTAGCGATATAATTACACCATACTCAAGTAATGGGTGTAACAATATCGCTAGCTAATGATAGCTTCGGGAACATAGGCCCTGGCATGCTCATGCATTATTTTACCAAAATGTGGCCATTAAATGGTTCCATGACACATGTTAAATAGAAGAAAATCTGTTGTGCAAGCAAATGCAGTGTGGGTCGAACTTTCTGGAAAGCACGGAAATAATTGTTACAAAATTTTCCATAAAGGAACTGATAGACTGAATCAGTCATTAGGGTGAAATGGGATGAATAGTCTCACACCTGATCTGCCAGGTGGGACAAACCGAGCCATATATAAAATGGAGACAAAAGGTCTCGGACGAATCATCCTGGTGATGGATCGTCTTGGAAGGACAATTTTGGAATGAACAATTCCCCCCTTTCAGAACTTTTGCTGTACCCCCCATGTGGAAATGACACTGACAAGTCACAAATTGAACAGTGAACGTTATTTGTCGGGACTTCTGGTTTCTGGTTTTCACTTGAATTATGGCTTGAAATACATAAATACAATGTTCTTAGTGTACTGGACTTCGAGACCAATATAACATGGCATAGATTTGACTCTTGAGAATGTGAAATTGTTATACCACGAAAATAGAAATAGATTAATGTGAACTACTTGTTGATCCTTTAAGATAAAGTATGGATTTTAACCTGTTTTTATTGATACTTCCCGACCAAACATAAAGGCTGCCTACGTATATGATTGCAAACAACAAGCAAAGTAATACAGCCTGCCATGCAGCCAAGGAAAACAAAATTTCAGACATTATTTTTATGGTCATGGAAATTTCGCCGTGTTTTAGGCGCACGGCACTGGTTGTTACGTAGAGTTATCATCATCATCATCATCATCATTTTACGAGGCATAAGCCATTAGCTTGTTATTGCCTCAGTGTTTTTATTATTGTATGGCTAACTCACTTCAATTCAAAAGATTGTTCTTTGAAATAGATCTATCTAGTTTGTATTTGAATGACTTGACCATTGTCGCTCAATTAAGTCTCCTCATAACCGTCAGTATATCAGTGGCATTAGATTTAAAACTAGCTGTGTTTTGGGAAATGCTATAATGCAGATGGGTGTTCCCCGCATCAGCTGCGGTGTGCCGCCTACACGCATGGTCACACCCTGCTGCGCCTAGCATTTATTTGCATGTTCACTTGTGGAGGTCGTGGTTCGTCTAATTGCTGTTGTTTTCATTCGCTGTGCTCATCGTCATCCGAGTCCCATCCTCTATGCAAGTGTCTCTTCATGCAACCACAAAGTGCAGACGTGGGAGCAGAGATTATCTATCGGTATTTGGAATCACTACCGAGCATGTTCTTGTTTATGCAGAGGCTACTCTAAAATCAGTCCACTGTATTGGCAGAATTGCAGTGTGACTGTGTGATGGTCTGATAAGCATATGGCCTGTTCAATGTGTTTATCACTATCCGGGTCTCCTTCTCTTCGCTAGTGTCTCTTTATGCAAATCATGTTTAGTCAAAATCATGAAGCATTTCCTTGAAATGCTTGTCTAGTTTACTTTAGAAGGATGCAACCGTTGGTGCCTCTATAACTGTTGCTGGCAGTGAATTCCAATAGGGTACCACTCTGTTAGAGAAAAAGTATTTACGAATATCCTTAGTGCTGCATTTCATGTTGAGCTTGAACTTATGGCCTCTAGTGTGTGTGTATTAGTGGAGAGTTCGAAGAAGTTGTTGTACATATCATTAAGGATTTTGTATGTTTCGATTAAGTCTCCTCGAAATCTTGTGTATTTCAATAACATTAGATTGAGGGTTCTGAGTCTTTCTGTGTAGCTGTAGTCTCTAATTTGTGGTAATAACTTTGTTGCCGGATGTTGTACTCTTTCTAATAGCTGGGATTGTCGTTGAAATCTTGGTGACCATGCCGAGTTACAGTATTCAAGAATAGGTCTTACTAAAGATTTGTAGAGTAAAGTAAGTGTAGATTGCTCTGTACAGGAAAAAGTTATTTTGATTATTCCTACTCTACTATTCGCCTTAGATACAATGTTATTTATGTGTGTATCAAAAGAAAGGTCTGTGTCGATATGCACTCCCAAATCCGTGTCTAGTTGTGATGTAGATATTGGCTGTATGTGGGAGGTACCAGTTGTCATAGAGTATTGGATTCGGGAACTGTTACTGCCAAAATGTAAGACATGCATTTTACTTGTATTGAAGCCTAGTTGCCATGTCCGGGACCACTCGCATACCTTGTCTATGTTAACTTGGACGTCATTGGTAGATGGGTCTCCATATATTTTTCGTGTCATCTTCAAATATTTTGCAGTGGAAGGTTAGTGATTCTGGTAGATAATTTATGTAAATTAGAAAAAGGACAGGCCCAAGAACACTACCTTGTGGTACGCCACTGGTTACATCTGCCCAATCTGATGTTGCATCATTAATTCTTACTCTTTGTTTTCTATTGGTTAAATAGTTTTCTATCCACTTGGATACTTTATTTCCTATACCGTAGATTTGCAATTCTGATTGGAGTCTTTTATGTGGTACTGTATCAGAAGCCCTGGAGAAATCCAGATATACAGCATCAACAGATTCATTTGCATCAAGCGTAGTCATTATGTATTCGAGATACTCTAGCAGTTGAGTTTTGCATGATCTGTTATGTCTGAAACCATGCTGGCGTGTAGAGAATAAGTTGGCTTCTTCCAAATAGTTTACGATACTGTCCCTAACAAATTACTCAAGGACATTGCACAGGGTGCAAGTAAGGCTAATTGGTCTGTAGTTATTTGGATCAGTTTTTAACCTTTCTTGTATATGCAGCACACATTTGCCAATTTCCAGATGTTTGGTAGACCACCTTCGAGAGAATTGTTAAAGAAGATGCATAAAGGTACACTAATTTCCTTGGCTACTTCAATTAGTATTCTCACTGGAATTTCGTCTGGGCCGTTGCTTTTATTTGGATTGAGAGCTTTCAGTGTTTTCTCAATAGCCATAGGTGTTATTAATATATACTGTCTAAAATAGTGCTGGTGGCCCTATTGCTGATACTTGGTATATTATGCAAGTCCTCAGAAGTGAAGATACTTGAGAAGAAGTTGTTGAGGATATTTGCTTTTTCTTTGTCATCTGTCAAATGGTGCCAGTATCTGGGTTACGGAGATGACTAATTGATTCATGTAGCATTGATTTGCTTTTTACATAGTTCCAAAATGCTTTAGGGTTATTTTTACTTTCAGACGCCACTTTTCGTTCGAAGGACTGTTTGGCTCTTCGGATGGATGATGTACGTAGCTGTGTTTCTGGCAGTCTTGTAAAGCTCATAATCTATAGTTTTCTTAGTTTTATTATACATTTTGTAGGCTCGGTTCTTTAGTGTAAGTGACTGTTCTTTAGTGTAAGTGACTGTGATGCGGTGTGGTCAATCCAGAGATGTTTTCTGCCCTGTTGCTTAGAGGTAGGAATATATTGCTCTTTCACAGTGGTTAATTTTCTGTGTAATAGGTTCCATGTTTCATTTGCATCGAGTTCGTTCAGAATCTGCCAGTCCTCATTCCTAACTCTATTCGCTTATCAGCATACCTACCGTTATTCAATAGTAGTTTCGATTTAGTTGTCAGTTTGGTATGGCTTAAAATGTTCGGGTGCAGTGAAATTTGGATAATGTCGTGATCGCTTTTACCTAGAGGTGGTAGGTGGGTTATTTCATGGACAATGTGCCTGTTGTTTACTAAGATGAGATCTAGTAGATTAGATTTCTGATTTATTCTATGCCTTGTTGGTTTAGTAACTAGTTGTTGTAGAAAAATATTATTAGTAGAATCCAGAAATGCATCTTCCTCTCCATTAGTTGAAAGGCCAGTGCTCAAGTTAATTCTACTGAAATTGAAATACCCTACTACAAGAATGTGGTCAGCGCCAAACTCACCTGCCATGTTTAGCAGATTTAGCAGATTTTTGTTGTTTGGCCCATCCGAGTTTGGACTTCTATAAATGCATCCAATAAGGAGTCATTCTTTTTGCTGTGAAATCCATGATGTCCACACTGACTCGTTGAAGCAATGAGCATTAGGGCACCTCTTGACGGGTTGCTATTCAGTGAGAGTTTATATTTGGCAATATGTAGTTCGCTAATGTTTGTTTGTGTTTTTAGGTAGCGCTTCTGTAATTAATATGATGACAGGACGAGTCTCGTGTACCAGCGTTTCCAGTTCAGCTTTTTTGTTGATCAGACTATCCGCATTTGTGTATATACGTGTATTTGTTATTTCTTTAGTTTGTTTTATTAATCCGTTGGCTGTATTTTGGTATAGCTTATTTTTGGATATGGCTAGATTGGGAGGGTAGTTGCATGAGTATTCATATTTGTTGTGTGTTATTTATACTGTCTTCGTTACTCTGTAACTACCTTACATTGTTGCTGTTGTTGTTGTTGTTGTTGTTGTTGTTGTTGCTGCTGCTGCTGTTGTTGTTGTTGTTGTTGAGTAAGGATAATCCTCCAATAGGTTGGAGCACCCACAGCAGTGGTAAAAATTTGCTTTGTTAAAACTAGTAAAACTACTAGTGTGGGAGAGGACTAAGAGACGAGACTAAACATTTGTCTGTCTGGAAGCCAACACTTTTATACTGCTTTACAAGAGCCTAGTGAGGCTACATCTGGAATACGGAAATGTGATATGGTACCCCCTGCACAGAAATATCATCTGGCTCATCGAGAATGTCCAGCATCGAGCTACAAAGCTTATAGCAGGCCTGAAAGATAGCCCATATGAAGATCGCTTGAATGCACTAAATCTGTCCAGTTTGATATACCGGCACATGCATGGTGACCTATTAGAGACCTACAAGTATGTTCATGGAATCTACGATGTAAATCGTGAGGAGCTGCTGCCATCTGACAATGGGCATCACACGAAAGGTCACAGCTTTAAACTGCTAAGTAACGTTTTAAATCTAACACATGGAAGATTTTTCAGCATTCGGGTAACAAACTACTGGAATGGGCTACCTGAGTCAGTTGTTAATGGATGACGGACAAATGACGTAGAGAAGCATAACAAGATTACATGAAGAAAATAAGCTATAGGCATAAGATAAATGAAATTCAGTTCGTGAATGGCTGGGTCAAATAATTGCAAACATATAGCTACTGAATGGCTGGCACAGAATAAGGTATGTAGAGTAAACGTGAACAAGCAAAATATGCGATAAATAAATATTATAAATAAACGGGCTCACACGTCAATCTGATGATGATGATGATGATGATGATGATGATGATGATGATGTTATTGAGTGAGGATACTCCTCCAATAATTAGGAGCACCTCGCCCTGTGGGTGGGGCTTAGAATACACCTTCCGTATCCTCTGCGTGTCGTAAGAGGCGACTAAAGGAGGTAAGGGTGAGGTAACCCTGACAGAAACCTCGAGTGCAGAAGACGGAGGTTCCAGGCTGCACGGCGCACTCTAATAAACCATGGATCCACGCACTTAACGCTTATGATCATGTCGCTAGTCACTTACAGGACTGGCGGTATGATCAGCGAACGAAAAGAAGAAGAAGATTAGGAGCACCCACAGCAGTGGTAAACATTTGTTTTGTTAAAACTAGTAAACTACAAGCGGGGGAGAGGACTAAGAGTCGATACATAGATTAAAATAAAATAAAATGAAATACAAAGTTAAATAGTCAGACAATTAAAATACTTAACACATGATTGAGATGATTATATACACATATACAGATGCATTAATGCAGAGACCTAATAATAAGTCCCTGATTTATGATGATGATGATGATGATGATGATGATGATGATGCTGATGTTGTCTGACCACGGTATAGTTACGGGTTATAAAGACCACTCCTAAGGCCGGTGGAACTCAATCGTTCCAGTGGGGCCGTGCGACAATCGTCGCGAACATTAAACACAACAGTTATCCCAAGAGTTTGTGTCACCAGTATGCCTGTCCATAGCAATTTCGTGATCTATGGACTTACAAGATTTGATTTGGTGACCTAATTAACATACATCTATACAATATTTTTACCTAAACAGATCGTCAAGTATGCTAGATAAACATAATGAGCATACGAAAATACAAGACATAGAGACAGCCTGATGAACTACTAAACGTGGGGCCCCCGGAGGTACTACACAGACTCGTAGGTCCGCAAAGGTATCCCCGTAAGGGAGGCTCCCGTACACGAGATTTAACTAATTAACTTAATAGAAGCTATTATTCCTCTAAGCTGTAAGGAAAGAAAATTATCTTTGTAGTGTCGGAAAATCATGTGCCTCACGTGGGCACTACTCCTAGTGCTAGTTTGGGTGAGGAGTATTATCCTCGCATGGACTGCCATCACTGAATCCTTGCGAGAGGCAAGTGTCTCGGCCGGGCCTCCGTCACAGGAAAATGTCGCCATCGCTTAAAGTGGGAAAAGAGTTGTGGCCAAAAGGAGCCCACTCTAATATTTAACCAAAATGCTGTAAAGAAACCATACCTAGTGATATTATGACTATACGGTTGCATGCTTTTTCACGTGAAGATGGGACGAGCGATTCCCGTAGGATTCCCACGTCACCGTCTTATGTAATTCTCAGTATGCTGAATTAGTAGTTGCCGCTTTTATTTATGCGGGCCTTCTTCTATGCCTAACCTCATATTTAGTTTTTAGAGACAAGAATTATTCTAGGCCGCAAATGGCTGGCGTTTACCTAGCCTTTAGACACGGTTGTCATTGAGAATGAATGCCCTAATACATTAATACTGAAGACAGCATGCATACATGTCACTTTGCAATACCTCTGAACTGGATAAGAATCTGGACTTCTCCTTCGATCAATACTTACCATTCTGTTACTTCTGATAACAGCAAGCCTGGATAGCTGGGCCCTAGGACTATAGACTTAGAAAGCTTTACCGACTCCTGGAACCGGGTACTCGGCTCTCAACTGCCAAGTATCCATTTGCCATGAAGCTCATTCTTGTTTGCATAGCAACAAGAGCTACATGCTTTTTTGTGCAGTTGGAGTCTTGAGTTAATTTAAGTCTTTTTCTGTGTAATTGTGATATCTTTGTGCGCTCTCTAAGGATTATATTGGATTACCATGGATGCTACCGATGATAACCAGGTTGTATATTTCCATGTTATTCCATAGTTAAAAGACTTAGGTCTTCAAAATTTAGTCTGTGTCGCATGTTCCAATTTCTAACCCCAAAGAATCTGGGACGTGTTAACAACGAAATATGCCAGATTGATCGCCTTCCTTTAAACCCCAACAGGCGATCGGCAGATATGAAATAAGGTGTTGACTTTATGGTGTTTTACCACAAAAAATCAGCTGACATCGTTCTCCCTAAGATCCGAGCGGGTGACGTCACACCCGTGTTGCTCAGATCTTTATGTGAAGAAAATGTTTCATTAATTTGCGCATCTGATTCTGGGTGCTGCGTACTTTATTGGTTCCAGAAAAACTTTGGAATTTTCAAGTTTTACGTGTTATCACGATCTGTTTGCAATGATCAGTGGTTTCAAAATTCTTGATTTGAGATGTGTGGTCTGCGGTTTTACCGTGTGCTACAGCAGTTTGTTTACGTTTTGTTGTTTCTTCACATATCGTTTTGGCCTTCGTTAGGAGTATAATTTATATTTATTAGTAAATATACCCCGAATGCTATGCGATATGATTCCTGGTTCCGTTATACATCCTTGAGGATCAGTGTATGGGTGTATTATTGCCCGCTTCGTTCTTGTCATCATAATCAATGCAATCTTTGCTGTAACGTTGCGGAGTGGGGTGCGGGAGGGTCAACAGTTAATTTATGGTCAAATATTTGAAAATTAAATGTCTGCCTTCCATTCCTGTTTCGTTCCACTTGCTTATTGTAGGTTTGTGCTTATTTATAGGCAAAGCCAGCCCCGCCATCATGTGACGAGTGCCATAAATTCGTGAGGGTTCTATTCAAGGACCATGTGTGTTTCCGTTGTACCAAATGTAATCTTGACAGTAGGTATAACGTGTGTGCAGTATGGTCGTCCGACATGATAGTTAAGTTCCTTGCCCAGAAGGACTTGGCAGGGTCTGACGCGGGGTCAGGCAGTCTGAAAGCAAATCGTGGAGCGTCCGTTTCGGCCCTTGGGGACGTTCCACATCTGCAACCGGAGGTGGCGGAGATGGCACCGCCGGCGTGGTTTGGTCCTGCTATGCAAGGCGTCTTGCATAGCATTCTGCCCACGCTGGTGTCGTCCCTGCTGCCAAAAGTTGTAGGGCAGTCTCTTCCCATGTTTGATTCGGACCCTGTCCTTGGACAGGGTTCTGGACTGGCCACCGAGGGAGCCGTCTCATATGGCCCCCTAGCAGGCCCGTCGGGCTCCGGCCTGGTGGGCTCTGTCTCTCTCTGGGGTCACCTCCGGGTGGTCCAGTAGTGGTGGCCGGTCCATCAGGCATGGGAGCCATCCGCCAAGATGGCTCCACGGTTTCCTCATCTTTTGACGACTCTTCAGGGTCTGAAGATGAAGAAGCAGAGGAGGAGAGATTGCTGCAGCCTGTAATGTCGCGGGTGGAGAGCATGGATGTCAATTCCATCCTGGACAGAACCGTCCTCCATCTGTCTGGCTTGGCGCAAGCCAGGGAGGTTGAGGCCACTTCGGTACCGGACACCGGTCCCATGATGGTTGGTTTGCCGCCAACCGACACAGTGACGGGTGTGGCTGGCCAGGCATGGTACTCACCTATCTCGCCTGGTCCAGCGGTCAGACATGGGGTGCCATTAGCGCTCGTGTTTGGCCACGGTTCTTCAACCGTTACGGGTCCGCACGGTTTTCCGTGCGGGCCTATTCCATGGACTGGTGTTTTTCATGGGGTGGTGGTGGAACTGTATGGTACCGGAGTTCCTGGCATATCAGCAATGGCTCCTAGCCGGGAGGCCATTGCTGGTAGGGCTGTGAACACGTCAATGGGTGATGTGTTCACGGGAGTGTCCTCCTTGGAGACAGATTGGTCAGAGGCTCTGACTTGGCTATCCAGGGAGACCCGTCTGTGGTTTCGACTACGGCCGATGATGCACCCTGTCCATCGGTGGCATCGATTAGGATGGGGATCTTGCCCGCAGCCTGGATCCAGTCTATTGGACTGGATCCAAGGTTTATGGAGTTGTTGGATGCTATTTATAGCAAACAACTCCTGACCAAGGGCCAACTTCCTGCGGCCTCCAGGGAGGTACGGGTGAGGTGTCGTATTCCACGCGGGGAATATGACCGGTATGGTGTTGTCCCGATGGTCACCGAGGATGACCGCTTGGTGCTGGGTGTCCAGAGTGCTGTTGCGGGTGGTCCCATACCGGCACTGGTGGACAAAGCTCAGGTACACCATGACGAAGTCATGTCCCTATGTGATGAGGGGGTGGGGGCAGCAATGAGTGCTGTCAACCACTCTTATCGCCTTCTTCAGTTGGTGTGTGCTGAAGCGGGGGCATGCCACCCTGTGCCACATGTGGTGCTTTCATGCGTTAATGACGGCCTGGTGCTGTCTATGGACGCATTAGCAAGGGTGCAAGCACGTGTGACGAAGTCCAGGAGGCAGATGGTTCTAGACCATATGCGTCCAGTTACTGCCATTAGGGAGCGTCTTCTTGGGAAGCCAATTACAGGCCCTAGGATCTTTGGTGGCCAAGCATGGGCCATCTTAGAAGACACGGCCAGCATCGTGCAGAATCGGTTGGTGGTTAATCTGCAGCTAGAGCTAGTGTGTCAGGTGCACGCACTAGGGGCTGTAGCCAAGCCGCCAACCGGACAACCTTCTGAGAAACAGAAGAAGCACAAAAGCAAGGCAAAAGCTAAACCTAGTGCTGCTTCTGCTTCTACTGGATCTTTTCAGCCACCTCCGGTGAAGAAGGCTAGGAAAGTTGTGGAGGCTCCTACCCTCCCCAATGTTGCTCCTGATCGCTCAAGAGGCGGGAAGGGCAAGGGGAAGGGTAAGTCCTCTAATGGGGGGAAAGAAGGGAGCGGATCGTACCTGAGGGTACGAGGGCTCGCTTCATATCTGCCTGGACCGCACCTGTGCGACAGGAACAGCGGTGCTAGTTAGACCGGCCAAGCCAAGACCAAAATGGTTCTCACTCTCTCTCATTAAGAGAGGTGGGGAGTGGATCGCGAGCCAGACACCCGCATTAGGCGTCGATGCATCTATAGTGGGTGGAAGGCTCATGCATTTCGTCGAGGCTTGTCGAGGTGTGATGTCAGACAGTCTGGTCCTGGGATGGTTATCCCAGGGGTACATGCCGGAGTGGTGGGATTTTCCACCACAGAATCTGTCTTTGGCACCTGTCTGGACACCTGTACCAAGGGAACCAGACAAGTTAGAAGCCATTCAAAACGAAGTGTCGGGTTTGTTTTTGAAGGGAGCAATAAAACCAGCAAACCGGAACACTCCAGGCTTCTATTCAAACATGTTCCTTGTCCCCAAGAGCACAGGAAGATGGAGACCCTTACTCAATCTCAGGCCATTAAATTGGTTTATCCATATGTCTCGGTTTCAGATGGAAACCCCGAGGTCGGTAATGGCAGGATTGAGGAATGTGGTGTGTATCAATCGATCTGAAAGATGCATATTTCCACATTCCAATGAAAGGAGTTGTCCCAGGTTTCTGAGATTTGCGTATGGGAGTTTATAGTCCTCCCATTCGGCCTGTCGACAGCTCCATGGGTTTTCACCAGAGTGGTCCTTGCGGTGACAGCATTTCTCAGAAAGGAGAATGTGGCGCTTCACACCTACATAGATGATAGGCTGATCAAAGCAGACACATCAGCCAGGTTAGAGGTGGATACTGCTCTGACTCTGAAGTTACTTTCAGATCTAGGCTGGATAGTCAACAAGGAGAAATCCGAGTTGACACCCACTCAACAATTCGTTTATTTAGGGATGCGATTCGATCTCGAGGAGGGCAGGATTTACCCCTCAGAGCCCAGAGTGGTGTCCCTGTTAGCCATCTTCATGAGTTTTTGATTGGGAAACCACATTCAGGCGAGGCGGTTTCCTCAGATGCTGGGCATGATGGTCTCCATGGAGCAGGTAATCCTGTACGCTGCTCTGATGCGAAGACCTATCCAGTTGTATCTGATGTATCTGTAGAAACAGAGAACAGAACCCCTGTCAAAGCTGGTGCCAGTTTTGGAGCCAATAATGTCACATCTTGTATGGTGGAAAAGGCGTCAGAACCTACCCCACCCCAGCTGTCCGTGTACACGGATTCATCGCTAGAGGGATGGGGGGGGGGGGGGGCCTGCCTAGGAAAACACCAGGTCTCGGGCACATGGACTCTCCAAGAGAGCCAGCTGCATATCAATCTGTTGGAAATGATGGCAGTGGAACTGGCATTGGAAAAGTTTCTTCCAAAAGTCAGGGGCAAGGCGATATTGATACGGTCGGACAACTCGACAGTAGTATCATACATAAATCGCGAAGGTGGGACCAAGTCACCCACACTATGTATCAAAGTGTGGCACTTGATTCTATGGTGCAGGAATTACTCGGTTGTTTTGAAAGCAGCTCACATTCCTGGGTGATTGAACATTCTGGCGGATGCTTTGTCTCGGAGACAGAGAATTCTGCCAACAGAATGGTCTCTCAACCCTCCAGTTCTTCACAGGATCTTCGAGCATTGGGGCAAACCCAACGTAGACTTGTTTGCCACAAAGGAAAATGCTCAAATCATGACTTATGTCTCGCCGATTGCAGAAGAAATGCCATCGATATAGACACTCTGGCAATAAGCTGGAGAGGGATGCACGCTTACGCGTACACACCAACCATTCTTCTACCGTAGATATTGGTGAAGATCAGGGAGGAACCGTGCCTGGTCCTGCTAATAGCGCCATTTTGGCCCAGCAGGGGATGGTTCACGGATCTTCTAGATCTGCTGGAGGAAAATCCAGTGCAGTTACCCGAGATTCCGAACATAATCTCCCAGGCCACGGGACGCTTCCTACACGAGCGTCCCGAAATGTTCAAATTGACTGCGTGGATGTTATCAAACAGCGTTCCACGTTGGAAGGCTTTTCTCGACAAGCTGCAAATTTCATCACAGCTGCGAGAAGGAGGTCAACCTTCAAGTCATATAACAACAGGGTTAACCGATTTGCAGTGTGAAGGAAAGGGTATTAATACTTTTCAATCCACTATTCAGCAAATAGCAGACTTTCTCTGTGAGCTGTTCTTTTCAGGACTAGCTCCTGTCACAATTGCTGGATACAAGTCAGCTTTGGCATCAGTTATCCCTTGTCTAGCCAACAGGGATAGGATAGCCCAGAGGTGGGCCAGTTGAATGTCATGGTGAAGGGAGCAATTTCCGAATGAGACAACGGGTAGTCATTCCCGCCTGGAGTCTATCTTTAGTGCGTAATGTACTGGCCAAGCACCCTTTCGAACCATTGCGTTTGACTCTAAAGGCGGTCTTTCTATTGGCAGCTTCCTCAGCTAGAAGGCGCAGTGAGATCCATGCACTTTCAGCAGAGAAGGACCGATTTATTGTCTCTGGAGAGGGTCTGCGTCTACTGCCAAGTGCAGAGTTTATGTCAAAGAATCAATCTTTGAGATATCCCGGCAAACCAATCATTATACCGAAACTAACTAGGTTTGATCGTGATGCCCGTGTCTGGTGCCCAGTCCGTGCTTTGACTCAGTACAAAAGATGGACAGGCTCGTTACGGTCGAATGATAGGCATCTTTGGATCTGCCATAAGAAGCCATATGGCGCTGCATCCATGGATTCTATCTCTCGTTGGGTAGTCGAATGCATTCAGACTACCCATGAGATTGCGACTGGGCACCAGGTGCAATGCGTAAGTGCACACGATGTTAGAGGAATAGCCGCCTCGAATGCCCTTTACAATGGTGTGCCGTTAGAGGACATCATGGCTGTTGCACAATGGCACTGTGAGTCCTCTTTCATGGATTACTATATGAGGGATGTGTCAGACTCCGCCAATCCACTCGCTTTAGCTGTTTTGAAACGATAGTTATACGACCACACTGCTCTTCTCTCTTTTTTGGCAATTTGTAAGACAGATTTAAGAAGCAGACATGGTCGAGTGAGAGGATGTCAACCAGATTGTGTCACTGATGGTCGGACGAGTGAATGGCTGGAGGCTCCACGTCTGAAATCTAAATATCATGAGGTAATTCAAGACTGAGAGTTTTTTGTATTATGTTTATCTATCAAGTTCATTCATCTTATATATTCATGCTCATTCCCAGGTTAATATATGCAAAGAGCAGTTAACCCTCTTGTCATATTCATGTTTCAGGCGAGATGCATGTTCGTGAGTTCTCTCCCTTTTCTTAGGAGAAAAAAAAGGGGGGGGGGGAACAGTGATGCGAATGTGATTCGGTTCCGTTAACGTGATGGTCCTTTTAGGTCTCCATTAATCAAGTTTAAGTCTAGCTCTTTCTCCAAGGGGCAAAAGTAGCAATTGATGGCTTGCCCCTTCTCACCAGGTTACTGTCTAAATCTGGTGTATATCAGAAGTAATAGAATGGTGAGTATTGATCGAAGGAGAATGAAGGACATTTCAATTTCCCTTTCTCCGACATCTAACAATACTCACCATTCTATTATGGACCCTTCCTCCCAGCCCCACAGAGGCAAGCAAATCTCTTGCTTGGTGGCTATGCAAACAATATGAGCTTCATGGCAAACGGGTACTCGACAGTTGGGCGCCGAGTACCCGGTTCCAGGAGTCGGTAACGCTTTATACGTCTATAATCCTAGGGCCCAGCTATCCACGCTAGCTATTATCAGAAGTAATAGAATGGTAAGTATTGTTAGATCTCGGAGAAAGGGAAATTGGAATTTCCTTCAATCTTGCTTAACCACATAAAACGTCACAGGACATTGGTTACTTTTCACAAAAGCAATTTTAGGCAACTGATCTATCATTATGGTGGGGGTAAGAGAGACGAATACCCACCATAAATGTCCTTCCCGTGAGGGCGTGGCAGATATGAATATCATGCCCAGACATTCTTACGGAATTCGTTGGTGATGCGCATCTCGCCCGTCACCAGGTCCTACGGAACTAACTTTTTAACCTGGCGTTAGGTTTAAACACAAGTTGCCCAGTTATGCACTGCGGTGTGGGAGGATTGTTCAGCAGATTAAAGAAAATAATAATTAAGATATGTTTTCGCAGTGCTTTCTTACATTGGCAAAGGTAACTAACTACTGAGTATCCGAAGATACACGGGAAATGTATGTGACACCACACCCTGGCCATCACCGCTCGGAAACCTCAATAGTTTACCATGGTCGGGTCAGTCCACAGTGCGGATAGGGACATCCAAACAATTAAGAAGCCATAAGGCTTAGTGGAACATGAAGAGAGACAATAACTGAGAAATATGAGGCCCCTTAGGTATGTGGGCCAATCTTACACAGCCTTGCTGGAGTGCAGGGCTAAATTATCGCAACTACCTGAAAAGAGGCGTACAACACGTGTCTCCTAACGAAGAGATTGTCTCTAATCATATTAAACCTATCCTATCGAGCTGAATAGAAAAGGTTTTTAGTCAGTAGCATGCCGGGATAAACAGAGTTATAGCATGGACAGCGACTTCAGTGAAAGATTGTTGGTGGCGGGAGAAAGTGCTGCATATATAAATGTTGCTGTATCGTGTTTCCTACGTGCACCGCAGTCCTATATTTTTCTACAAATAAACAAACCATATGAACTGATGGCCACTTGCCATATATACAGCAACAAGAACAATCACTACAATGTGAAATGATCAGACTAATATATATATAGTACAGGTTGAGAAACCTACTATGGTGCGGTTAGCAAAAACACCTTACAGAAAATAAGAATAACTATAAACAGATACAGAAATTATGACTAGGGGTCCTAAGACCGTTACAGAGCCTTTTAGTCATCGTGACCGTTTATGCAGATACAATATAATTATCAAAGATGTAAAAAAAAATTAACGGGATAATTAAAATGTCAAGTATAGTTGCTTGAATAATCGATAGCCATTCTTAAGCCTGGGCTATCGTGTTACTGAAATTGATACGTCACCCTTGGTTTGACGTGAGTTGATGAGTTCCCTGGAAGCTGGAAAGTTCCTGCAGGCTGGTTTCTGCAAACAGGATTCCCGCAAGCAGCCCATGATGGGAGCGGATCGAACTCAGGACTGTAATCACAATATAGAATGGCTAACGAGTAGTCAGCAAGAGATACAATAACATTACTGCTATGATGAAAGTTCCCGTACACCGATGGTACGGATGGAAGTTGCCAACAACCCGATCATAAGCGGGGGTTGTTGAATGCGGATGAAGATACATAACTAAGCTTAACGGTGCGGGGTATGTCAGCCAGCCCTGAAAAAAGTTTAGATAACCCTGCACGACATCAGTGCGAGGATGGCTGAATAACCACTTTTTGGCGTGGCCGGCAGATCCGGCGAGTCATCTACCAAAGAACATAGCTGTCTCTATATCTGTAGAATCACATTTTCAGGCCAGGAAAGGCCTCACCGCAAGTTCGTGTTCCGAGTTAGTTCTTGATATATTCGTGAACAATATCCAAAAGTTCCAAAAATGCTCCCGCAACAACGGGAGATACAAAATTGCTTTAGTGCGGTGGGTTGGATTACTGCTGGCTACGGGAGAGAAACCGACCGAGGCCGAAATGATCTGCGTAATGCTTGTCTTGCTGATTGTAGCTGACACAGGTCCAACCTAATCGGCCCCTGGCCGAGGATGCTCTCAAGCTCTGGATTTTGTCTCCACTTATACTACTCGTGACGTCACAGGCGCAGGCTCCAGCCAATCATCGGTCGAGCAACAGCCAACAGCGCGTAGCTAATAATAACGCAGTCGAATGTTCTAGAACATTCTAGAAGTTCTGCGTACACATGGTTATGACGTCACGGCAATACCTTGAAGATAATTAAAAAGGGTTTTCCGTGGATAACTCAACCATTTCTTAACTGATTTTGAAATGGTTTACAGATTTGGAAAGCCCGTCGAATACGGGTCTTGAGTAATGCCAGATTCGGCGGGAACAAATTATTAAAAAGGATTACATTGTACCTTCTCGGTACACTAAAAGCGTCATCCTATCTTGGTCGTAAATTATGCGCCCTGTCAAGAAAATATTATTAATCATGGGCTCATACATACGCTTATAGCTCTACCCGGGGGGGGGGGGGGGGGGGGGGGTGGGTGTTCAGGGAAAGATCCAGGATGGGCGGCACGTACCCAGCTTAGCTGGTATGGCCGGTACCTGACCAGTTGATCCGAACTACAATCGCAACAACACGCAACTGCCATGACAATGCACACCTGGCACCCAGCCCATGTGCCAAGAGACCAAGGAGCTGCCAGAGACCAGCACAAGGTCCAAGAAGAACTCGCTGGCATCAAGGTCAGATGGGGTCTTCAAAATTAGGATCTAGGAGGAGCATAGTAGCTTCATCAACAACCTATACAAACATGAAAGATACGACACACCAGCATCGCATCATTTCAATAGAGCCAGGCACGCCAGAAATGGCATGCAGTACTGAATTAACCAAATCCTGTCATCAGATCCGACAGACCCAAATTTAGCCTTATGGCGAGGGCAGAAAGAGTGCCACTAGATCCAGCAACTCCACACAATGGAGCGAATAGACATCAGTCTAACGGTGTAGGAGACTTCCCCTCGGGTATCTCAAGTGCCACTTGGATACTCCACATCGTTATTACCGTTTCAGTTACCAGCATGGTCGTACTTATTCATCTCCCTTCCATATTGCCATCTTTTTACTGAGCTTACACAAAACAGAATAACGGCAGACACATCCACACACATTCCAATCTCGTCATAAAGGAATGATGCCACCGTTGCCCAGCAATTAGCACTGTTCACAAGCTCTAAGTCTATATACTGCAATGCATATGTGCAAGGAATGTGAAAATGTCTGACAAAAATTAACCTTTCTTTCACCAGAACATGTTTTCATTCCTACCCTTACCGCAATGGTACACACTCCACAACAGACACACACCATAGAGCTAACACATGTTGACCTAAAAACCCAAAGGAACTGCCTCTGATGAGTCCTATTGTTGGACAAAATGCTAAAGGTTTGAATCAACTTTTACGTCAGTCTGATCTCTTATTTTCACTAACCGATCCCACCAAAAAGAAAAACATACTGCCAGTACCGCCAACACTAGACAGCCATATTGCCAAGAACCGCCAAAAGGCCTTTTGACAACCATACTGTTAGTACTGCCAGGTACCACCAGATCCAACCCACCCATACCGTCAGTACCGCCAGACCCAACCCACCTATACATCCAGTATCACCAGGCCATATCCACCAATACCGCCAGTACCGACAATGTACCATACCATCAGCACAACCTACACCACCAATCGCCCACACTTTACTACCAAAACTGCCCATAGTCACCATACTATGTGGCCCACAACCACCGCACATGCCCATATAAGGCAAGTCATGTGACTACATTCGGGTAACGAACGATTTGAAATTTGCTATACTCAGTGCCAACATCAACAAAGATCGTAGAGGACACCACCACACGAACATGCTAAGTGTGATACGTACTTGAGGGAGCTAAGGCCTCTCACTTAGGATAAGAAACCGTGGCCAAAGAAGGGTTTATTGCAGCCGCAGGATGTTTTCAAACTACTGAGGCTGCAAAACACAGTAAAAACACATGCATGCACACTCATGCACGCGTGCATGCACATGTACGCACACATATTAATATCTTTCCCATCAACATGTATAAATAGCAGACGAAGTACATCAACATGTATAGCTAGGAATTCAATCATCTGTGTGTATATCTGACAGATGTATCTCAACATCTCTGAACAAATAAGCATCTTTAAAGCAGTCGCTTATGGTACAGACTGCTTGAGATAACTATGCCCATGCTTAGTTCTGACAACTTGGACAATTCTGAAATAGAAGCAAGATGAGCTAAACAGAAAAACATAACTGTTAAGATCTGCATCTTACACTAATGTTACAATGACCATTACCTTTCACCTCAATACCATCATGCTTTATCCACTTGATATAAGTTAACATGTGACTAAGTTTAATTCAAGCAGCGTGAAGCAATTTTGAGATATACCAGGTATCACTTCTTGAAGTGAATAGGATTGTGCCATATGCAGTTGATATATGTAACCATGTGTTCAAATTTAGTTCCAAATAGTGTGACCATATCCCGAGATAATGTTGAGTTAAACTAGAGCTTTATACCAAGGTCACAGTGACCTTAACCTTGACTTCAATCTCATTGTGTTCTATCCCCTTGACATCGGGAAGCATGTACGATTTCCTGGCCCCTCTGGGGATGCTGTTTTTAGCAGCCAGACTGATGGCACTATTGAGGCTGTCAACTACTTTATCTATGTTATTTTATTTGAACACTATGTGAAAACTCATCTGATAGCTCTTGCAAACGTGACCAGTTTGCTTTCTTGTAATTCCACCATGGCACAGACTTGCTGAGTGGAGGTAGTCTGTCTACATCCAGTGTGATGTTAACGGGTCCATGGTCACTGCCTCCAAGCTGATTGCCGACTTCAAATTGCACAACTCTGTGCAAATCTTCTGTTGAGAATGCTAGATCTGGTGTTGTTGTCGGGTGCCATCCCCTAGAGTAGAAGGTAGTAGGGTCATCAGGTTTGTTTATCAGTATCAGTCTGTTCTCGTCCCACCAGTTTTCCACTTCTTCACCACGGTTGTCGATCTCTTGATAACCCCAGCTTGGGGAATGACTGTTAAAATCTCCAACTATCAGCCAGTTTTCCTCCGATGCAGAGATATTATCAAGCGAAAGGTTTTTATCTTGCAGGAAATAGAAGTTCACAATTTGGATGGATCTATTTTTGAGAGAAGTATTCACCTGCAGGACTTCCGCTTCTTCTCCAGTCTATGACTTTCTCTATGGCTGGAATATCAATTCTTACTAGTGTCCTCACTCCACCTTTGCTTCTTGTTTTGTGGTCATGTCGAAAGGTCTGGTACCCTCGAATAAAGAAGCGCTGATTAGGATGGAAGTGTGACTCTTGGATACATTCCACATCTATATCCTCTTCTTTCAGTCTTTGTTGTAGTTCTGTTTTCTTCTTTCTTACTCTTTCAGCATTCCACTGGCATAGTTTAAGTGGCTTTGATGTTGATGTTAGAGCTTGGCCAGTAGCATTTAACCACCTCCTATGCCTCCTGGCTCCTCGAGTCGCAGAGAGGCTGCCAGTCGCTTGGGTGGGCTGCTTAGGACCTGGCACCCTCCCTCCCTGGTGTACCAAAGGACAAGCACCATCTTGATATGCATAATGTGATGTACTCATATTGTGGTGGAGCGTTATGCTGTGGGTAGCCACTAGGTGTTTAACCCCGGAGCCACAATGAGGCCCAGCATATCCATCTTCGTCCAGGGTGCACTGGTCTTGAGGAATGTGTGTTTGCAGGCAAAAAGAAGTCTTTTTTAAATTTTACACGTGGAGTGCCTGGCTCGATAACATTTATTGGCATGCAAATGGACATTCAATAAGCAAATATTTAGGTTTTCTTGACCAAATTTGGTAATTAAAGGGTTGATATCTTTGAACTATAGACTGTGTGAGATACAATTTGAAGCTAAAGCTGGATAATTTTATATTAAGCTTCCTTCATCCTGCATGCATGATAACTACAAATTGTGGTATGGTGTAGGCCTATATGTAAGAGCAATCACTGAATACAAAATGTGGATATTGAAAAGCACACAATCAAACTCAGAAATCATGGAATAAAACATGTGGATATTGAAAAGCACACAATCAAACTCAGAAATCATGGAATAAAACATGTGGATATGGAATAGCACACAATCAAACTCAGAAATCATGGAATAAAACATGTGGATATTGAATAGCACACAATCAAACTCAGAAATCATGGAATAAAACATGTGGATATGGAATAGCACACAATCAAACTCAGAAATCATGGAATAAAACATGTGGATATGGAATAGCACACAATCAAACTCAGAAATCATGGAATAAAACATGTGGATATGGAATAGCACACAATCAAACTCAGAAATCATAGAATAAAACATGTGGATATGGAATAGCACACAATCAAACTCAGAAATCATGGAATAAAACATGTGGATATGGAATAGCACACAATCAAACTCAGAAATCATGGAATAAAACATGTGGATATGGAATAGCACACAATCAAACTCAGAAATCATGGAATAAAACATGTGGATATGGAATAGCACACAATCAAACTCAGAAATCATGGAATAAAACATGTGGATATGGAATAGCACACAATCAAACTCAGAAATCATG
Organism: Chaetoderma sp. LZ-2023a; assembly: GCA_034401795.1. Lineage (NCBI taxonomy): Eukaryota > Metazoa > Mollusca > Caudofoveata > Chaetodermatida > Chaetodermatidae > Chaetoderma > Chaetoderma sp. LZ-2023a. The sequence continues at coordinate 46,537,564 of CM067373.1, forward strand.
GAATAAAACATGTGGATATTGAATAGCACACAATCAAACTCAGAAATCATGGAATAAAACATGTGGATATGGAATAGCACACAATCAAACTCAGAAATCATGGAATAAAACATGTGGATATGGAATAGCACACAATCAAACTCAGAAATCATGGAATAAAACATGTGGATATGGAATAGCACACAATCAAACTCAGAAATCATGGAATAAAACATGTGGATATTGAATAGCACACAATCAAACTCAGAAATCATGGAATAAAACATGTGGATATGGAATAGCACACAATCAAACTCAGAAATCATGGAATAAAACATGTGGATATTGAAAAGCACACAATCAAACTCAGAAATCATGGAATAAAACATGTGGATATTGAATAGCACACAATCAAACTCAGAAATCATGGAATAAAACATGTGGATATGGAATAGCACACAATCAAACTCAGAAATCATGGAATAAAACATGTGGATATTGAATAGCACACAATCAAACTCAGAAATCATGGAATAAAACATGTGGATATGGAATAGCACACAATCAAACTCAGAAATCATGGAATAAAACATGTGGATATTGAAAAGCACACAATCAAACTCAGAAATCATGGAATAAAACATGTGGATATTGAATAGCACACAATCAAACTCAGAAATCATGGAATAAAACATGTGAATATGGAATAGCACACAATCAAACTCAGAAATCATGGAATAAAACATGTGGATATGGAATAGCACACAAGGAAGCTCAGAAATCATGGAATAAAACATGTGGATATGGAATAGCACACAATCAAACTCAGAAATCATGGAATAAAACATGTGGATATGGAATAGCACACAAGGAAGCTCAGAAATCATGGAATAAAACATGTGGATATGGAATAGCACACAATCAAACTCAGAAATCATGGAATAAAACATGTGGATATGGAATAGCACACAAGGAAGCTCAGAAATCATGGAATAAAACATGTGGATATGGAATAGCACAAAATGAAGCTTAGAAATCATGGAATAAAACATGTGGGTATAGAATAGCACAAAATGAAGCTTAGAAATCATGGAATAAAACATGTGGATATGGAATAGCAGACAATGAAGCTCAGAGATCATGGAATAAAACATGTGGATATTGAATAGCACACAATCAAACTCAGAAATCATGGAATAAAACATGTGGATATGGAATAGCACACAAGGAAGCTCAGAAATCATGGAATAAAACATGTGGATATGGAATAGCACAAAATGAAGCTTAGAAATCATGGAATAAAACATGTGGGTATAGAATAGCACAAAATGAAGCTTAGAAATCATGGAATAAAACATGTGGATATGGAATAGCAGACAATGAAGCTCAGAGATCATGGAATAAAACATGTGGATATAGAATAGCACACAAGGAAGCTCAGAAATCATGGAATAAAACATGTGGATATAGAATAGCACACAATGAAGGTTAGAAATCATGGAATAAAACATGTGAATATGGAATAGCACATAATGAAGCTTAGAAATCATGGAATAAAACATGTGAATATGGAATAGCACACAATGAAACTCAGAAATCATGGAATAAAACATGTGGATATGGAATAGCACACAAGGAAGCTCAGAATCATGGAATAGAACATGTGGATATGGAATAGCACAAAATGAAGCTTAAAAATCATGGAATAAAACATGTGGATATGGAATAGCACAAAATGAAGCTATAGAAATCATGGAATAAAACATGTGGGTATGGAATAGCACACAATGAAGCTCAGAAATCATGGAATAAAACATGTGGATATAGAATAGCACACAATGAAGCTTAGAAATCATGGAATAAAACATGTGAATATGGAATAGCACACAAGGAAGCTCAGAAATCATGCAATAATACATGTGAATATGGAATAGCACAAAATGAAGCTTAGAAATCATGGAATAAAACATGTAGATATGGAATAGAACAAAATGAAGCTATAGAAATCATGGAATAAAACTTGTAGATATGGAATAGCACAAAATGAAGCTTAAAAATCATGGAATAAAACATGTGGATATGGAATAGCACAAAATGAAGCTATAGAAATCATGGAATAAAACATGTGGGTATGGAATAGCACACAATGAAGCACAGAAATCATGGAATAAAACATGTGGATATAGAATAGCACACAATGAAGCTTAGAAATCATGGAATAAAACATGTGAATATGGAATAGCACACAAGGAAGCTCAGAAATCATGCAATAATACATGTGAATATGGAATAGCACAAAATGAAGCTTAGAAATCATGGAATAAAACATGTAGATATGGAATAGCACAAAATGAAGCTATAGAAATCATGGAATAAAACATGTGGGTATGGAATAGCACACAATGAAGCTCAGAAATCATGGAATAAAACAAGTGGATATAGAATAGCACACAATGAAGCTTAGAAATCATGGAATAAAACATGTGGATATGGAATAGCACACAATGAAGCTCAGAAATCATGGAATAAAACATGTGGATATAGAATAGCACAAAATGAAGCTTAGAAATCATGGAATAAAACATGTGGATATGGAATAGCAGACAATGAAGCTCAGAAATCATGGAATAAAACATGTGGATATAGAATAGCACACAATGAAGCTTAGAAATCATGGAATAAAACATGTGGATATGGAATAGCACAAAATGAAGCTTAGAAATCATGGAATAAAACATGTGGATATGGAATAGCACACAAGGAAGCTCAGAAATCATGGAATAAAACATGTGGATATAGAATAGCACAAAATGAAGCTTAGAAATCATGGAATAAACCATGTGGATATGGAATAGCACACAAGGAAGCTCAGAAATCATGGAATAAAACATGTGTATATGGAATAGCACAAAATGAAGCTTAGAAATCATGGAATAAAACATGTGGATATGGAATAGCACACAAGGAAGCTCAGAAATCGTGGAATAAAACATGTGGATATGTAATAGCACAAAATGAAGCTTAGAAATCATGGAATAAAACATGTGGATATGGAATAGCACAAAATGAAGCTTAGAAATCATGGAATAAAACATGTGGATATGGAATAGCATACAAGGAAGCTCAGAAATCATGGAATAAAACATGTGGATATGGAATAGCACAAAATGAAGCTTAGAAATCATGGAATAAAACATGTGGATATGGAATAGCACAAAATGAAGCTTAGAACCCATGGAATAAAACATGTGGATATGGAATAGCACACAAGGAAGCTCAGAAATCATGGAATAAAACATGTGGCTATAGAATAGCACACAATGAAGCTTAGAAATTATGGAATAAAACATGTGGATATGGAATAGCACAAAATGAAGCTTAGAAATCATGGAATAAAACATGTGGATATAGAATAGCACAAAATGAAGCTTAGAAATCATGGAATAAAACATGTGGATATGGAATAGCACACAAGGAAGCTCAGAAATCATGGAATAAAACATGTGTATATGGAATAGCACAAAATGAAGCTTAGAAATCATGGAATAAAACATGTGGATATGGAATAGCACACAAGGAAGCTCAGAAATCATGGAATAAAACATGTGTATATGGAATAGCACAAAATGAAGCTTAGAAATCATGGAATAAAACCATCATCTCTCGAGGCCAGAGCAGGTGACCATTTTTCGTCTCAGAACTGGACACAACAGACCAAACCAACACATGTACAGGCGGTTCCACCTTACGACATCGCCCGCTTGTCCTTGTGGAGAAGCAGAACAGACTACAGAGCACATACTTCAATGTTGCAGAACGTGTCAGCTGCTGAGAGAAGAGATCTGGCCTTTGTCAAACTCTTTTCCTGAAAAGCTGTATGGGCCTGTGGAAGAACTGCAGAAAACCACAGATTTCATCTTGAGAATGGCTCTCCAAGTGTGATACCAGCGATCGAAAAGAAGAAGATGGGATAAAACATGTGGATATGGAATAGCACACAAGGAAGCTCAGAAATCATGGAATAAAACATGTGGATATGGAATAGCACAAAATGAAGCTTAGAAATCATGGAATAAAGCATGTGGATCAAACGAAATCAAGGATTTCTTTTTTCACGAGAGAGTTGATACTTACCTCCCTAATACTTTTTGATATTGCTAAATATCGGCTTTCACTCAATAAAACACTCAGATTAAAACAGTTAGGTGCCCCTACTGGGCAGGGAGTCAGAGTGTAGTCTGGCGGATGCCAGCCCCACCACCGCGCATGCGAAGACTAGCACTTCCTCTGACTAATTTATTGGCTGACACACATGCAACTATTAAGAGCCTGAAGACCAAGCCTCTGTGGGGTGGAGAGGCCGGGTCCGTATCTAGGGAGGTAAGTATCAACTCTCTCGTGAAAAACGAAATCCTTGATTTCGTTTATTTCACTTCAAGAGTATACTTACCGCCCTAATACTTTTTGATATTGCCAGAATTCGACAGGGAATTCGGCGGGAGGGAGGCGAGGTCAAAAGACCAGCTCATCCCTATACGCTTTTCTGCATTTAAGGCACTTAAACTTCTGAAACTGTGTGAAACACAGTCAGGATATGACAACCCATCAGATAACACAACCGATGTCTGAGAGATGACCGAATGTCATATGCGCTCCACCCCCCCCCCCCCCCTTCCTGGGATGAAGACTCGAATGACCTCAATGTCCCATACGCTCTCTTCGTACAAGTGCCATGTACTATAGGACAGAGACGAAAAGGCTCCATTTTCGTATACTCTCAATAATGAACCACATAAACACACAAACCATCACCATGTTAATAACAATGGGTAACGTGACAATACAATCAACAATGGACAACACATGAACAAGACTGACCTTGTTGAACTTGGCTGCCGACATCATCTCCCCAGTGGTGAAGACTGATGCAGACCCAAAAAGTGGTTGTTTCCATTAATTAATTGTGAAATATATAAGTAATGAGGAAACCCCATCATAAAAAATATACACCTAGTTATTTTTTCAAAATCGACAAGGCGAGAGGATTCGAGGTGTCACAGAGATAATGGTCTGTAAAACTTGACTCACAGTGCCACTGAGCAACCGACATAATGTTATCCACAGGGACCCCATTAAACAGGGCAGTGGATGTCACTACGCCGCGGACACTGTGAGCCTTGGCCATGTCAACCTGCTTCCCCGGTGGCGGATTTATGACAAAACTGAATACATTCTACAATCCACCTGGAAATGGTGTCCTTAGACGCCCTGCCATGGGGTTCAATATATGACAACCATAACGCTGACTGGTCGGTGCGCCACTCCGATGTACGTTGTTTGTACCGGAGCAGCGCCTGGATGGGACACCATGCTTTAGAATTAGGATCATATCTAGTTAAAGCTGGCAAAAAAATAGGTTGACCTGGATATTTCAAAGACTGATTCTTAGCCAGGAAATTAATCCTAGGTAGCAGCTTAAGGCCTTCCCCTGTAACCAGAAAACGGTCTTCCTCGGCTGATAAGGCATGAATCTCACACCTATGCCTAGCCAAGGCCGCAGCAATTAAAAATACAGTTTTAAGAGTTAACAGTTTCATAGAAATGGAACTAAGTGGTTCAAAAGGCTTATCTCCCAGTACCTGAAGCACCAGAGATAAACTCCAAGATGGAATCACTGGGGGATTCCTTGGTCTCAGATTGCCCATGCCTTTAATTAATACATTTAATGTACTTACTTCATCACTTCCCCTATTAGCCAAGCAAGGGATAACAGTCATTAAAGCTGATTTATAACCAGCAATAGAGTTAGGCTTGAGGCTATAGGCATCATATAAAGGTGACAGAGGAAATCAGCCACTACCTGAATAGATGAATCCATTGGATCAATAAATCTTGTTGAGCACCACCCTGCAGATCTGTTGATTTTATAATTATATGCTCTGGAGGTTGACCCCCTCCTGGCTTTGGCCATAAACATGGCCGCTTGCTCAGAAAAGCCCTCCTTAATTCTAGATTCCTTGACAACATCCACGCAGTCAATCAGAACATTGACGGATTGTTGTGAAGGGCCTTGCCCTGGAAGATAATGTCGTCCATCAGAGGCAGAGGAACCGGATTGCAGACCAGAAGGTCCAGCAGATCCGTATACCATGATCGGCTTGGCCAATCCGGGGTGATCAGAAGCACTTGGCACTCCTCCTGTCTGATTTTCTGAAGAACTTTTGGAATCAGGATTGCTGGAGGGAATGCATATGCATACATTCCCACCCAGCTGATAGCTAACGCATCTGTTGCGAAAGCGCTTGGATCTGGAATCGGAGAGACGTACGTCGTCATCTTCGCATTCCTCTTCGTTGCGAACAAATCGATGTTGGGTTTCGCCCAATGGTCGAACAGATGATCCGCCACACATTGATTTAGTTGCCATTCCGTGGGTAAAACACTCATCCTTCGGCTCAATGAGTCTGCTAGCAGATTTAACCTTCCCGGAATATGAACTGCTTTCAAGGTAATCCTGTGATTCAGGCACCAACAAAGCAGTCTCCATGTCATCATACAGAGAATGGGCGACTTTGTTCCGCCCTGGCAGTTTATCTAAGTCACTACAGTTGAGTTGTCTGAAGGAATAAGAACAATCTTGCCCTGAACTTTCAGTAAGAAATGTTCCAGGCCCAGGACTACTGCTCTTATTTCCAGTAGATTGATATGTTCCTTCGACTGTTCCAGATCCCAAAAGCCCTGATATTGTGGATTCTTCCAGGCAAGCTCCCCACCACTCCATCGATGCATCTGTATACACAGTCACCTGAGGGTGGGGAGTGGTTAGCAAAACCCCCACCAAGAGATTCTCTGTATTCAACCACCATTGCAGGTGGTGAATTAGAGGCGCCAACACTGACACGTTCGAGTCCAGCGAACCTGTACTCTGGGTACATTGTGTCATGAGAAATAACTGGATCGGCCGCCTGCGTAAGCCGGCCTGAGGACTGACTGGTTCCAAAGAAACCATCAACCCCAGCATCCTCAAGTAAACCCGTGCCAGGACATGATGACTGTCCCACACTGACTGTATTACTGGGATGAGTCTCTGAACCCTCTCCTGAGTAGGATAAACATATCCTGTCTCTAGATCGAAGAACATGCCCAGGTAAACAAACTTCTGGGATGGAGTCAGCTCTGATTTTTGGAAATTGATTATCCAGCCCAAGTCTGTGAGAGTCTTCAAAACAATCTCCAGATTGGCCGATAAACTTTCCTGGGTGTGTGCTTTCAACAGCCAGTCGTCTATGTACATGTGGACTGCTATGCTTCCCCTGTGGAGGTATGCGGTGATCGCAAGAACCACATGGGTGAAAACCCGAGGAGCCGTGGAAATTCCGAAGGGTAACACCCTGAATTCCCACTGTCTGCCCTGGAATGCAAATCTCAGGAAGCAACGGAAACTCCTCGCTATGGGGATGTGGAAATAAGCATCCTTCAAATCTATTGAGGCTGTCCACATTCCCTTCTCCAACCCTGCCAACACCGAGCGCACAGTTTCCATCTTGAAACTGGGCGTCTCTATGAACTTGTTCAATGGCTTGAGGTTGAGAATAGGTCTCCACCCTCCGGTGTTTTTTGTTACTAAGAACACGGTTGAATAGAAGCCCGGACACCTTTGTGCCGGCTGAATCGCTCCTTTTTGTATGATGGCGGGCCTGTCATCCAATCGGGATGATACCCGACTGAAAGCCATCGCAAGACTAAACGGTCCTGAGTTAACCGTTCCCACTCTTGCATGCGGTCGGCCAACCGGCCTCCCACCGGTCCACCTAGGGAGAGAGGTAGCCATAAGGAGTGCAAGAGTGGCACTGTCTCCTTCGCCAGAAACACCGGAGTGGTTTCCACCGTGGTAACCGGCCAATCAGGCATGATTACCAGGACCAGATCATCGTGCACCACGCCCAGCACCGCGCGCACCTCGGTGCGTGAGTGGCTGCCTGGCTGACTGCGCCTGAGGAGCCTGCACCCCCCTCACTGCTGGCCGAATCACATGCGGCCGAGACCGATGCTGCGATGGTGGCTGGCCTCTGACCTGGCCACCTCCACCTTGAGCCTGCAGGGGACGAAACGCAGGGGGTGCCGCGCGAACGCGCTCCATACGGAGCACCTCAAACTGCTCGTGCAGCGCCCTCTGGTTATTGACCAGAGTAACCGTCTCCTGGAGGTGCCTACATCCCTCACCTCCAAAGAGACCAGGACCTGTCATAGGCGTATGCAGTAGCCTATTGTACAGGTCCTGGGACGGGCACAAGTTGTCCAAGGCAAACGTGCCCCTCGCCCGGACACTCCTGGTCACCGCCCGAGCCATGCAGTCCAGAGCCAGGTTGATACCATCCTGGATGGCTCTCTGGACTGTGACCGGGCTCGGTTGGCGCGATGCGGATGCCTTTACTACCCCCTGTAACAGCTGGGAGACATGGGACAGAGCCGCAATAGAAGCTCTCCCACTCTCCTCCGCATCACGCAATGCGGCATTCGCCGAACGCGTTGCGTTCGAACACAAAGCTCCCGTGTCAGAATGGGAGCCCGGCCGCGCATCCTCACCCAAAGCCGCGCGGTCATCCATGCTAGGCTTGGGCCACACCGTACCGCTGGTAATCCACAGGCACGAAGCAGGCGCCATGGTAGAGTGCGGGGCAGATACCGCCCCACCATGGCCCCGACCAGCACCAGCAATACCCTCAGCAAGCCGAGGTATGTGGTATAGCTGGCCACCCAGGGCCACCCTCTGAGCTGTGAACTCCACTCCTGCATGAGTGGAGCCATGAAATATGTCGCCTGCATTCCCCGCGAGGGGTGCACAGACATCATAATCCATGGTCACTTCCTCAGACGGTGACCCTAACAGGTAATCCTCTTCCTCCTGGCCAGACAGATTAGACTCCGGGTCAGCAAAGAGAGCTAACCCGGACTGGCCAGGACGTGTGGATATCCCTGGACTGATAAGCAGCCAGCGGGCTCCAGCGACAGCCGTCCACGACCCCTCGGCGCGGCAAGCCTGCTGCCAGGGTCATGGAATGCCCCCTCTAATGGGGCCACCTCTGAATCCTCGAAAGCTGGTAACGGCCTACGGAATGGCGATTCAGAGGTGGGGATTACCTGCTCCGAAGTAGATGACGAGGACAACAAAGGATTTGGCCCAGGAAGCATGCCACGAAGCAACAAAATCCTTTATTGTCCTCTGCATCTCTCCCAACATCTCAACACGGAAGGCCTCCATATCCACCGCGGACGAGGCCTTCCTCTTACCCTTCTTACTTACACCCTCTCTCTTCTGCTTCCTCTCCTCCTCCACCACCTTGTCCTTCGCCTGCAAGCACAAGAATTTGGACATTAATTTGTCCCCCCAATGCTTACACATCTCGCAATTAAGCAAGGGCCCACAAGGGCTACAATGAGGAATAAATTTTTCCTTCAGGAAACGTCCACAGGACGAGCAACCAGGTCTCTGAAACAGGACAAAGGACGAGGACAATGAGCAAATTTGTTAAGGTTAGAAACTCAAAACCAAACTAAAAGAGAGGGAAATGATCATAAAGATCACTAATCATCTAAACCCAGCATTGGACAAAACTTTAATTGTTAATAAAGAGCAAGGCTGATCATGATGTCATTAATCCTATGACAGGAAAAAATCGATCCGTAACAAACATCCAAGTGTAAGGACGAATTGTATTCATACCCAGAACATCTTCAGAATGGATATTCCGACTACACAACCATCAGAAACAGAATGATAACAATGGCAATTACAGTTAATTTTCCTAAATAATTAACATCACCTCATATCATTAATTAAATACCTGACACTTTGTATAGACAAACCATCCAACGTGATGAACTGGAGCACTCCACCAAGACTACTCCTCTTAACTCTCTCCACCTAGGGGAAGGAATTGGATCAAGAGGGCAAAGTGAGAAGACCTTTATACTAGGCCTCCGACTCACTGGACATAGAATTTTTGGTTAGATAACCTAACAGTATTAGTAGGAAATGGAACCATGGTGGAGAGAAACAAACCCTCTGATGCTGGGATGTCCATTACATATCCTGACAGATACCTGTGGACATAAACACAAAGAGATATTAGTAATATATAGCACCCAGTTGAAATAAAACAACTAACAAGGCGCTTATCACGGTAAACGTGAGTCCCGGAAACACATTACACCGGGTAAAACTCGCTAAATCTTAATAGAAGTCACCTGATGGATAGGTCCTGGCCCGTCCTCCAGTGAAGCAACTCTCTCAGACATTCCAAACAGGCTTGAAACTTCTTCTAAACAGGCTAAATCGACTTAAAAATGAGTGGAAAAGCGCAAAGCACAAAAACATGTGTTTACTCTCTGCCAATAAATTAGCAAAGAGGAAGTGCTAGTCTGCGCATGCGCGGAGGTGGGGCTGGCATCCGCCAGACTACACTCTGACTCCCTGCCCAGTAGGGGCACCTAACTGTTTTAATCTGAGTGTTTTATTGAGTGAAAGCCGATATTTATCAATATCAAAAAGTATTAGGGAGGTAAGTATACTCTTGAAGTGAAAATGGAATAGCACAAATTGAAGCTTAGAAATCATGGAATAAAACATGTGGATATGGAATAGCATACAAGGAAGCTCAGAAATCATGGAATAAAACATGTGGATATGGAATAGCACAAAATGAAGCTTAGAAATCATGGAATAAAACATGTGGATATGGAATAGCACAAAATGAAGCTTAGAAATCATGGAATAAAACATGTGTATATGGAATAGCACACAAGGAAGCTCAGAAATCATGGAATAAAACATGTGGATATGGAATAGCACAAAACGAAGCTTAGAAATCATGGAATAAAGCATGTGGATATGGAATAGCACACAAGGAAGCTCAGAAATCATGGAATAAAACATGTGGATATGGAATAGCACACAAGGAAGCTTAGAAATCATGGAATAAAACATGTGGATATGGAATAGCACACAAGGAAGCTCAGAAATCATGGAATAAAACATGTGGATATGGAATAGCACAAAATGAAGCTTAGAAATCATGGAATAAAACATGTGGATATGGAATAGCACAAAATGAAGCTTAGAAATCATGGAATAAAGCATGTGGATATGAAATAGCACACAAGGAAGCTCAGAAATCATGGAATAAAACATGTGGATATGGAATAGCACAAAATGAAGCTTAGAAATCATGGAATAAAGCATGTGGATATGGAATAGCACACAAGGAAGCTCAGAAATCATGGAATAAAACATGTGGATATGGAATAGCACAAAATGAAGCTTAGAAATCATGGAATAAAGCATGTGGATATGGAATAGCACACAAGGAAGCTCAGAAATCATGGAATAAAACATGTGGATATAGAACAGCACAAAATGAAGCTTAGAAATCATGGAATAAAACATGTGGATATGGAACAGCACAAAATGAAGCTTAGAAATCATGGAATAAAACATGTGGATATGGAATAGCACACAAGGAAGTTCAGAATCATGGAATAAAACATGTGGGTATGTAAAAGCATAGGCATTGAAGAGAGTTATGCATTCAGCTATTTAATCCTTTAACACACAAGTTAGCCAAAAAGGCATATGTAGTGGTCATTTGCAGACCAAGAGAAGACCTTTTTAAAACTTTACCACTGGAATAACTGGCTCGATAACCGAGCCAGTCATTCTAGTGGTAAATTTTCAAAAATAATCTCTTGGTTCAGAGAAAATTTATTTCTGTAACAAATTTGAGAGTTAAAGGGTTAAGACTACCTATGCCGCTGAATCATATTGTGCACATGCAAAATATGGAGTCATTCTCTTAATTCATTTGTGGTTTTATTCAAATATACAACAATATCTCCTAGCTTACTAGAGACTGTAGACTGTCTACAGGCTCTTACAGGCGTTACAATATAATGCATGTATAGAGGCGGATCGATTGTATAATGGACGCTAGCTACACAGATCATGGATGGCAAGAATGGGGCTCTGATTGATACATTCAATCTGTCGCTCAAGTATATGATGTTATAATCAATTACATCATATGTAGGCTGATGTAACAATCAAAATGTGCAATGAATGAGATATTGAGCTCCATCAGAAAGATTGAAAAGTTTGTCAAATCATGAATTTTATGTATTTACTATATAATAAACATTCTGTTGAACAATTTGAAACTAATTTAACTGGGCACTGTTGCTCCCATAGGCTGCCATAGGCAGTAACAGCACCCAGTGAAATTAGTTTCAAAATATTCAACATGTTACCTTGATATTGGGATTCTAAGAATTCAGGATTCAAAGTATATAAATCGATCCCTACATGCGCAAAGCATTGGCGAGCTTAGCCAGAAATGTGTGGGCATAGGTAGCAATGTATCCCTCTATTTTTTACTTAGATTTGTACATTGTTACACACTGCATCTCATATTTACATCTCTCATTGACATGGCACATGCAGAGATCTTCCATACCAAGTCATATACCTTGTATATGGGTGCTAGACATGTTATATTTCATCGTAGCTAGAACTGGCCGATATTTATGAATTGCCCTGTTAATATACTCTCCATCTAAAGTTAGCATTCATAGCCAGTTTGTTATGAGTGAAAACCTTGCTACCAGCTAGGATGTTAGTCAGAATCATACTGAACTTTGAACTTTCGAATTACATCTTTAGGAGTGTCTTTATTAGTGGTTTTCACTCTGACAGGGGTTTTGGTACCGGATCTTGATTGCACTTTAGCAGGGCTCTGTTTATTTGAATGTGGTTCTGCTTTAGCTGCATTCTTGGTGCTTAATGATGCCGCCTTTGGATGGTTTTTTACACTTGAAGGGGATTCTGATTTGACAGGGTTTTTTTCACTTGATGTTGATTCAGATTTGACAGGATTCTTTACATTTGAAGATGATTCTGATTTGACAGGGTTTTTTACACTTGAAGGGGATTCCGCTTTGCTAGGATCTCTTATACTTGAAGTGGATTCCGCTTTGCTGGGATTCCTTATACTTGAAGGGGATTCCGCTTTGCCAGGATTCCTTATACTTGAGGTTGCTTCAACTTTGGTAGAGTTCTTTATCTTTGAAGGTGATTCCATCTTTGCAGCACTCTTGGTCCTTATTGTTTCTGGTTTTGCAGGGCTGATTGTACTTGATTTTACTCTGGCAGGGTTCTTCATATTTAAACTTGGTTTCACTTTAGCTTTTGATTCCAGATTTACAGTTTTATTGGTACACGAAGGTGATTCCATTTTGGTAGTGTCTTTTAAACTCGAAACAGAATCTATATTCTTTATATTTGAAGGCGAATTCATTTTGCCATGGCGGTTCATACTGAGATCAGATTTCACTTTATGAGGGATTGCTTTCAATGCTGAAATTACATAAGAGCAAGGAATCATTGTTAGTTACTGGTAATCATGTCTAAGCATAAGGCTGCAACAGCGCCTAGTCAAATTAGTTTCAAAATATAAGACAGAATTTGTATTAAATAGTAAAGACATACAATTCGTACAACGTGTCACACTATTAATCATTACAGACAGACTAACTTGAGTCATTCATGCCATAATTAATTATGACATCATCCTACACATCACTTAGTTGATTATGACTCATGATGGATGGATAAACTGGAACGGTCCATTATCTATGATGTTTAGACAGCCATGTTGTGATGGCTTACGAAGATGACACACCTCTAGCCGACAATATATCCATCCACCCATTTTGAATACAAAACACTTGAAACTACCCCAGTGACTGGAATTGTCTATCATGTTCAGTGAACCATGAAAAGTAGGTCACATTGACCTGGTTTTATAGCATGACACCTCTTTAAGCTATGGTGAATCCATACACCACGCTTGGTGACTATATGTGAAAAAGACTTGAAACAAGCGGCCCAATGGCCTGTGACGTCCACCTGAACCATTGGCATTTAAATAGACATGGTTTATTTTCGGAAAATCCAAGATGGCCACCAAAAATTTACCAATCAAGACTCGTTTTAATATGTTGAAGCCTACCATCATAGGATCATTCCACCTGAGTTTTGTTAAAATCAGGCTATTGATTGAAGGAGTACCGTTTTTAAACGGTTCTGGAAAACTTTAAGAAAATCAGAGATTGCTGCCAAAACTTTGACCTATCAAAATTCTGAACATATTTTCTAGAGGCTATGACAATAGGATCCTTCCAGCCAAATTTGGTTGAAATTGCCCAAGCGATTAATGAGGAGTAGCATTTTGTATGAATTCACATTTTTCGGAAAATCCAAGATGGCCACCATCAAAATCAAGCCGTCAAAATTCTGTATACAGGTTCCGAAGCATACCAGCCTAGGGTTCTTCCAGGTGAGTTTAGTTGAAATCGGCCTTTTAACTGATTACCCAAAATATTCAGAAAATCCAGAATGGCAGCGGAAAAATTGACCAATCAAAATTCTATATGCAAGTTCTAAAGCCTACCGCCCTAGGCTCGTTCTAGCCAGTCTAGTTGAAATTGCACAAGTAGTTAATGAGCAGACGATTTTCAGCCATTTTTCCGAAAATTCAAGATGGCCACCAAGCAAATTGACCAATCAAAATTCTGTATACATGTTCTGAAGCATACCATGCTAGGGTTCTTTCCTCCAAGTTTGATTCAAATCGGCCCAGTGGTTATCAAGGAGTAAGTTTTTAAGTGATTTTCAGACACTTTCAGAAAATCCAAGATGGCCACCAGAAAAATGGACCAATCAAAATTCTGAAAACAAGTTCTGAAATCTACCAGCCTAGTATTCTTCCAGCCAAGTCTGGTTGTAATTGCTCAAGCAGTTAATGAGAGAGTAGTGTTCATGATGGCCACTGGAAAAAATGGACCAATCAAAATAATGAATAACGTCTGAAATCTATCTCCCTACTATCCTTCCAGCCAAGTCTGGTTGAAATGGCTCAAGCAGTTAATGAGCAGTCGCGTTTTAAACAATTTTCATGAAATCCAAGTTGGGCGCTGGAAAAATTGATCAATCAAAATTATGTATAGATTTTCTGAAACCTACAAGATGGGTGCCGGAAAAATGGACCAATCAAAATTCTGTATAAAGTTCGAAAATCTACCAGCCTAGTATCCTTCCAGCCAAGTCTGGTTGAAATTGCTCAAGCAGTTAATGAGAGAGTAGTGTTTTAAACAATTCCACACCATTCTTTGGAAAATTGGAGATGGCCACCGGAAAAATGGACCAATCAAAATTCTGTATATTTCTTACCACGCTAGGGTTCTCTCTTCCAAGTTTGATTGAAATTGGCCCAGTGGTTATCGAAGAGTAGGCTTTTAAGTGATTTCCAAAAATTGTCAGAAAATCCAAAATGGCCAGCGGAAAAATTTACCAATCAAAATTCTGTATACAAGTTCTGAAACATACCACCGTGCTATCCTCCCAGCTAAGCCTGGTTGAAATTACCCAAGCAGTTAATGAGGAGTAGCATTTTAAACAATTTCCCATCATTTTTTGGAAAACTGAAGATGGGTGCCGAAAATATTGACCAATCAAAATTCTGTATACAAGCTTCTGTACAAACAATGTTCTGAAGCATATCGCCATAGGCTCCTTCCAGCCAATTTAGGCCGAAATCCACCAAGCCCATGTGAGCTAACAATGGTGGTCTGGACAAGAATTTCTTATGATGTTCAGTGGACCATGAAAAGGAGGTCACACTGACATACTTTTGATATACCCCCTGCTACAAGTGCTAGGCCTCAAAGTAGATCTAAGATCTCTGATCTTGGGTCAGGCGCTATGGTGTAACACTTTATCTGGGTACCAAGCCGGGTATTTGGAGCGAGTGGCCAACCATAGCACTAAACAACTCATTTTTCATGACAGTTAATATTATGATTATCCATCATAGTGCTCGCCATGTGAGTTCCCGCCAGGCATGTGCAGCGCCGGCCCCCTCCCCACCCCAACCCCAGCCTCGAAGGGGTCCACCCAAGCTACTGGTGGTAAAGTTTGTAGACATTGGAGAAAAAAGAAGAAGGTTGTCCAACCTAAACAACAAACTGCTGACTATCATGCAATGGAATGCTGAAGGAGTTTCTAATAAGAAAACCGAGCTTAGCCAAATTCTCAAAGAGAAAGGCGTAGATGTAGCGTGTATCCAAGAAACTCATCTAAATGCCAAGAGAAGATTCTGTATAAGAGGATTTCAGTGCTTCAGATCTGACAGGGATGGAAGACATAAAGGAGGAATCATAACCATGGTCCGGAATAACCTAAATGCCATTGAAGTTCAGAGAGACCTGAAATTCTCACAATCATGATAATTCCAGAGAAACATCCTATCACTGTTGTCAACTATTACTGCCCTAATAATCAACCATTAAATGTCGGAAAAATCCCAGTTCACCCAGATTCAACTATCGTTGCTGGTGACCTCAACAGTCATTCTCAATTATGGGGCTATCATTCTACTGATAGGAGGGGTAAGGACATTGAAAATTGGATGGATGAGCAGAAGCTGATTCTCTTGAATAAGGCAGATACCCCCCCCCCCCCCCACCCCCCTACATTCTACTCAAGACGATGGCATACCTCAAGTTCTCCTGATCTAGCATTTTCGATAGAAAATCTACATCAAGAATCTTTGCGTATTGTTGGGGAAGAACTTGGAAGCAGTGATCACCACCCTGTTTTCATTACCATTAACATGGATGTTGAGATTGACCGGAATCAGACTCCTCAATGGAACTATAAGAAAGCAGACTGGGACAGATGTCAGAAAGAGAGTGACAGATTGGTAAAAGATATTGATTTCAAAAACCAAAACATCAATAAAGTTGTTAAAGAGCTTATCTCTGCTTTACTCTCTGCTGCTGGCAAATGCATTCCTAGGGGATCCTACAGATCTTACTGGAGTACGTCGCTGCAAAAGTTACACGAAGAAATGTCCAATGCAAGGGAAATTGCAGAGAATGTCCCATCAGAAGCCAACCATGTGAGACTCCAACAATCCAAGGCAAAATATCTGAAAGCCAAAATCAGAGCCACCAGAGAATCACGGAGAAAAAACTTCAAACTTAAATCCTGAAAAGGATACGAACAAACGCTGGAGGCTTGTGAAGCAGCTTAACGATGAAAACATCAGAGCACCGAACATACCTCTTGAAGAGGATTGTGACATTAAAACAGGAGAGGCTGCTGCTGAAGTCTTTGCTTGTATGTTTCAGAAAGTAAGCAATCTGGATGTGCCAGTGAGTTGTAAAAAAGCTGCAATGAAATCTGCAAAGAGGAATGGAGAGACACAAATACATGCCACGGGAATGGATGAGCTTCTGACCATCAGCGAGTTGGAGAAAAGCTTGAAAGTTCTGGAAAACAGGTAGTCTCCTGGACCAGATGGAATCACCAATGAGATGTTGAGGAATCTGGGTACTATTGGAAAGCACAAGCTTTTGGAGATTTTCTACCACAGTTGGTACACAGGAGAAGTTCCCCAGTCTTGGAGAGAGGCCAACATGATCCCTGTACTGAAGAAAGGCAAGAATAAATCCAAAGCGGCAAGTTATCGATCTATCAGTCTGACTAGTTGCACTGTCAAAGCCATGGAAAGAATCCTCGACCAAAGACTTCTTCAACATCTTGAAAGCAACAATTTCTTAGCGGATGAACAAAATGGCTTCAGAATAAACGAAATCAAGGATTTCTTTTTTCACGAGAGAGTTGATACTTACCTCCCTAATACTTTTGATATTGCTAAATATCGGCTTTCACTCAATAAACACTCAGATTAAAACAGTTAGGTGCCCCTACTGGGCAGGGAGTCAGAGCGTAGTCTGGCGGATGCCAGCCCCACCACCGCGCATGCGCAGACTAGCACTTCCTCTGACTAATTTATTGGCTGATACACATGCAACTATTAAGAGCCTGAAGACCGAGCCTCTGTGGGGTGGAGAGGCCGGGTCCGTATCTAGGGAGGTAAGTATCAACTCTCTCGTGAAAAAAGAAATCCTTGATTTCGTTTATTTCACATCAAGAGTATACTTACCTCCCTAATACTTTTGATATTGCCAGAATTCGACAGTGAATTTGGCGGGAGGGAGGTGAGGTCAAAAGACCAGCTCATCCCTATACGCTTTTCTGCGTTTAAGGCACTTAAACTTCTGAAACTGTATGAAAAAACAGTCAGGATTTGACTAACCATCGGATAACACCACCGATGTATGAGAGATGACCGAATGTCATATGCGCTCCCCCCCCCTCCTTCCTGGGAGGAAGAGTCGAATGACCTCAATGTCCTATACGCTCTCTACGTACAAGTGCCATGTACTACAGGACAGAGACGAAAAAGCTCCATTTTCGTATACTCTCAACAATGAACCACATAAATACACAAAACCATCATCATATTAATAACGGGTAACGTGACAAGACAATCAACAATGGACAACCCATGCACAAGACTGACCTTGTTGAAATGGCTGCTGACATCCTCTTCCCATTGGTGAAGAATGATGCAGTCCCAAAAAAGTGGTTGTTTCCATAAATTAATTGTGAAATATATAAGCAATGAGGAAACCTCATCAAAAATATAAACCTAGTTATTTTTTCAAAATCGACAAGGCGAGAGGATTAGAGGTGTCACGGAGATAATGGTCTGTAAAACTTGACTCACAGTGCCACTGAGCCACCGACTTAATATCATCCACAGGGACCCCATTAAATAGGGCAGTGGATGTCACTATGCCGCGGACAATGTGAGCCTTGGCCACGTCAACCTGCTTCCCGGTGGCGGATTTATGACAAAACTGAATGCATTCTACAATCCACCTGGAAATGGTGTCCTTAGAAGCCCTGCCATGGGGTTCAATATATGACAACCATAATGCCGACTGGTCGGTGCGCTACTCCGATGTACGTTGTTTGTACCGGAGAAGCGCCCGGACGGGACACCATGCTTTAGAATTAGGATCATATCTAGTTAAAGCAGGCAAAACAATAGGTTGACCTGGATATTTCAACGACTGATTCTTAGCCAAGAAATTAATCCTAGGTAGCAGCTTAAGGCCTTCCCCTGAAACCACAAAACGGTCATCCTCGGCTGATAAGGCATGAATTTCACTTCTACGCCTAGCCGAGGCCGCAGCAATTAAAAACAGTCTTCAGTGTTAATAGTTTCATAGAAATTGAACTAAGTGGTTCAAAAGGCTTATCACCTAGTACTTGAAGCACTAGCGATAAACTCCAAGACGGAATCACAGGGGGATTCCTTGGTCTTAGATTGCCCATGCCTTTAATTAATACATTTAATGTATTTACTTCATCACTTCCCCTCTTAGCCAAGCAAGGAATAACAGACATTAAAGCTGACTTATAACCAGCAATAGAGTTAGGCTTGAGGCTATAGGCATCATACAGGTGACAGAGGAAATCAGCTACTACCTGAATAGATGAATCCATTGGATCAATACATCTTTTTGAGCACCATTCTGCAAATCTGTTGATTTTATAATTATATGCTCTGGAGGTTGACCCCCTCCTGGCTTTGGCCATAAACATGGCTGCTTGCTCAGAAAAGCCCTCCTTAATTCTAGATTCCTTGACAACATCCACGCAGTCAATCTGAACATTGACGGATTGTTGTGAAGGGCCTTGCCCTGGAAGATAATGTCGTCTATCAGAGGCAGAGGAACCGGATTGCAGACCAGAAGGTCCAGCAGATCCGTATACCATGATCGGCTTGGCCAATCCGGGGCGATCAGAAGCACTTGGCATTCCTCTTGTCTGATTTTCTGAAGAATTTTTGGAATCAGGATTGCTGGAGGGAATGCGTATGCATACATTCTCCCCCAGCTGATAGCTAACGCATCTGTTGTGAAAGCGCTTGGATCCGGAATCGGAGAGACGCACATCGTCATCTTCGCATTCTTTTTCGTTGCGAACAAATCGATGTTGGGTTTCCCCCAATGGTCGAACAGACGATCCGCCACACATTGATTTAGTTGCCATTCCGTGGGTAAAACACTCATCCTCCGGCTCAATGAGTCTGCTAGCAGATTTAACCTTCCCGGAATATGAACTGCTTTCAAGGTAATCTGGTGATCCAGGCACCAACAAAGCAGTCCCCATGTCATCATACAGAGACTGGGCGACTTCGTTCCGCCCTGGCGGTTTATGTAAGTCACAACTGTTGAGTTGTCTGAACGAATAAGAACAATCTTGCCCTGAACTTTCTGCAAGAAATGTTCCAGGCCCAGGACTACTGCTCTTAGCTCCAGTAGATTTATATGTTCCTTTGACTGTACCAGATTCCAAAGCCCTGATATCGTGGATTCTTCCAGGCAAGCTCCCCAGCCCTCCATCGATGCATCTGTATACACAGTCACCTGAGGGTGGGGAGGGGTTAGCATAACCCCCACCAAGAGATTCTCTGTGTCCAACCACCATTGCAGGTGATGAATCAGAGGCGCCAACACTGACACGTTCGAGTCCAGCAAACCTGTACTCTGGGTCCATTGTGTCATGAGAAATAACTGGATCGGCCGCCTGCGTAAGGCGGCCTGAGGAATGACTGGTTCCAATGAAACCATCAACCCCAGCATTCTCAAGTAAACCCGTGCCAGGACATGACGACTGTCGCACACTGACTGAATCAATGAGATGAGTTTCTGAACTCTCTCCTGAGTAGGAAAAACATATCCTGTCTCTAGATCGAAGAACATCCCCAGGTAAACAAACTTCTGGGATGGAGTCAGCTCTGATTTTGGGAAATTGATCATCCAGCCCAAGTCTGTGAGAGTCTTCAAAACAATCTCCAGACTGGCCGATAAACTTTCCTGGGTGTGCGCTTTCAACAGCCAGTCGTCTATGTACATGTGGACTGCTATGCTTCTCCTGCGGAGGTATGCGGTGATCGCAAGAACCACACGGGTGAAAACCCGAGGAGCCATGGAAATTCCGAAGGGCAACACCCTGAATTCCCACTGTCTGCCCTGGAATGCAAATCTCAGGAAGCGACGGAAACTCCTGTGTATGGGGATGTGGAAATAAGCGTCCTTCAAATCTATCGACGCTGTCCACATTCCCCTCTCTAACCCCGCCAACACCGAGCGCACAGTCTCCATCTTGAAACTGGGCATCTCTATGAACTTGTTCAATGGCTTGAGGTTGAGAATTGGTCTCCACCCTCCGGTGTTTTTTGTTACTGAGAACAGGGTTGAATAGAAGCCCGGACACCTTTGTGCCGGCTGAATAGCTCCTTTTTGTATGAGGGAATTTATTTCCTCCTCGATACACAACCTTTGCTCTGGATCTCTCAGATTTGGAGTCCAGATCGGCACTAGAGACAGTGGCGATGGCGGGCCTGTCATCCAATCGGGATGATACCCGACTGAAAGCCATCGCAAGACTAAACGGTCCTGAGTTAACCGTTCCCACTCTTGCATGTGGTCGGCTAGCCAGCCTCCCACCGGTCCACCTAGGGATAGAGGTGGACATAAGGAGTGCAAGAGCGGCACTGTCTCCTTTGCCAGAAACACCGGAGCGGTTCTCACCGCGGTAACCGTCCCATCAGGAACGATTACCATGCCCAGATCCTCGCGCGCCACGACCAGCACCGCACACACCTCGGTGCGCGGGTGGCTGCCTGGCTGACTGCGCCTGAGGAGCCTGCGCCCCCCTCGCTGCTGGCCGAATCGCACGCGGCCGAGGCCGACGCTGCGATGGTGGTTGGCCTCTGACCTGGCCACCTCCACCTCGAGCCTGCAGGGGACGATGCGCATGGGGTGCGGCGCGAACGTTAGCACGACGAAGCACCTCAAACTGCTCGCGCAGCGCACTCTGGTTATTTACCAGAGTAACCGTCTCCTGGAGGTGCCTACATCCCTCACCTCCAAAGAGACCAGGACCTGTCATAGGCGTACGCAGTAGCCTATTGTACAGGTCCTGGGACGGGCACAGATTGTCCAAGGCAAATGTGCGCCTTGCCCGGACACTCCTGGTCACCGCCCGAGTCATACAGTCCAGAGCCAGGTTGATACCATCCTGGATGGCTCGCTGGACTGTGACCGGACTTGGCTGGCGCGATGCGGATGCTGTTACTACCCCTTGTAACAGCTGGGAGACGTGGGACAGAGCGGCAATCGAAGCCCTCCCACTCTCCTCCGCATCACGCAACGCGGTATTTGCTGAACGCACCGCGTTCGAACACAAGACTCCCGTGTCAGAACGGGAGGCTGGCCGCGCATCCTCACCCAAAGCAGCGCGGTCATCCACGCTCAGCTTAGGTACCACACCGTACCGCTGGTAATCCAGGGGCACGATGCGGCAACGCCTGGCCACCTCACGTGGGGCCTTCGCGAGACATCCACTCGACTTAATGGACGTCTCCGCCACCTCGAACATGTCAACGACATGCTCTGCCAGCGGCAGAGAAGGCATAGCGTTAGCAGTAGGCTTACCAGCTAACCACGGCCTGTGGTCACGCTGGCTAGCCGACTGCTCCATGGGCAGATCTGGTCTAACACTCACCAACCACTGGCAAGCGTCAGACCAATCCTCCTCCGTGGCTAGCTGCGAGCGCTCTACAAGACGGGGGCCTTCGTCTTCCTCCTGAGCGAAAGCAACAGAGCTTGGCGGCGGATACGCTGATACCCCTGGCAAGCCAGGGAGAGCATGCGGGCCTAACAACACCGGCATACTAATCTCACTGGCTTGACCAGGAGCAGGCGCCGTGGTAGAGCGCGGGGCACATACCGCCCCACCACGGCCCCGGCCAGCACCAGCGACACTCTCGGCAAGCCGAGGTATGCGGAAACGCTGGCCCTCAGCGCCCAGGGCCACAGTCTGAACCGTGAGTAGAACCGTGGAATAAGTCGCCTGTATTCCCCGCGAGGGGTGCACAGACGTCATAATCCATGGCCACGTCCTCAGACGGCGAGCCCAACAGGTAATCCTCATCCTCCTGGCCAGACAGATTAGACTCCGGGTCAGCAAAGAGAGCTAACCCGGACTGGCCAGGGAAGGTGCCATAGGAGGTACTAGCACCCGCGGCGTGCGGATACCCCTGGACTGATAAGCAGCCCGCGGGTTCCAGCGACAACCGTCCACGGTCCCTCGGCGCGGCACTAAGCCTGCTGCCAGGGTCGTGGAATGCCCCCTCTAATGGGGCCACCTCTGAATCTTCGAACAACGGAAGCGTACTAAGGAAAGGTGATTCAGAGGTGGGGATTACCTGCTCCGAAGCAGATGATGAGGACAGCAAAGGATTTGGTCCAGGAAGCATGCCACGAAGCAACTCTGGAACCAAATCCTTTATTGTCCTCCTCATCTCTCCCAACATCTCGGTCCGGAAGGCCTCCATGTCCACCGCGGATGAGGCCTTCCTCTTACCCTTCTTACTCACACCCTCTCTTTTCTGCTTCTTCTTCTCCTCCTCCACCACCTTGTCCTTCGCCTGCAAGCACAAGAATTCGGACATTAGCTCGCCCCCCCCCCAGTGCTTACATATCTCGCAATTAAGCAAGGGACCACAGGGGCTACACTGATAACAGAGATGAGGCACAAACTTGTCCTTCAAAAACCGTCCACAGGACGCACAACCAGGTCTCTGAAACAGGCCAAAGGACGAGGAGTATGAGCAATCTAGTTAAGCTCAGAAACTCACCAACTCAAGAGAAGGAAATGATCATAAAGATCAATATTCATCAGAAAACCAGCTTTGGACAAACTTTAATTGTTAATAAAGAGCAAGGCTGATTATGACGTCATTAATCCTATGACAGGAAAAAATCGATCCCCAACAAACATCCAAGTGCAAGGACGAATTGTATCTCTAACCAGAACATGTGCAGAATGGACATTTCGACTACACAACCATCAGATATATACTGATAACAATGGCAAATACTGTTAATTATCTCCCTTTCCTCTCTAAATAATTAACATCACCTCATATCAATAATTAGATACCTGACACTTTGTATAGACAAACCATCCAACGTGATGAACTGGAGCACTCCACCAACTGAATGCCTCTTAACTCTCTCCACCTCTAGGGGAAGGAATTGGATCAAGAGGGCAAAGTGAGAAGACCTTTATACTAGGCCTCCGACTCACTGGACATAAGATTTTTGGTTAGATAACCTAACAGTATTAGTAGGAAATGGAACCATGGTGGAGAGAAACAAACCCTCTGCTGATGTGATGTCCATTACATATCGTCACACAGACCTGCGGACATAAACACAAAGAGAGATTAGTATTATATAGCACCTAGTTGAAATAAACCAACTAAACAAGGCGCTTATCACGTAAACGCGAGTCCCGGAAACACATTACACCGGGGAAAAAACTCGCTAATTTTACTAGAAGTCACCTGATTTAAAGGTCCTGGGCCATCCTCTGGCGAAGTCATCCTTTCTGCCATCTTTATCAGGGATAATCACTTCCAAATTCACACATAAAGACTATGAATTGAGTAAAGAAAAGCTCTAGCACAAAAACATGTGTAGACTCTCTGCCAATAAATTAGCAAAGAGGAAGTGCTAGTCTGCGCATGCGCGGTGGTGGGGCTGGCATCCGCCAGACTACGCTCTGACTCCCTGCCCAGTAGGGGCACCTAACTGTTTTAATCTGAGTGTTTATTGAGTGAAAGCCGATATTTAGCAATATCAAAAGTATTAGGGAGGTAAGTATACTCTTGATGTGAAAAGTTTAGATTTACTGAGGATCAAACAACGTATCTGACACAGTCTATTGAGGAGGCGTTCCAACAGAAAAAGCATACCATCACTGTGTGCGTTGATCTGCAGAAGGCATTTGATAAAGTATGGAAGCATGGACTCGTCCAAAAGCTCAGGACCAGTGATATCTCTGGAAAAATGTACAGCTGGATATGCCAGTATCTCCACAACTGAAAGGCATCAGTACAGCTGAATGGGACGAGCAGCAAGGAAGTCCTGCTACGACATGGTGCACCTCAGGGTGGTGTAGTCTCTCCCACCCTCTTCACAATATTCATCAAAACCTGGTGAAGAACCTTCCAATGGGAGTCAGAGCTGCATTGTATGCAGACGATCTTGTGATGTGGAGCAGCGAGGAGTATGTGTTAACAGCCAATTACTGCATGCAACTCGCCATTGATCACCTCGATTCTTGGGTTACAAGATGGTTTGTCCAGATCAACAAAGAGAAGACAGTCACACCTCTATTCATACTATCCACTAAAAAGGAACACAAGACAAGTTTGAAATTTGGTGACTCAGTTCTGCACTTTGAGGATGAAGTAACATATCTTGGTCTGATATTTGACAAAAGACTAACCTGGAAGGTGCAAATCAGAAAAGCTGAGGCTATAGCCAAGCGAAGACTAACAGTTATGCGGAAGCTCTCTGGAACAAAATGGGGAGCTGACATGAAAATTCTGAAACAGGTTTATTCTGGATCAGTTAGGCCCATCATCGAATATGGCTCATCATCACAGATGATAGCTGCTACAAGTGCCCTTCAGACATTGGATAAGGTACAAAATCAGGCTCTTCATATCATAACAGGATCTATGAAGACCACGCCGATAGCAGCGATGGAAGAACTTACCAATATCCAACCACTCCAGCAGAGACCAGAAATCAAGGCCGAGATTCAATATGAGAAATTCAAATTGATGCCTCACCATCCCATGCATATGCTGACTCACCAAATGTCTAGAGGAAGGCTCAAGAGGAATAATTTCGGACATGTTCCCCAGATGTAGAAACATAACTGCTATCTCTGAGAGGGAACCGTGGAAAGCTTCTGAAATAGAAAGCACAATTTCAATCTGGCTCTTGATTCCAGGGATTGAAAGCAAGGGAGATCAAGCAGAGGTGACAAACAAAGTTCTTGCATTGAGTCAGAAAACTACCCTGAGGAAGAGTGGATACATGTTTATACAAATGGATCAGGTATCCAGGCTGTCAAGAATGGAGGGGCAGGTGCTCACATTCGGTTTCCATGTGGAGATATAACAGACTCATGCTTGCCAACAGGGAAACACTGTAGCAATTACACTGCAGAAATCCAGGCACTGATCTTAGCTAGCCAAAAGCTGATACAACGAAAAACAAGAAATTAAAATATTGTCTTCCTGACAGACTCCCTCTCAGCGATCCAGGCGCTGGAGAGTGGAAAGGAAAGTACAGATTTAATTCATGAAAATCCTACGCAACTGCATGGTTAAGGAGAACAATGTTAATTTACAGTGGATCCCCTCGCATTGTGGCATATTAAGGAATGACAAAGCTGATCAACTGGCTAAGGAAGGGTCAAATAAAGAACAATTCAACCGCGAGCTTGACTTTGAAGAACTGAAGCATATCATTAAAACCACAAGAACCACCAGCAGGCAGTATAATGATGCAATACACAGCCTCAGTAGGGAGGATCAGACATGTATCTTCAGATTGAGGACTGGTCACAATCGTTTCAATGCACCGCTTCACCGTCTCAAGATTACAGATTCTGCACTTTGTGAGTATAAGCAGGCAGATGAAACAGCAGAACATCTCTTGCAGCCCTGCCAGCGATACGAACAGGTTAGGAGAAGCTACTGGCCTATTGAAGTATCTTTTGAAGAGCAGATCAGGGGAGACAGAGACAGTTTGATGACCACTTCAGCTTTCATGCACCAAATAAGGAAAACAGTCTAAGATTACTGTCATGAGAAAGATGAACGCAAGAAGAGAAGATATACAACACATAGCTAGCCTACAATACAGGTTTGGATGCTTTATACAAACAAGATTCATCAGAAAATGGCAGCCCCCCCCCCCCCCCCACACACACACACACACACACCCTGAAGTGTGTCAGGGCAAATAACTTCAGGGAATACAAACAGAGTTTGCTGAAATATGATCACAACTGAGTTTCTCTCACATGGTACACATCAATCAAATTATAACTGAATATGTCTAGGCATTTTTCTGCAATCTAACAGCACCCATATTTTCACCAAATTTAAAGTCTGTCATGGGAGATAACTCTAGCACACATGGATAGATTTTACCGAAACCAAAGTGTTGAACTGCGTTTCCATATAATATATCAACTAGGAGTGTAGGAAAGTTTCAATGGAGATAACTCAGGCAAATATCAAGAGAATTCATCAAAACGGAATCCTAGTTCTGCATTTTGAAGTAATACGACCAGCGAAAAATATAGTGAGCATAGCTTCAGAAGTCCTCGAGATCTGGCTCGAAAGATACAATTTTGATGAATTTTATGTTTTCATGCGAGATAACGCTGGAAAATACAGATGGATTTTGCCAGAAAAGACATGCACATCTTCAGACGGTACTGGTAACATTTACCAACTTGCTCAAGAATTACAACTAAACTGTAGGAGTTGTGTTGACAAAAAATGATTAGCAGAGATAGATGGACAGACAGACAGACAGACAGACAAACATTCTGAACATATGGATGGACATAGATACATATGGCGAAGAAATGCAGATCTTCATGTCGTAACAGTAACACTTACCATGTTTCAAAACTGTTGCAACTAAACTGTAAGAGGAATTGCATTGACAACGCATGATTGGCAGAGACGGATGGACAGACAGATGGATGGACATTTTGAACAGACACATTTGCATACAGACAGGCATATTAACAACACAAGCCCATCCTCATGTGGTAATGATAACAGTTAACAAGTTTGAAAAGAATTGCAACCAAGCTCTAGGAGTTGGGTTGACAAGAAATGATTGGCATAGATAGACAAACAGTCACACGGACAGATGGATGGATGTTCATGCATACGGACACCACATGGACATCTATACATGGTAATGAATGATAACACTTATCAAATTCAAAACAAATTGCAACTAAACTGTAGGACAAGTTGGGTTGACAAGAAATGATTGTCTGAGATAGACTGACAGATAGAAGACGGACAGACATTCTAGACAGGCAGATAGACATACAAGCATAGGGATAGCACATGCACATCTTCAGGTGGAAATGATAAATCTTATCAAGTTTTAAAAAAAATTGCAAAAAAACTATGAGTTGCATTGACAAGAAATGATTAGCAGTGATGGACAGGTAGACAGATGGATGGACATCATGGACAGATGGGAGGACAGACATCCTAATCGCTACAAACTCTTGAAATATAGCCTAGTCAAGAATTTCCTATGATGGTCAGTGAACCATGAAAAGTAGGTGACGTCTACCTACTTTGATATGGGACATACATTTGACCTACAATACATAAGAACATGTTTGATTATTGTTGTATATGAAAGATGAAAGCCAATGTTTTTGTGGGCCACAAGAGCCAACATCTTTTGGACCAGGACACAGGTGTAACAATAACGTATCACCTGATGTTTATTCTGGCTTACCCGTTGCTCCAGCGCATTTCTTCACCTCGCTGTCTAACCTGATATGCTCAGTCTTCACCAGATCCTCTAACTCAGCCTGAAAAGAATGGGAACTGTAATAAACTGGACACATATACTAACTGTCTGCTTGTTGAGTTTCTGCAGACAACATTTTCCATAAGGCTTAACTGGATATGCTGAATATTTTGAAAATAATTTGACTGAAAGTTGTTGGTGGCTAAGCCACCAGCAACTTTCTGTCAAATTGTTTTCCAAATAGTCAGCATGTCCAGTCATTGCCCATAGAAATTATTGTCTGGTGTTTTGCAGCAGAGAGATTGTTAAAAGTATAATATTCAAGACATGTGCCATTGTTACATTCAAAGTTAAGGAGCACCATTTCACTTCAAGAGTATACTTACCTCCCTAATACTCTTTGATATTGCTAAATATCGGCTTTCACTCAATAAAAACTCAGATTAAAAAAGTTAGGTCCCCCTACTGGGCAGGTAGTCAGATGACAGTCTGGCGGATGCTATCCCCAACCACCGCGCATGCGCAGACTAGTACTTCCTCTTTGCTAATTTATTGACAGAGAGACCACATGCAAATTTTTTCTATAAAGTTTTCTGCTGGTTTTTCCAATCAATTCAAGAATTAAATACCTGAGAATTATGTCTGAACACGCTATGTCTCCAGAGGAGGGCCCAGGACCTAATCATCGGAGTACTTCCTCTTTGCTAATTTATTGACAGAGAGACCACATGCAAATTTTTTCTATAAAGTTTTCTGCTGGTTTTTCCAATCAATTCAAGAATTAAATACCTGAGAATTATGTCTGAACGCGCTGTCTCCAGAGGAGGGCCCAGGACCTAATCATCAGGTGAATTCAACTACACTTTAGCGAGTTTTGTTCCGTTGTAATGTGTTTCCGGGACTCGCGTTTAACGTGATAAGCACCTAAAAAAAACTGGTTTATTTCTATTATGGCGCTATGAAACACTAATCTCTCTTTGTGTTTTGTCCACAGGTATCTACCTATGATTGATTAGGACAGCACATCATCAGAGGGTTTGTTTTTCTCTCCACCAAGGTTCCTTTTCCTACTAACATTGTTAGGTTATCTAACCAAAGGTCTATGCCCAGTGAGTTGGAGGCCTCGGAAGGGCTTCTCCCTTTGCCCTCTTGGTCCACTTCCTTCCCCTTATAGGCGGAGAGAGTTAAGAGATCATAGTGTTGGTGGAGTTTCCAGTGCATCAGATTGGATGGTTTGTCTATGCTAAAGACTCAGGTATTCTAGTTATGATATGAGGCACTTCAATTATATTTGAAAATATTTATGAAATCTGCTGCCATTCTATCATTGTTTATCTGATGTTTGTATAGTCTGTATACACTATCCTTTCCAGTTAGGATGTTCTGGATATGAATACAATTAGTCCTTACACCTGGATGTTTGTTTCGGATCGATTTAACTTCTTATTTTTGACGTCATAATCAGCCTTGCACCTTACTATCTTTTTAAAGTTTGTCTATCACTGGTTTATTAATAGCTTGGATCTTTATCCCCCCCCCCCCCCACCGCCTTGTTTATTTTGGTTTTGAGTTTCTAATTCAATAACTGAAATACTCATTGTCTTCGTCCTCTGGCTTGTTTCAGAGACCTGGTTGTCCTTCATGTGGAAGGTTTATCAAGGATAGATTCGCCCCCACCTCCCCACACTTATGCTCCCAGTGCAGCACATGTGGGCCATTGCTTAAATGTGAGATCTGTAAAAAGTAGGGGTGAGAGCTAATGTGTGAATTTCTATCTTTGCAGACCAAAGAGAAGGCTCTAGAGGAGGACAGGAAAGTTAAGAAGGAGGGTTCTGGTAAGAAGGGTAAGAGGAAGGCCTCGTCCTCTATGGATATGGAGGCCTTCCACATTGAGATGATGGGAGAGATGAAGAGGACAATTAAGGATTTGGTCCCAGAGTTGCTTCGTGGCATGCTTCCTGGGTCAAATCCTTCGTTGCCCTCTTCATCTGCTTCGGAATAGATGATCCCCACCTCTGAATCTGTGTTTCCTAGGGACTTGCCAGTTTTCATCCATGATTCAGAGGCGACCCTAATAGAGGGTAATGTCCACTATAAGGACACTGGCAGCAGACTTGCAGCGCCAGTTGTTCGTGGACAGGTGTCACTGGAGCCTGGTGCCACGAACAGGTGTCACTGAAGCCTGGTGCCTGCTTATCAGGCCAGGATTATCCACACACCATAGGTACCGATTCCTCCTATGGTACCTTTCCTGGCCAGCCTGGGTTAGCATTCTTTGCTGACCTGGAGTCTAATCTTTCTGGCCAGGAAGAAGAGGATTATCTGCTGGGTTCTCCTTCTGGCGCCATGGCCATGGATATTGACGCACGTGCACCCCTCGCGGGGAATACAGGAAATGTTGTCCATGGTACTACTCACGCAGGAGTAATGTTCACGGCGCAGCAGGTAGTCCGGGCTGGATCTGATATCCAGTATTACCGCATACCTCGGCTTGCCGATGGTGTAGCTGGTGCTGGCCAGGGCCGTGGTGTGGCTAAAATTTCCCCACGCAATACCACAGTGCCTGCTCCTGGTCAAGCTAGTCAGTTTAGCATGCCTGTTCTTTCAGGCCCGCATGCTTTCTCTGGCTTGCCAGGAGTATCAGTTCTTCCAGCCACTCACATGCCTGTAATTGCTCAGGAGGATGACGAAGGCCCTCGTCTTGTAGAGCATTCGCAGGTGGCCATAGAAGAAGACTGGTCTGACGCTTCTCAGTGGCTAATAAATGTCAGGCCAGGTCTTGCTGTTGATCAGTCGGCCAGTCAACGGGACCAGCACCCGTGGTTGGCAGGTAAACTGACTGTTACCGCTATGCCATCTCTGCCGTTAGCTGATCATATTGTTGATATGTTCACTGCGGCGGAAACGTCCATTAAGGCGCATGGACGTCCAGTGAAGGCCCCTCGCGAGGTGGCAAAGCGATGCCGTATTGTAGCTGATTAATATCAGTTATATGGTGTGGTGCCTAAGCCAAGCGGGGATGATCGTGCTGCGATAGGCGAAGATATGCGGCCATGCTCCCGGTCTGACATGGGAGCGCTGTGCTTGAATGCTTTGCGTTCGGCTAACACCACGTTGCGCGATGCGGAGGAGAGTTCGAGGGCATCTATTTCAGCACTTTCGCATGTCTCACAGCTCTTACAGGGGGTAGTAATGGCATCCGCATTGCACCAGCCTAGTCCGGTGACTGTCCAGAGAGCCATCCAAGATGGAATTAACTTGGCTTTGGACTGTTTAACCCGGTCTGTAACCAGGAGTGTCCGGGCGAGGCACAGGTTTGCTCTTGATAACTTGTGCCTGTCCCAGGATTTGTATAATAGGCTGCTGCGTACGCCTATGACAGGTCCTGGTCTCTTTGGAGGTG
The DNA here is from genome assembly GCA_034401795.1 of Chaetoderma sp. LZ-2023a. Classification (NCBI taxonomy): domain Eukaryota; kingdom Metazoa; phylum Mollusca; class Caudofoveata; order Chaetodermatida; family Chaetodermatidae; genus Chaetoderma; species Chaetoderma sp. LZ-2023a. The sequence goes on from CM067373.1 coordinate 46,569,368, forward strand.
AGGGATGTAGGAACTTCCAGGAGACGGTTACCCTGGTCAATAACCGGAGGGCATTCTGTGGGCAATTGGGAACATCCACATTTTGGACTGCATCAGTCTTCATCAATGGGGAGATGATGACAGCAGCCAACTTCCACAAGGTCAGTCTTGTGTATGTGTTGTCCATGGTTAATTGTAATGTCATGTGACCCTTCGTTATTAATATGGTGATGGTATGTGTTTTATATGGTTCATTATGGAGAGTTTACAAAAATGAAGCTTTTTTGTTTAATGTCCTATAATACATGGCACTTGTACATAGAGAGCATATGAGACATTGAGGTCATTCAGTCTTCTTCCCAAGAAAAGGGGGGGGGGAGCGCATATGACATATGGTCATCTCTCAGCCATCGGTTGTGTTACCCGATGTTCAATTCTATCCCTGGTTGTGATTCCACACAATTTCAGAAGTTTAAGTGCCTTAAAGACAGAAAAGCGCATAGGGAAGAGCTGGTCTTTTGACCTCGCCTCCCTCCCGCCAAATTCTCTGTTGAATTCTGGCAATATCAATTAGTATTAGGGAGGTAAGTATACTCTTGAAGTGAAATAAACAAAATCACAGATTTCTTTTTTCACGAGAGTTGATACTTACCTCCCCTAATATGGACCTGACCTCTGGCCCACAGAGGCTCGGTCTTCAGTCTCGTAAAGTTGCATAGTGTCAGCCAATAAATTAGTCAGAGGAAGTACTAGTCTGCGCATGCGCGGTGGTTGGGGCTAGCATCCGCCAGACTGTCATCTGACTACTTGCCCAGTAGGGGCACCTAACCTTTTTAATCTGAGTTTTTATTGAGTGAAAGCCTATATTTAGCAATATCAAAGAGTATTAGGGAGGTAAGTATCAACTCTCTCATGAAAAAAGAAATCTGTGATTTCGTTTAAATACCAGGATAGTGGTGCTTATCATCCTCTAATTGCTCTGGCCATGAAACAACCTGACACTTTTGTGCACCATGCCAATTTTGATCCATACCTATCCTGTTCTATTAATTAAATGCTAAAATTAATTTTGCTGGAAATGTTTGGTGTCTAAGGGAGCAAACTTCTCCTTCGATCAATACTCACCATTCTGTTACTTCTGATATACAGCTGGCCTTGACAGCGGCTCTAGGATTATAGACTTAGAAAGCTTTACCGACTCCTGGGAACCGGGTACTCGGCTCCCAACTGCCGAGTACCCGTTTACCATAGAGCTCATTCTTGTTTGCATAGCAACAAGAGCAATACATGGTTTCTGCATTGAGGATTTTAGTGTTTTTTGTGAAAGAAAATCTAAGTCTTTAATCTGTGATAGTTTGTGTGTTCGTGAAAGGATTAACTAAATGATACTATGGAGAATACCGCCGAAGATAACCAGGTTGTATCATTCTTTATTATCCATAGTTAAAAGACTTAGGTCTCTAAATTTCGCTGTGTCGGATGTTCCAATTTCCGACCCCATAGAATCTTGGACGTGTGCTAACAACGATATATGCCAGACGATCGCCTTCTTTAACCCCCAACAGGCGATCGGCAGATATGAAAATAGGTATTTCTAACACGATTATCGGCTGACGTCGTTCTCCGTAGGATCCGAGCGGGTGACGTCACCCCCGGTCGCTCGGATGTTTATGCGGAGAAAATTTTTTCATTAATTCGCGCATCTTGTTCTGGGTGCTGCGTACTAAAAATGGTACCGGAAACTTTAGAATGATCAAGTTTACGTGCGAGCACGATCGGTTTGCAATGATCAGTGGTTTCAAAATTCTTGAGTAGATGCGTGGTCTGCGGTTTTACCGTGTGATACAGCAGTTTGTTATACATTTTGTTGTTTTCTTCACATATCGTGCTGCTTTTGTTAGGAGTATAATTTTTATTGATTAGTAAATATACCCCGAATGCTATGCGATATGATTCCTGGAGCCGTTACACATCCTGGAGGATCTATTATGGGTGTGTTTAATGCCCGCCTCGTTCTTGTCGTCATAATCAATGCGATCGTTGTTGTAACGTGGCGGGGTGGGGTGCGGGAGGGTTTCAGTTAATTTATGAGTCAAATTATTTGAAAATTAATTGTCTGCCTTCCATCCGGGTCTCGTTCCGCTTGTTTATTGTAGGTTTGTGCTTATGTTATAGGCCAAGCCAGCCCCGCCATCATGTGATGAATGCCATAAGTTTGTCCGTGTCGTGTTCAAGGACCATGTCTGTTTTAGGTGTTCCCTGTGTAATATTGATCATAGGTGTAATGTTTGTGCAGTGTTGTCCGTTGAGATGATGGTTAAGTTCCTTGCCCAGAAGGACTTGGCTGGGTCTGATGCGGGGTCAAGCGGTCCGAGAGTAAATCGTGGAGCGCCCGGTTCGGCCGGTGGGGGTGCTCCACGTCCCCAGCTGGAGGTGGCGGAGATGGCACCGCCGGCGTGGTTTGGTCCGGCTATGCAGGGTTTTCTGCATAGCATTCTGCCCACGCTGGTGTCGTCCCTGCTACCAAAGGTTGGGGGGGCAGTTTCTCCCCATGCCTGGTACGGATCCTGTCCTCGGACAGGATTCTGGACTGGTTACCGAGGGGGCCATCTCGTACGGCCCCCTGGCAGTCCCGTCTGGCTTGGCCAGACGGTTCTGTTTCTCTGCGGCCACCTCCGGGTGGTCCAGTAGTGGTGGCCGGTCCGTCAGGTGTGGGAGCCGTCCGCCAGGACAGCTCCACGGTTGACTCGTCTAGTGATGACTCTTCGGAGTCTGAAGATGAGGAGGCCGAGGAGGAGAGGTTGCTGCGGCCCGTGAAGCCGCAGGTGGAGAATATGGAGGTTGATTCCGTCCTGGACGGAACCGGCCTCCATTTGTCTGGTTTGGCACAAGCCAGGTCAGCGGCTCCGCCTGTGGCTGAGGCCAATCCGTTACCGTGCACCGGTTCCGTGCGGCTTGGTTTGGCACCAGCCGTCACGGGAACGGGTGTGCCGGGCCGGGCGTGGTACTCACCTATCTCGCCTGGTCCGGCAGTCGGATGTGGGGTGCCGTTGGCGCCCGTGTCCGGCTACGGTTCCGCGACTGCTACGGGTCCGTACGGTTTTCCGTGCAGACCTACCCCATGGACCGGAGTGTTTCCTGGGGTGGCGGCGGAACCGTGTGGTACCGGAGTGCCTGGCGTGTCAGCCGTGGCTCCTTGCCGGGAGGCCGTGGCTGGCAGGCCCGTGAGCACATCAACGGGTGACGTGTTTGCGGGGGTGTCTTCATCGGAGGTAGATTGGTCAGATGCTCTGGCGTGGCTAGCCAGGGTTGACCCGTCTGTGGTTTCGGCCATGGTCGATGAAGATGCGCCCCGTCCGTCGGTTGCGTCGATCAGGACGGGGATTTTGCCCACGGCCCGGATCCAGTCAGTGGGACTGGATCCATGGTTCATAGATTTGTTGGATGCTATTTATAGCAAACAACTGATGACCAAGGGTCAGCTCCCTGTGGCCTCCAGGGAGGTGCGGGCAAGATGTCGTATTCCGTGGGGGGAATACGACAAGTATGGTGTAGTCCCGTCGGTCACGGAGGATGACCGATGGGTACTGGGCGCCCAGAGTGCCGTGGCGGGTGGCCCCGGTCCGGCACTTGTGGACAAGTCTCAGGTACACCAGGAAGAAGTCCTGTCCCTATGCGATGAGGGTGTGAGGGCAGCGATGAGCACTGTCAACCACTCTTATCGTCTCCTTCAGTCGGTGTGGGCTGAAGCGGGGGCAGGCCACCCTGTGCCACCTGTGGCGCTTTCATGTGTCAATGACGACCTGGTGCTGTCGATGGACGCATTGGCAAGGGTGCAAGCGCGAGTGATGAAATCCAGGAGGCAAATGGTCATTGACCATATGCGTCCGGCTACGGCAGTCAGGGAGCGTCTTCTTGGGATGCCCCTGACAGGGCCTAGCATCTTCGGTGGCCAAGCGTGGGCCATCTTAGAGGATACCGCCAGTATCGCGCAGAATCGGTTAGCGGTAAACCTACAGCTAGAGCTAGTGCGGCAAGCGCACGCACTAGGGGCTGTGGGGATACCGCTAAAGGGACAACCTTCGAAGAAGCAGAAGAAGCATAAGGGCAAGGCGAAAGCTAGGCCTGTTGCAACTTCTGCTTCAGCTGGGTTTTCGGAGCCGCCGCCGGCGAAGAAGCCCAGGAAGGTTGTAGAGGCGCCTACCCTCCCCAATGTTGCTCCTGACTGCCCTAGAGGTGGGAAGGGCAAGGGGAAGGGTAAGGGTCAGGCCTCAAAGGGCGGACAGAAGGGGCCGAAGCGAACCTGAGGGTACGAAAGCTCCCTTCATATCCGCCTGGACCGCGCGTGTGCAACAGGAACAGCGGTGCCAGTTATACCCGTCGTGCCTAGAACGAAATGGTTCTCTCTCTCTCTCCTTAAGAAAGAGGGGGGGGGGGGCGGACTGCGAGCCGGACAACCCCGTTAGACGTCGAGGCGTCTATGGTGGGTGGAAGGCTCATGCGTTTCGTCGAGGCCTGGCGAGGTGTGACGTCAGACAGTCTGGTCCTGGGATGGTTATCCCAGGGTTACATGCCGGAGTGGTGGGACTTTCCACCACAAAATCTGTCTTTGGCACCTGTCTGGACACCCGTACCAAGGGAGCCAGACAAGTTAGAAGCCGTTCAAAAGGAAGTGTCGGGTTTGCTTCTGAAGGGAGCAATAAAACCAGCAAACCGAAACACTCCAGGCTTCTATTCAAACATGTTCCTTGTCCCCAAGAGCACAGGGGGATGGAGACCCATACTCAATCTCAGGCCATTAAATTGGTTTATCCATACGCCTCGGTTCCAGATGGAAACGCCGAGGTCGGTAATGGCGGGATTGAGGAAAGGAATGTGGTGTGTATCAATCGATCTGAAAGATGCATATTTCCACATTCCTATGAATCAGAGTTGGCACAGGTTTCTGAGATTTGCGTTTCAGAATCAAGTATGGGAGTTTACAGTTCTCCCGTTCGGCCTGTCGACAGCTCCGAGGGTTTTCACAAGAGTGGTCCTTGCGGTGACAGCGTTTCTCAGAAAAGAGAACGTGGCGCTACACACCTACATAGATGACTGGCTGCTCAAGGCAGACTCGGCAGCCAGGTTGAACGTGGATACTGCTCTGACTCTGAAGTTACTTTCAGATCTAGGCTGGATAGTCAATGAGGAGAAGTCCGAGTTGACGCCCACTCAACATTTCGTTTATTTGGGGATGCGATTCGACCTCGAGGAGGGCAGGGTTTACCCGTCAGAGCCCAGAGTGGTGTCGCTGTTAGCCATCCTCAAGAGTTTTCGAGTGGGAAACCACATTCAGGCGAGGCGGTTCCTTCAGATGCTGGGCATCATGGTCTCCATAGAGCAGGTTATCCCGTACCCTGCTCTAATGCGAAGGCCTATCCAGTTGTATCTGATGTCTCTGTGGAAACAGAGAACAGAGCCCCTGTCAAAACTGGTGCCAGTTTTGGAGCCGATAATATCGCATCTTCTATGGTGGAAACAGTGTCAGAATCTCCTATTAGGGGTTTCGCTGCACCTACCCCACCCCCAGCTGTCCGTCTACACAGATGCATCGCTGGAAGGGTGGGGTGCCTGCCTGGGAGAACACCAGGTCTCGGGCACATGGACTCTCCTGGAGAGTCAGCTGCATATCAATCTGTTGGAAATGATGGCAGTGGAACTGGCATTGGAAGAGTTCCTTCCGATGATCAGGGGCAAGGTGATATTGATACGGTCGGACAATTCGACAGTAGTATCATATATAAATCGCCAAGGCGGGACCAGGTCGCCCACTCTGTGTATCAGGGTGTGGCACTTGATTCAATGGTGCAGGAATTACTCGGTTGTTTTGAAAGCAGCTCATATTCCTGGCCAATTGAACATTCTGGCAGATGCTTTGTCTCGCAGACAGAGAATTCTGCCAACAGAATGGTCCCTCAACCCTCCGGTTCTGCGACGGATCTTCGAGCATTGGGGCAAACCCAATGTGGACTTGTTCACCACAAAGGAAAATGCTCAAATCATGACATATGTCTCGCCGATTCCAGATCCAAATGCCGTCGATACAGATGCTCTGGCGATAAGCTGGAGAGGGATGCACGCTTACGCGTACCCACCCACCATTCTTCTACCGAAGGTATTGGTGAAGGTCAGGGAGGAACCGTGTCTGGTCCTGCTAATTGCGCCGTATTGGCCGAGCAGGGCGTGGTTCATGGATCTTCTAGATCTGCTGGTGGAAAATCCTGTGCAGTTGCCCGAGATTCCGAACATAATCTCCCAGGCCAAGGGACGCTTCCTACACGAGCGTCCCGAAATGTTCAAATTGACTGCGTGGATGTTATCAAACAACATTCCACATCGGAAGGCTTTTCTCGACAGGCTGCTGATTTCATCGCGGCTGCGAGAAGGAGGTCAACCCTCAAGTCATATAACAACAAGGTTAACAGATTTGCAGACTGGTGTGAAGAAAAGGGTATTGATACCTTTCAATCCACTATTCAGCAAATAGCAGACTTTCTCTGTGAGCTGTTCTTTTCAGGACTAGCTCCCATCACAGTTGCTGGATACAAGTCAGCTTTGGCATCAGTTATCCCTTGTCTAGCCAACAGGGATAGTCCAGAGGTGGCCCAGTTAAATGTGATGTTGAAGGGAATGAGCAATCTCCGCCCGAGACAACCGGTAGTCATTCCAGCCTGGAGTCTATCTTTAGTGCTTAATGTACTGGCCAAGCACCCTTTCGAACCGTTGCGTTCGGCTAGTCTAAAGCATTTGACTCTAAAGGCGGTCTTTCTATTGGCAGCTTCCTCAGCTAGAAGGCGCAGTGAGATCCATGCGCTTTCGGCAGAGAGGAACCGATTTATTGTTTCTGGAGAAGGTCTGCGTCTTCTGCCAAGAGCAGAGTTTATGTCAAAGAACCAATCTTTGAGATATCCAGGCAAACCGATCATTATACCGAATTTAACTAGGTTTGATCGTGATGCCAGTGTCTGGTGCCCGGTCCGTGCCTTGACTAAGTACAAGAAACGGACTGACTCGTTACGGTCGAACGATAGACATCTGTGGATCTGCCATAAAAAGCCTTATGGCGCCGCATCCATGGATACTATCTCTCGTTGGGTGGTCGAATGCATTCAGACTACTCACGAGATGGCGACTGGGCACCAGGTGCAAGGCGTAAGGGCACACGATGTCAGAGGAATAGCCGCCTCGACCGCCCTTTACAATGGTGTTCCATTAAAGGACATCATGGCCATTGCACAATGGCACTGTGAGTCCTCATTCACGGATTACTATATGAGGGATTTGTCATACTCAGCCAATCCACTCGCTTTAGCTGTTTTGAAACGATAGTTAGTGACCACACTGCTCTTCACCCTTTTTTCACTTTGGTAAGAAAACAACCTAAAGCAGGCATGGTCAGGCGAGAGGATGTCAACCAGATTGTGTCACTGATGGCCGAACCAGTGAATGGGTGGAGGCGGTATGTCTGAAGTCCAATTATCATAAGGTAATTCAATAGTGAGAGTTTTTTGTATTATGTATATGTATCATGTTCATTCATCTTATATATTCATGCTCATTCCCAGGCTAATACATGGAATATGCAGGGAGTAGTTAACCCTCTTGGCATATTGGTGTTTTCAGGTGAGATACATGTTCGTGAGTTCTATCCCTTTTCTTAGGAGGAAAAAGGGGGGGGGGGGCCGTGACGCGAATGTGATTCGGTTCCGTGAACTTGACGGTCCTTTTAGGTCTGCATTAGTCAAGGTTGAAGTCTAAAATCTTTCTCCAAGGGGCAAATTTAGCATTTATGGCTTGCCCCTTCCCACCAGGTTACTGATCAAATCTGGTGTATATCAGAAGTAACAGAATGGTGAGTATTGATCGAAGGAGAATGAAGGAAATGTCAATTTCCCTTTCTCCGAGATCTAACAATACTCACCATTCTGTTACGGACCCAGCCTCCCAGCCCCACGGAGGCAAGCCATAGTTTTCTCTTGTTTGGTGGCTATGCAAACAATATGAGCTCTATCGTAAACGGGTACTCAGCAGTTGGGAGCCGAGTACCCGGTTCCCAGGAGTCGGTAAAGCTTTCTAAGTCTATAATCCTAGAGCCGCTGTCAAGGCCAGCTGTATATCAGAAGTAACAGAATGGTGAGTATTGTTAGATCTCGGAGAAAGGGAAATTGACATTTCCTTCAATTTCCAGTCAAATTAGTTAAAGAAAATAATGTACTGCAATCTAGTCCCAGAGCTACTTGGCTTTTAATGACCTGTCTGAAGCCAAGAGGTTTGAGGACCTTTTCTAAAAAGAGAATTTTATGCCGATTTTGAAAATCAATCGACAACTGCAAATTGATAAGCCTTATTGCAGAGCTCTACAAATAGTGCTGCTCATGATCTGGTAGATGTGTGCTCTTTGCCACTGTTTCGTTGGGCAATAGAGATCTTGTTAAAATTGTTGAATTATGTGTAGCATTGATGTTTTGACACTTTCAATACCAGAGATCACAAATTTGTTAAAACTAGAGGTGGAGCACTTGATGTTATTTTCAATATCCTTGATAGATGCTGTTTTGTATGAAAAGCATATGAAAAATTGAAATAAAAATCCAAATATTGTTGGTACATTGACAATACCATCCTATTGACAGACACACTGCATCAGCATTGATTCAGCAGCACATGGATCTTGACTTACTCACTTGCCATGGGAAATATCCACATGCAGGCCAAGAGAATATGAGTTTTGAAAATGTACCATTGGAATGAATGGCTTGATAACAGAGCCAGGCATTGGCATGCTAAATCTTCAACTAGATGTACTGCATCCCACATGTCAAGACCTTTAGCTTTTCCAACTGTCAGCCTCATGTTTGGCAGTATCACGAAATAAGGATTCTTAAAATACAATACAACCCTTGATGAATCAAATGTCCATTGAAAGACTCCAAAGCATATAAAACTATGGAAGAAACTTTAAAATCATATTAATTTTGGTGCAAACTGAATGCAATGATGATACAGAACAAATCATTAAAGTTTCATTGGGATCAGATAGGCCCCTGATAAATTAAAATATTGAAAAACTCCCAAAAAGTCCAAACCACATATAAATAATTTGACTCATTTTCACTATGATGTATACTGAATGCAATGATGGCATAGAAGAAATCTGTACATTTTTCTCCAGATCGGATAAGCCCGTGATGAATTAAATGTCCATTGAAAAACATTTACCTAATTCTAGGTGCAAAATAAGCTAAGTCTAAACCCCTAACAAAATGGGAAAAATTTGAAAATCATTTCAATTATGATGACGCCTACATGCAATGATGGCATAGAGCAAATATGCAAGTTTGTTATTAAGATCGGATAAGTCCTTGATGAACTACGGGTTGATTGAAGATCTTTAACACTTACCTAATTCTTGGTACACGCCAGGCATCATTTTGATCGCTGTCGAAATCCTCCGCTTCCCTATTGGCTTGACAAAAATAATCTACATTTTTGTCTGCAAATGGACATTTTCAATGAGAAAACTGAAATTTTCTTGAACAAATTTGAGGGTTTAAGAGTTACACATATGACTATAGATACTCACTCCAAAACCCAGCAGGTGTGCTAGCTTCAAGCATCCATCATCACAATTACCTTCCAGAAACACGTCCCTGCAATATAAACTCTTCATATTAACCCCATAATCATCACACACCAGAATCCTCACATTTTATATGATGTTACTGCATATGGTATTAACAGGGTCCAGTCAAATTATTTTCAATTGAGGAATCCAGTTTTAACTAGGCCCCATCCTCTAGATAAAGGCCACCCATGCTTTGCCCATATTGGGAGCAATCGATCTCAATTTCCAGAAAACTATACAGGTAAGCTGACAAATATTTTGAAACAAATCTAACTGGGTGCTGCTGATGCCTATGGCAGCAACAGCGCCCAGTCGAATTAGTTTCAAAATATTCAACAGCATGCTTATTAAATAATAAAGCCATACAATTTGTACTGACTGACTATTAAGCATCTAAGACAGACTAATCGGTATCATCGTACACATCATATAGTTGATTATGATGTTGTATGATTGATGAATAAACTGGATTCCTCCATTCATTCAACAGCCTTCCTGTAAGTGTTGTCTTGAAACTCAGCCAATGGAATTTTGAGGGTTAAATGGTTAATGGATACACTTATAGCTAAGATCCACCCAGTTTATATGACACATCTTAAGCAGCGTTCAAAATGATTCTAAACAATAATGATTAATCATTGAAATTCCAACATCTCAAATTCGATTCAGTTTGTACAGGAAAGCTGTTGCACAATATTTGAAACTTATCTGAATGGAACCAGTTGCTAACATAGGAAGCAACAGCTCCTAGTCACATTAGTTTCTAAATATTTACAGATTTTGCCATACATCATAAGGAGTACATGTATCATTTCTGGCCAGTATTAAGGATTAATAAACTTATCCTCATGCATAGAGACGCTACATTGATCATGTATCTACTAAAATAGTATTACTTTCCTTGCAGCGTGAACACACATACACACACTGCAATTACATTGTAATTCAGTTGTAAAACATTTTTGTTTGACATTTTCATAGAGTTAGCAAGTGATATCATTTAATTGTAATGTCAGTTAACAGGTGACATCTTTTAATCATGATCTTAGTTAGCAAGTGCCACCTTTTCAATGTGATGTCAGTTAACATGTGTCACCTTTTCACTGTGATGTCAGTTAACAAGTGTCACCTTTTCACTGTGATGTCAGTTAACAAGTGCCACCTTTTCACTGTCATGCCAGTTAACAAGTGCCGCCTTTTACTGTGATGTCAGTTAACAAGTGCCCCATTTTCACTGTGATGCCAGTAAACAATTGTCACCTTTTCACTGTGATGTCAGTTAACAAGTGGTGCCTTTTCACTGTGATGTCAGTTAACAAGTGGTGCCTTTTCACTGTGATGTCAGTTAACAAGTGCCCTATTTTCACTGTGATGCCAGTTAACAAGTGTCACCTTTTCACTGTGATGTCAGTTAACAAGTGCCCAATTTTCACTGTGATGCCAGTTAACAAGTGTCACCTTTTCACTGTGATGTTAGTTGACAAGTGCCACCTTTTCACTGTGATGCCACTTAACAAGTGTCACCTTTTCACTGTGATGTCAGTTAATAAGTGCCCCATTTTCACTGTGATGCCAGTTAACAAGTGCCACCTTTTCACTGTGATGTTAGTTAACAAGTGCCACATTTTCACTGTGATGACAGTTAACAAATGCCACCTTTTCACTGATGTCAGTTAACAAGTGTGCCATTTTCACTGTGATGCCAGTTAACAAGTGTCACCTTTTCACTGTGATGTCAGTTAACAAGTGGTGCCTTTTCACTGTGATGTTAGTTAACAAGTGTCACCCTTTCACTGTGATGCCAGTTAACAAGGGCCACCTTTTCACTGTGATGTCAGTTAACAAGTGCCCAATTTTCACTGTGATGCCAGTTAACAAGTGCTGCCTTTTCACCATTATATCAGTTAACAAGTGCTGCCTTTTCACTGTCATGTCATTTAACAAGTGCCACCTTTTGACTGTCATTTCAGCTAACAAGTGACATCTTTGGATTGTGATATCAGTCTGAGTGACAGGTTGCATTCAATGCATAATACCATTGCAAATCATATCCTTCTATAATCCAATGTATGAATATAAAGATTCTCCAAAAACCATAACTATAACAGCGAGAGCTTTAACCCTTTACTGGTCAAACTCACCAAAGACACATCAACATAAGAACCACCTCACCAATAAAGGCATTATATAGGCAAAACTCAGGACATAATGCATTTATTTAACACTCCATAAAGGGCAAATATCTATAGCTCACTTATGTCTGATTATGGAGCTTGTTATTAAGGGGTTTCAATGGTATTTACTTTTCTCAAAAAACACTAAAATATTGTGATAATTACTACACATATTACACCAAAGTCCAGACAGTCCTAATTATTTTTAAAGGAATTAATATGAATTGCTTCAAATTATAAAGACAGTGAAGATAAAGAAGACTGATTCAATTTCAACATACCTGTAATTGTCTTCTGAATCAAAGTCAAATCCACCTCCAAACATCATCACAGTAAGTGGATGACCCTAAGATAAAGAACACAAGCTAAGCATTGTAACCTCCTTCCCTGATTACCGGTATGCACATCATATTAACGTCTACATACTGATGGCTATTCTTTGTCTGATTATGCATATCAATGGCTATTCTTTGTCTGATTATGCATATCAATGGCTATTCTTTGTCTGATTATGCATATCGATGGCATTTCTTTGTCTGATTATTCATATCAAGGGCCATTATTTGTCTGATTATGCATAGCAGTGGCTATTCTTTGTATGATTAAGCATATCAATGGCTATTCTTTGTATGATTATGCATATCAATGGCTATTCTTTGTATGATTAAGCATATTAATGGCCATTCATGTCTGATTATGCTGGCTATTCATGTCTGATTATGTATACCAATCTATATTCTTTGTCTGATTATGCATGACAATGGCTAATTTTTGCCTGATTATGCATATCAAGGGCTATTCTTTGTCTGATTATGCATATCAATGGCTATGCTTTGTCTGATTTTGAATACCAATGGTTATTCTTTGTGTGATTATGCATATCAATGGCTATGCTTTGTCTGATTTTGAATACCAATGGCTATTCTTTGTGTGATTATGGATATCAATTGCTAGTCTGTCTGATTATACATATCAATGCCTATTCCTTGTCTGACCATTCATTTCAATGTCTATTCTTTGTCTGATTATGCATGTCAATGGCTATTCTTTGGCTGATTATGCATACCAATGACTATTCTTTGTGTGTGCGTGTGTTGTCCTGCGGTATTGGATTAATCAGACGGTGTGACCATGGGGACCTACCATACGTGACAGTATAAAGGCGATCTATGCAAATAACAGAGCTAAGACATGGCCAAACGAGCATCAAGGATGTAACAGCTTCTTTCTGAAGCAGGTAACTCAAGCTACAATACATACCCCACATCCAGTCTTCACACGGTTAATGAACAGCCTGGGACAAGTTTCTGGAACTCTAAACAGACAGATGGAATATTTGTGAATGTGTGACAATGTCTAGTGAATATTTACCACATGCATGGACACACACACTCATGCATGCACACGCACACACACACACACACACACACACACACACACACACACACACACACCAAATTTACACATGCACATATACAGCACACAAAATCACACACATTTTCATTGCATAAAATGCAATGACTAGGTATAATATTGCACCAACCTCAAACGCCAACCTAACACACACAATTTAATATAATTTCCTTGTATGTTAACAAAATGAAATTACAAGACTGGCTCAAGATAGCTATATAGAGGAAAACTGTTGAATATTTTGGAACTAATTTGACAGGGACATGTTGCTTCCATAGGAAGCAACATCTCCCAGTCAAATTAGTTTCAAAATAGTCAACAAAATACGCCTTAAGGTGTTAAGCTGAAAGATTCTAGTTTCTCATTATCTGCTTGAACTTAATACCAGTTTTAACCCTTTCATACCAATATCGGCCTCTTCAGTGGTCCTGAGGAATGTCCATTTGCATGCCAAAAGAAGACTATTTAAAAAAATTTACCATGGAAATGACTGTCACTGTAACCAAGCCAGTCATTCCAGCAGTAAATTTTCTAAAATAGTCTTCTCTTGGTTAGGCTTGTGCGATTTTTTGATTTAATTGTGAAATTTGATTTGGTTTTAAAATCGCGATTTTTACGATGTAATTGAGGAAAAATCGTCAAAAATTTCATGTTTGATAATATCTGAAGTGTGTACTTTTCCGTCGCATTTTATCAGTTACAAGAGTATAATTACAATCGATTCGTGCCTGTATTCATTGTGTTTATATCCCGCCATGCCATGCATGTGTTGAATAACTACTAATCACAACACAAAGCACCACGATAAACAAGCTAACAATAGTGAGGTAACACCTTTGTCATTGAGAAAACCAGCCAGTTACTCCATCAAATCACCATATAATTCTCTTTCTTTCACTGCAGACCCTGAGTCTGTCATGAAGTACCAAGTATATACTTAGTTGCAGTGTTAGGCAATAATCAGTAAACATAATTATTTTTAATTCTAGAGTTAGCAATTTCAGGCGGTGTAATAATTTTTCCTTTTTGATTTGGTTGTCATGTCTAATTCAAGAAAATAATTCAACAGCATACCAGATTGTTGTATTTTGAACTGTGCGTTCTGTTTATTACTCTTAAATGTAAGTCGTACATTCTGAAAGCAACTATAAACTGCACTATAGGATGAGTTTACGCTGTTACCCTCGTACCTACTCAAAGCTACCATCCTATGTATGTGGATTGCACAGTATCTCTCCGGGTACTAATATTAGTGTCTATGCGTTACTCCGGTAATGACCTAAACTCATCCTACAAAGGGAGGCTATAAACTGAAGCTGATACATTCACGTAATTTATATTTTTTCTCGACGACATTTTATGTCAAATTTTTATGAAATAAATGATGTTTATTAAACTATACGCACTATTTAGGTGGTCCCAATTAATAATTTCACTCCCGCAATGATGGATATAAGGTATACATTAAGCATAGATGTAGGATAGTAAGAATTTGTCGCATGAAATTGTGTTCTAATTTTGTGCTATGTTTTTATCATTTATTTCAACATTCTCTAGAAATTCCAAGTCCCGGTTTTCGTGACTCTGGTTTACAATTTTGGGAATTTGGACTTACGATTTAATCGAAAATTTAATTTTTTTTATAAAATCGATCGCGATGTTTCAAAGCAAAAATCGTGCAAGCCTACTCTTGGTCTGCAAATGGACATTCAATCAGCAAATATTTTGATATTCCTGGTAATATTCAGCAATTAAAGGTTTTTTTAAATGCTACTGAATCATAATCAAAACAACGAGAGTCATAAAAACACATTATCTCTATTATGGAACTAACTTGCTGGTGACGGAAGCAAATGGCTGAACAACTAAAGATGTGCCCATCACAATCAACAAATCACATTTGGGAAAGTCCTAAATCAAAGCGGGTAAAACGCATAAAAGTATCTATAAAGGTTAATTATGTTAACACCTGTATTGCTGCAATACGAACATTTACGGTCCCCTCAACATGAATCTGAGGATAGATGGTATTGCATCCTGTCATATGTCTATTCATACATGGCTGTAAAATGGGTGGGAAACAAATGATTTTAACCCTATCACCGACAAATCCCTGAAAAAGTTAATTCTTTACGATACAAAGCTTATTCTGTTGAATATTTTGAAATTAATTTGACTGGAAGTTATTGCTGCCTAAGGCAGCAATGGCTTCTGGTCAAATTAATTTCAAAATATTCAATGGTTTTTCTCGCCTTGAAAATGAGATATAGGGAATTCGTCGGTGAAAGGGTTAATGTCATAACGTAGTAACGGTTAATCAGATTATGTCAGAGAGAAGCCTATCAGACTCACCTGTCATCTGAAATAACATTTGAACACAGGTGAGCAACATAATATGTACATATACTTTGACTTGTCTTGTTTTCATAAGCGATCAGCAATAGTGAAATTTGCACACAGGGATTGCCATTGCTTGACAAAGACTTCAATTGATAAATCCGATCTGTCACTTAAGGACATGACATCACAATCAATTATGTCACATGTAGGCTGACATCACAATCAATTACATCACATGTAGGCTGACATTACAATCAAAATGCATAATGAATGATGTAACTAACTCCATCATAAATATTGAAGTCTGTAAAGTGTACGATTTCTAAGTCTTTACCTATTTTATAAACAGTCTGTTGAATATTTTGAAACTAATTTTACTGGTCACTGTTGCTGCAAAGTGTGGGCGGAGCTTAGCTAGAAATGAACTTGGCGTAGCTAAAAATGGACTGGGCATAGCTAGAAATGGACTGCGCATAGCTAGAAATGGCCTACACATAGCTAGAAATGGACTGGACATAGCTAGAAATAGAATAGACTGTGCATAGCTAGAAGTGGGCTGAGCATAGCTAGAAATAAACTGCTCATAGCTAGAAAGACTGCAAATAGCTAGAAACGGACTGGGGATAGCTAGAAATGGACTGGGCATAGCTAGAAATGGACTGGACTTACCTAGAAATGGACTGGGCATAGCTAAAAATGGATCCATCATTTCAATGCATATTAATGTTTTTATTTGGCATGTCTTTTTGCTATTAGCAATTACCAACAATATCCAGAGGACTTAACATGGACCGCATAAATCAGAATCATGAAGTCTTATCTGCCTCAATAAACCTTTAGTGTAGACCATAATGTGATACAATGAGAGAATAAGATAGTTAGGGCTCCTCTAACACTATCACACTACAAAAATAACCTATAGAGATAGGCAAATGAATTCACTGTATATGCCTACAAGATTTAGCCATGGCTAATTATTCCTGGGCGCAAACTGTATTTTATCTTCGGCTTTGATTGCACCAAACAATACTGGTTAAAAATACTGTACCTCATCCTTGTTTATAATACTCACTGTAGTTAAATCATTACCATTCTTAACCAGATATGTTGCAATCAAATCTTAACTAAAAATACAGATGCCATCAACGGCGACGAAAAACATGACTAAACTACATTACTGTATATGGTGAATTAAATTTATCAGCTAATATATAAACTGGTCTAGTGCCACAAATTACAAAACATACTTTTAGAGACAATGCCTTAGCGCCTGTATTGAAATCAATCTACTGTAAAGGGACCTATAGTATGTTTGTATTGTGCCGAGTGCCATGATTCACCTAACAACTTAGATACTCACGTCTTTAACACACTGCATGAATCGTGGTGGCATTGGTTCTCCAAAAAATGTGATATCTGTAACAGAGATAGTAATATCCACCATGTAGACAGACAGTGAGTCACCATGAGCAGAGATGGTGAGTCACCATGAACAGAGATGGTGAGTCACCATGAACAGAGATGGTGAGTCTATATGAACAGAGATCCTGAGTCTATATGAACAGAGATGGTGAGTCTATATGAACAGAGATTGTGAGTCTATATGAACAGAGATTGTGAGTCTATATGAACAGAGATGGTGAGTCTCCATGAACAGAGATGGTGGGTCACCATGAACGGAGATGGTGAGTCTCCATGAATAGAGATGGTGAGTCTATATTAATAGAGATGGTGAGTCACCATGAACAGAGATTGTGAGTCTCCATGAACAGAGATGGTGAATCTATATGAACAGAGATGGTGACTCACCATGAACAGAGATGGTGAGTCTATATGAACAGAGATGGTGAGTCACCATGCACAGAGATGGTGAGTCTCCATGAACAGAAATGGTGAGTTCCATGAACAGAGATGGTGAGTCTATATTAATAGAGATGGTGAGTCACCATGAACAGAGATCGTGAGTCTCCATGAACAGAGATGGTGAATCTATATGAACAGAGATGGTGAGTCACCATGAACAGAGATGGTGAGTCTATATGAACAGAGATGGTGAGTCACCATGAACAGAGATGGTGAGTCTCCATGAACAGAGATGGTGAGTCTATATGAACAGAGATGGTGAGTCTCCATGAACAGAGATGGCGAGTCTATATGAACATAGATGGCGAGTCTATATGAACAGAGATGGTGAGTCACCATGAACAGAGATGATGAGTCACCATGAACAGAGATGGTGAGTCACCATGAACAGAGATGGTGAGTCTATATGAACAGAGATGGTGAGTCTATATGAACAGAGATGGTGAGTCTATATGAACAGAGATGGTGAGTCTATATGGACAGAGATGGTGAGTCTATATGAACAGAGATGGCGAGTCACTATGAACAGAGATGGTGAGGCTATAATCTATATGAACAGAGATGATGAGTCTCCATGAACAGAGATGGTGAGTCTATATGAACAGAGATGGTGTGTCACCGTGAACAGAGATGGCGAGTCACCATGAACAGATATGGTGTCTCCATGAACAGATGACAGAAAAAATGTTTGTTTCACATTTATTTTAATAACATAAGCAGGCTTATAGTCCATTGCATAGCAACGAATAAGCAACATTCTCTCCCAACTAATGTAATAAAGACGTGTGCTTAACTAAGGCATAATTACATTTGATAGTTTAACAGAGATCGTCTGGTCTCTCAACATTCACTTTCTACCACCTGTCTGGAGTGATCATCTGTCACTAGGAACTTATAATTAGTGACCACTTGTCATTGGTGACCACCCATCATTAGCCACCAACTGTCATTAGGGACCACTGCCTTTAGTGACCATCTGCAGTTAGAGACCATCTGTTATTATGACCATCTGTCATTAGTAACCATCTGTCAGTAGGGACTTGTAATTAGTGACCGTGTCCTTAGTGACCATCTATCACTAGTCACCATTTGTCATTATGGACTTGTAATTAGTGACCACTTGTCATAGTGACCATCTATCATTAGCCACCAACTGTCACTAGGGACAACCGCCTTTAGTGACCATCTGACAGTAGTGACCATCTGTTATTATGACCATTTGTCATTAGCCACCATCATCCATTAAGGACCACCGCCTTTAGTGACCATCTGTGATTAGTGACGATCTGATGTTAGTGACCATCTGTCATTAGTGACCATCTGTTATTAGTGACCATCTGTCATTGGTGACCATCTCTCATAAGTGACCATATGTTATTAGTGACCATCTGTTATTGGTTACCATCTGTCATTAGTCACCATCCATTAGGGACCATCTGTCCCTAGTGACCATCGGTCATTAGTGACCATCTGTCATTAGTGATTATCTTTCATTAGTGATCACCTGTCATTAGTGATCACCTGTCATTAGTGAGCATCTGTCATTAGTCACCATCTGTCATTAGTGAACATCTGTCATTAGTGACCATCTGCCATTAGTTGTCATCATTTGCGGTACATAATAATTAATTTGTCATTAGTGGCCATCTGTTATTAGTGACAACCCATTATTAGCCACCATCTGTCATTAGTGACCATCTGTCATTAGTGACCATCGGCTATTAGTGACCATCTGAGGCAATGTGTTAGAGAGTAGATTGTATGCTTGCACAATTATTTGATTGTTCAATTAATCACAATTATTAATTAAAATATGAACGTGGACGATCACGAAAACTAAATAATTGAACAAGAGGCCCACAGCCTTAATGCTCACCTGGACCATTGCCATTTGAACCATTAACATTTGAACAGACATAATACTTCAAATTCAACAGGAACATGATATAAAATACAAAATTGGAATTTGGTACAGATAATATTTAATGGGAAATTAATGATGGACACTGATCACACAATCAGATTGAACCATTGGTTCCATCCAGCCAATAAAAATCCAATATAGCCACCAAAACCCAAGATTTTGATTGGTCTATGACAACCATGTTTTATCAAGGATCAAGTTCTCTTGAACAAACTTTAACCACCCTTAGTTATTGATGAAATTAAATCAAATGAGTTTCAGCCTGATCTGTACAGAAGTTCCTGAGATGTCATTTTCGAGAGCAAGATGCCCACTGGAGCAAGCAATTAATGAGGAGTAGGATTAACTGATTTCCCAAAATTTGCAGAAAATCCAAGATGGCTGGCAAAAAATTTACCAATCAAGATTTTGTATACAAGTTCCGAAACTGACAAGCCTAACCCTAATATCCTTCCAGCCAAGTCTGGATGAAATTGCCCAAGCAGTTAATGACGAGTAGCGTGTTAAACGATTTCCAGCCATTTTTTGGAAAAATCAAGATGGCCACCAAAACAGTTCATCAATCAATTCTGAAGCATACGGCGGTAGGGTCCTTCCAACTGAGTTGTGCTTGAAATTGGCCAAGTGTTTATTGAGGAGTAGGCTTTTAACTAATTTCCAGAAATTTTCAGAAAATCCAAGATGGTCGCCGGAAAAATTGACCCGTCAAAATTCTGTATATGTAATCTACCAGCCTAGTATCTTCCAGCCAAGTCTGGTTGAAATTTTCCAGGCAGCTAATGAGGAGTTGCATTTGAAACGATTTCCCGTCATTTTCGGAAAATTCAAGATGGCCGTTGTAAAACTGATCAATCAAAATTCTGTACACATGTTCTGAAGCATCCATCTCTAGGGTCCTTCCAACTAAGTTTGCATCAAATCAGCCAAGTGGTTAATGTGGGGTAGGCTTTTCAGAAAAGCCAAGATGGCTGGCAGAGAAATTGTCCAATAAAAATTCTGTACACAAATTCTGAAACATACCAGCCTAGTATCCTTCCAGGAAAGTCTGGTTGAAATTGCCAAAGCAGTTAATGAGTAGCATTTTAAAAGATTTGCCTCCATTTTTTGGAAAATTCAAGATGGCTACCGAAAAAAGACCAATCAAAATTCTGTATACAACTTCTGAAGCATACCACTCTAGGGTTCTGCTAACAGAGTTTGCTTGATGTCGGCCAAGTGGTTCATGAGTAGGCTTTTAACTGATTTCCAGAAATTTTCAGAAAATCAAAGATTTTCCTTAGAAGTATTGAAACCTACTAGCATAGAATTAGTTCACCAAAGTTTCATTAAAATCCCGCCATTTAGATTAGCATTTTAAACGATTTCAGGAAAATTTTCAGAAAATCCACGATAGCCACCACTTTAACATTCTTCAAATTCTTGGATTATGTCCAAACACTGGAAAACTATGGAAAATATTTGAAAATCTTAATCACTATGATAGAGACTGGATACACTGATAGGATAGAACAACAGTGTAAAGGGCCAATGCACTGATGAGATAGAACAACAGTGTAAAGGGTTAGTGCACTGATGGGATAGAACAACAGTGTAAAGGGCCAATGCACTGATGGGATAGAACAACAGTGTAAAATGCTAATGCACTGATGGGATAGGACAACAGTGTAAAGGGTTAATACACTGATGGAATAGAACAATAGTGTAAAGTGTTGATGCACTGATGGGATAGAACAACAGTGTAAAGTGTTAATGCGCCGATGGGATAGAACAACAGCATACATGGTTAATGCACTGATGGGATAGAACAACAGCATACATGGTTAATGCACTGATGGGATAGAACAACAGCATACATGGTTAATGCACTGATGGGATAGAACAACAGCATACATGGTTAATGCACTGATGGGACAGAACAACAGTGTAAAGGGTTAATGCACTGATGGGATAGAACAGTGTAAAAGGTTAGGGCACTGATGGGTAGAACAACAGTGTAAAGGGCTAATGCACTGATTGGATAGAACAACAGTGTAAAGGGCTAACGCACTGATGGGATATAACAACAGCGTAAATGGTGGATGCATTGATGGGACAGAACAACAGTGTAAAGGGTTAATGAGATCGGATAAGCACTTGATGAAGTAAATGGCTATTGAAAAACCTTAACATTCTTCTAATTCTTGAGGAATGTCGATTGAATCGCTATGTCGAGATCTTCCGCTTCGTGATGGCATTGACAAAAACACATGTTGTTCTAAAGTGCCAGCTAACCCTAAGATGAAGATAAGATAATTATACTCTAATTTAAAACAAGAGACCAAAAGGTCCTGTATCACTCACCTGGAATTATTGGCCACTGGCACAACTCAACAAAACGAGATGAACACTGGAAAAATTTACCAATCTAATTTCTGTGACGGTTTAGTTAAGTTTTATTAAAATTGGCCCAGTTGTTAATAAGCAGTCCTTATATGATTTTTTTAGAAAATCCAAGATGGCCACCCAACACGCTAAATTTTGATTGATCCACGACGGCTATGATTTTTTTACGTATCAACTTTTAATGGACAAATTTTAATGGAGTTTCTGACCTAATCATATCTCCCAAATTTCAGCCCGATCCATTCAGCGGTTCTGGAGAAGTCTATTTCTCGAAAACTAGGCCACCGAACCATTTGGCAAATCAAGTTCCCTCGAACAAATGTGGTTCAGTTCTTTCCCTAGATCATATTTCATGAGGTTTGCATCGATCCCCCAATCGGTTTCGGACAAGATTTTTAAAGACACCGGCCAAATTGGCTGATTGTCTTCCTTTGAACAAACTTGTATCCCTATGCTGTAAGGATGTTTCCTATCAAATATACTTGAAATCGGTCCAGCGGTTCATGAGAAGACATTTTAAATTTCCCATTGCTTTAGTATGGGATTTTTTGTCAGGAAAAAGATCCAAGATGGCCAACAAACAGTTTATCCGACCATTTTGAAAGTGGCAAATTTGAAATCAGAATACCTAAAAACCTTTATAAAACCGATTTTAGCTTCAAAATCCATCAAATAAAAATATCCAATATGGCTGCCAAACATGCCACATTTTGATTAGTCCATGGCTGCCATATTTTTTTACGTATAAACTTCCCTTGAGCAAATATTAATGGTCCTTAGTACCTAACCATATCTGCCAAATTTCGGCCCGATCCATTCAGCGGTTACTAGGTCATTCATGATGCCACCAAACTATATGGCCAATCAAGTTCCCATGAACAAACCTGGTTCATCTCTTATCATCGATCAAATTTCATGAGGTTTGCATTGATTCCCCGAGCGATTTCAGAGATGTTTAAAGACATTTGTAAAAATCAATCAAAATTCCAAGATGGCCACCGGGGAAATTGGCCGATCAGCTTCCTTTGAACAAACCCGAATCTCTATGCCCTAAGGATTGTTCCTGCCAAAGATATTTGAAATCAGCCCCGTGGTTCTTGAGAAGAAAGCATTTAAAGGAAAAGATCATGAACAACGGCCAGACACACGATGGACGGTCGCCATGGCATAAGCTCACTTGGCCTTTCAGGCCAGGTGAGCTAAAAAGATGTATATCTTGGTCTTTTAAAACTGTTTTTTAATGGTACATATTACAAAATTCCTTGACAATCTACTAACACATGCATGTATGCACGCACACAATGACACGCTCACACACGATCATCCCACAAGATCACATTTCATACTGTTACTCACTCACCACCCACCCACCTTCCATCCCTTCCTCCCACACTGATCCACTCACCCACCCACCCACCCTCACCCACCCACCCACCCACCCACTCACCTTCCATCCCTTCCTCCCACTGATCCACCTACCCTCACCCACCAACCCACCCACGCACCCACCCTCACTCATATACCCACTCACTCGCATAATTTATAACAAAACATCATAAGCATTAGCTCACCTGGTTTAACAAGTCCAGAACAATATGTACATGTTGGTATTAGCTCATTAAGAACTCTCTCTGCAATAAATACAGTCCATGTATAATTCAGATTTATTGTCTTTCACATCATGAGAACATACTTACCTCCCTAACACTCTTGATATACTAGTATATCGGCTCTAAATTCAATAATATTCAGAATTATAAAAAGTTAGGTGCCCCTAATGGGCAGGTGGAAGTACACAGTCATGCACATGACAAACACCACCCTCTGCGCATGCGCACACCGGTACTTCCGTTTTCTAATATATTGGCTGGAAGCAACTGGTGGAAATTCCTCACAGGCGCTTTTCTGAATTCATAAGAGAACAATACATCCAAATCTATCATGGCTGATGCGAAAATGTCAGAGGAGCCCTCCTCGTCATCATCCAAGGTGACATTGTTCCTGGCTTTTATTTGAGACTTGTAACTTTCGTGTGTTACCGGTTTTCGTAGCGGCCGTTTTCGGCGGTACCGCGTTTTCAGGCGCTGGGAATCCTTGTAAATTTTTTCCCAGCGCCTAGGGCTAATAAACTCTTGTGTTTTATGCTTACAGGTCGGTCTTGTGTCTATACAACGTTGCCTGGTCTTCTCTGGAAGGTGTTCACGTCCCAGGATGGCTTATCATCGTGATATGTCTAAGGGTTGGAGATATAATATATTAATAAATAAAATGTCTCCTTCCTTTTGTCCCATCCCCCCTCATCAGTTCTTCTGGAAGAGGAGTCTCGGCGGATGGATGGACGTGTTTCCTGCACAAGAGGATGGTTGCCTGTGCCCAGGCTAAGGGAGTTATTAATTATGGCGCATGATTATTTGAAAATAATTACATTTTCTGCTGCCGTTTGCTATTGCACTATTTTCTCTCTTGCGTGTGCATGGGTTCTCGAGTATATATAATTTAATATTATATTAGTCGAGAGCTGAGAATGTCTGGAGATCTAGATATTTCTTACATAAATCTGACGTCCCCTCTCCTGGTAGGAGCTTTTGCATAGTGAGGTTTGATGTCATAATCAACCAGAGTTTCTCTTTCCTTGATGTCATAATCTTAGTTTGGAGAAGTCGGTGATGTGTTCATCCCCTGTTTATTAAGAAGTGTAGAGAGATATCTAGATAGTCATGTTCTTTCTCTCTCTCTCTTAATCTAAAAAGAGTGGGGTTCTGGTTGTATTTGGAGTTATTAACTAGAGAAGTCGCCTGTCCCGTCAGGGTGGTCGTAATAGTGGATGTCTTCTCTCGTGGTTGTTTTGGTTTCTTCTTAAAAGATCCATTATCAAGGCTTTGAGACTGTCATACTCATTGTCTTCGTATCCGTCTTTTCAGAAGTGTCCGTCCTGCCTCAAGTCTATGAAGGCTAGATTCTTCCCCCACCCTTGCCATCTGTGTTCAGCTTGTAGGCTGTCCAACAAATGTGTTATTTGTGAAAAGTGGGGGGGGGATCTAACCTCTGAATTCTTCTCTTTACAGGCGAGGATGATGGCAGAGGAGGGGAAGAAACCAAAGAAGGACGGTAAGAAGAAGGCCTCGGAGAAGAGTGGTCTCGAGGCCTTCAAGAGTGAGTTGGTGAGTGAGATGCGCAGGACTTTGAAAGACCTGATGCCTGACATGCTTCGCGGCATGTTGCCTGGCACAGGTGTTTCAACTTCCTGCGCATCGACCTCGGTGCAGGTAGCCCCCGTCCCTGGATCATAGCCTATTAGCTCGGACAATGCGTTTAGTGATCCAGGGGCGGCCGTCTTGGACCCAGGCTTGATGTTCGCATCGCCTGGGGTGCCAGTGGCGCGAGAAGCATCAGGCGGGACCCGACCAATGGGCCTGACCACGATCACTCGCGGAGTAAACTCGTCATTTGCCTTTGAGCAGTCTCCTGGTCAGTCTGGGTTAGTTTTCCTTACTAATCCAGAGTCTAACTTTCCTGACCAGGAAGATGATGAGGACTACCTGCTCGGTCCACAGGTGGATCATGAAGACATGGATGTGAGCACCTACACTCCTCTGTTGGGGAGCGTGAACGCTCGCACCTATGGCACTGTTCCCTCGGGAGCAGGTTTCATGGTTCAGCCTGTGACCCGCTTTGGAGCAGACGGCCAGCCGTATAAGATTCCACGGTTGGACGTGGAATCTCACACGGACGTTCCAGGCCGCGCTGGTGTGTGTAACCCCCCTCGCACAAGCGCGGCCTTGGAGCTTGGTTTGCCTATGGAGAATGCTATGCCGGCCCTCGCGGGCCCGTATACGTTCCCTGGGCAGCCAGGTTCGTCTATAGCCTCCTCCTCGGCCATACATGCGAATGCCATTGAGGATGACGAGGGCCCGTTGCTCGTCGGCAGTTCGCAGGTAGCCACGGATGAAGACTGGTCAGAGGCGTGTGCGTGGCTCCTCGCTGTAAGACCAGAGCTCACCATGGACGAGACGGTCGCCGGTAACCCGCGGGCGTGGTTACAGGCGAAGCCGTTGGCCAGCACGGCTCTGTCTCTGCCGTATGCTGAACATATCTTAGATATGTTCACGGCGGCAGAGGAGTCTATCAGACTGAAAGGTCGCCTCGCGAAAGCCCCCCGCGAGGTAGCTAGGCGATGTCGGGTTACTGCCAGTCAGTATGCTCGGTATGGCCTGGCGCCCAGACCGAGCGCGGATGACTGCGCCGCTCTGGGCGAAGATACGCGGCCGGGTTCCCGGGCTGACACGGGAGCCTTGTGCTCGGGCGCTATGCGCTCGGCGAATGCCGCCTTGCGCGACACCGAGGAGAGCTCGCGAGCAGCGATCAGTGCGCTGTCGCATGTCTCTCAGCTGCTGTCGGGGGTGGTGGCAGCGTCGGTGCAGCAACATCCTAGTCCCGTGACAGTCCAACGAGCCATCCAGGATGGCATCAACCTGGCATTGGACTGTCTGACTAGGTCGGTCACGAAGTCGCTGAGGACGAGGCGCACTTTTGCACTGGACAATTTGTGCCCGTCTCAGGAGCTCAAGTCGCGCTTGATGCAAGCGCCGATGGCGGGCCCTGGACTCTTTGGAGGTGAAGGTTGTCGGCACCTGCAGGAGACAGTGACTTTGGTGAACAACCAGAGGGCGCTGCGGGCACAGTTTGAAGTGCTGCGCAGGGAACACGTGCGTGTTCAGCCCTTGGCTGCTCGACAGCCGTACGCTCGTGGCGGGGCTGGCAGTGTCAGAGGCCAGCAGGCCGGCCGGTTTCAGAGACCGCGTCGGCTACGCCAGCAGCAGCGTGCTGTTGTGCGACAGCCGCCGCCTCAAGCGCAGCCTGCCAGGCAGCAGCCCGCGCACCGTGGTGCGCGTGGCGCTGGTCGCGGCGCACGGGGAGCGGCGCGTGGTAACCGGGCCTGATGCAAGAAAATTTTTTCCGGTTATCACAAGTACCACTGGGGTGTTGCCACTCGTATCAGAGACACACCCACTTCTGAAGTTTATGGGCACCCCGTCAACCCTAGGTGCACCAGTGGGAGGTCGTTTGACTTGTCACATTCAGAAGTGGGCGCGGTTAATTCAGGACCGCTTAGTCTTGCAATGGCTTTCGCAGGGATACAGTCCAGATTGGATAAGAGGTCCGCCGTTGCATTTGTCTCTGGTACCGGTCTAGACTCAAGTTCCACGAGATCCAGACAAGCGGTTGTGCATAGAAGAGGAGATAGATTCTCTCGTTCTAAAAGAAGCAATTCAACCGGCGCAGGATTGCCCGGGCTTCTATTCAACCGTGTTTCTTGTGGCAAAGAACACCGGGGGGTGGAGACCAATTCTCAACCTCAAGCCTCTAAACAAGTTTTTAGACACTCCGACTTTCAAAATGGAAACAGTGAGATCGGTGTTGTTGGGGTTAGAGAAGGGGATGTGGACAGCATCTATAGATCTCAAGGATGCTTACTTCCACATTCCAATTGCAAGGAGGTTTCATCGGTTCCTGAGATTTGCTTTTCAGGGACGCCAATGGGAATTCAAGGTTCTTCCATTCGGCATCTCGACGGCTCCAAGGGTCTTCACTCGAGTGGTACTTGCTATCACGGCATACCTCCGCAGGAGAAATATACCTGTTCACACTTACATAGACGACTGGTTGCTAAAAGCACACAACCCAGAAAGTTTGACAGCAAATCTGGAGATAGTCTTGGAAACTCTCACAGATTTAGGCTGGATGATCAACTTTCCGAAATCAGAGCTGACTCCATCCCAGAAGTTTGTTTACCTGGGTATGTTCTTCGATCTGGAGATAGGATATGTTTATCCGTCCCAGGAGAGAGTGGAAAGTTTCCTCTCGTGTATTCAGTTGGTGTGCAACAGTCGTTATATTCTAGCACGGGTCTATCTGAGAATGTTGGGTCTGATGGTTTCAATGGAACCGGTCATTCCTCAGGCGGCCTTACGCAGGCGGCCGATTCAGTTGTTTCTCATGACCCAGTGGATGCAGAGTTCAGGATCACTGGACTCGCGCATTCAAGTGTTGGACCCTCTCATTCATCACCTTCATTGGTGGATGGAGAGACGAAATCTCCTGGCGGGGGTCATGCTGACCCCTCCCCACCCTCAAGTAACGATGTTTACGGATGCATCGATGGAGGGTTGGGGAGCTTGCCTGGAAGAAGCCACTATATCAGGGCTTTGGAATCTGGAACAGTCAAAGGAACATATCAACATGCTAGAACTGCGGGCTGTAGTTCTAGGCCTGGAACACTTCCTAGGGGAGGTGAAGGGAAAATTTGTGATGATACGTTCAGACAACTCTACAGTAGTGAGTTACATAAACCGCCAGGGCGGAACGAAGTCGCCCAGTCTCTGTATGATGACATGGAAGCTGCTTTGCTGGTGCATGGATCATATGATCACCTTGAAAGCAGTTCATATTCCGGGAAGGCTGAATCTGTTAGCAGACTCATTGAGCCGAAGGATGAGTATTCTGCCTACGGAATGGCAACTAAATCAATGTGTGGCGGATCACCTGTTCAATCATTGGGGAAAGCCCAACATAGATTTGTTCACAATGAAGAAGAATGCGAAGATGACGACGTACGTTTCTCCGATTCCAGATCCAAGCGCTATCGCAATAGATGCGCTAGCTATCAGTTGGAAGAGAATGTATGCATACGCATACCCTCCAACAATCCTGATTCCAAGAGTCCTTCAGAAGATCAGACAAGAGGAATGCCAAGTGCTTCTGATCGCCCCGAATTGGCCAAGCCGATCATGGTTTACGGATCTGCTGGACCTTCTGGTTTGCAATCCGGTTCCTCTGCCGCTGATGGACGATATTATCTTCCAGGGCAAGACCCTTCACAACAATCCGTCAATGTTTCGATTGACTGCATGGATGTTGTCAAACAATCCGCAATTAAGGAGGGATTTTCTGAGCAAGCAGCCAATTTCATGGCCAGAGCCAGGAGGGGGTCAACCTCCAGAGCTTATAATTATAAAATCAACAGATTTGCAGAATGGTGCTCAAAGAGATGTATCAATCCGATGGAAGCATCTATTCAGGTAGTAGCTGATTTTCTATGTCACCTGTATGATACCTATAGTCTTCAACCTAATTCTGTTGCTGGATACAAATCAGCATTGATGACTGTTATCCCTTGCTTGGCAAAGAGGGGAAGTGATGAAGTAAGTGTTTTAAATACTCTTATTAAAGGTATGGGCAATCTCAGACCTAGAAATCCTCCACTGACACCGTCATGGAGTCTTTCTCTGGTTCTGCAGGTTTTGAGTGGTAAGCCTTTTGAACCACTTAGTGCTATATCTGTAAAATTATTGACACTTAAAACTGTATTTTTAGTGGCGGCGGCTTCAGCCAGACGCAGGAGTGAAATTCATGCCTTGTCTGCTGAGCCTGACCGTTATATAGTTACAGGTGAAGGCCTTAAGCTTCTACCTAGATTGAATTTCTTGGCTAAGAATCAATCTTTAAAGTATCCGGGTAAACCTATTATTTTACCTGCCTTAACCAGATATGATCCTGGTGCTAAAGTATGGTGTCCAGTCCGTGCTTTGAATAAGTACAAGAAAAGAACTCAGGTTTGGCGGACGGACCCATGTTCCCTATGGTTGTCATATATTGTACCCCATGGTAGGGCGTCAAGAGACACTATTTCCAGATGGATAGTGGAATGTATCCAATTCTGTCATAAGACAGCCACTGGAATCCAGGTAGATAGAGCCAAGGCTCATAGTGTCCGTGGTGTGGTAACTTCCACGGCATTATTTAATGGTGTTTCGATTGAAGACATTATGTCAGTAGCCCAGTGGCACTGTGAGTCAAGTTTTACCGACCATTACCTTCGTGACACTTCTAACCCACTCGCCATCTCAGTCCTCAGGAAATAAAATAGTTATGAAGAGGTTTATGTTTGTAAATAGTTTGCCTCCTCTGCTATTTTCAAATATCACATTTGTTGGTAGGGTATTCCTACTATTAGCTGGTACACTTCTCCTCTTCCGGTGGGGGAAGAGATGAGTGCCGCGTCCAAGACATCAAAGGTCAGTGGTTATGACCATTTTTTGATTTTCTGTCTTGGTGATGGTGTCATTTTATTTTTTAATATGGTGATGGTTGATGTCTCTTAATTGTGGTTTTTCAGAGAGTTTTTGAAATAGAAGCAATTCTTCTTTTTCCAATGTCTAGTAATACTTTCATTAAGTATTAGAGAACGTGCTAGTCATTTAGAGCAGCGTTTTTTCCTATACCTTCCTCAGAAAGAGGGGGGGGAGCGCATTTGCCTTTTGATAAATC
Organism: Chaetoderma sp. LZ-2023a; assembly: GCA_034401795.1. Taxonomy (NCBI): domain Eukaryota; kingdom Metazoa; phylum Mollusca; class Caudofoveata; order Chaetodermatida; family Chaetodermatidae; genus Chaetoderma; species Chaetoderma sp. LZ-2023a. The sequence goes on from CM067373.1 coordinate 46,599,435, forward strand.
TCTCTTCATCGGTCGATTATCCGATGCAAAATTCTATTCCTGGTTGTGGTTTCAGTCACAATTTCAGATGTTTTAAATCTCTTGAGAATTCAAAGAGCCTAGCCTCTTCGAGGGTGTGCGGGTTTTCAGGACCTTGCCTCCCTCCCACCAAAATTTACTTTCAAATTCTGGTTTTTATCAAGAGTGTTAGGGAGGTAAGTATGTTCTCATGATGTGAAATAAGTAAATTTATCAAATTTCTTTTTCACGAGTGAGATGACATACTTACCTCCCTAACAGGATCACGGCCTCGCCACCCCACGGAGGCCTGGTCCTTTGGCTATTGAATAGTTGCTTCTATGTCAGCCAATATTTAGTAACGGAAGTACCGGTGTGCGCATGCGCAGAGGGTGGTGTTTGTCATGTGCATGACTGTGTACTTCCACCTGCCCATTAGGGGCACCTAACTTTTTATAATTCTGAATATTATTGAATTTAGAGCCGATATACTAGTATATCAAGAGTGTTAGGGAGGTAAGTATGTCATCTCACTCGTGAAAAAGAAATTTGATAAATTTACTTAATTCATACTAATAACATTATATTACATGTACCTTATGATGAAAGCATTTTATTTTATATAATGAAAGATATGGTCTAGTTATAATGAAAACTATATGGCTTAGAATTCCTGCTGTCTGTCTTATATGTTATAAATTCCTGGTGGCTTAAGCACTAGTCATGCACAGACATGATGGAATTAGTCCATGGATAAATTCTTATGTCTAAGTTTCTGTAGGCAGCAACAGCTCCAAGTCAAATTAATTTCAAAATATTCCACCAGAATATTCTTACATTATAAAGTTGTTATCTCTGGTTTGTGAGGGTTGAAGAGCTACCTAGCTCAGTAGTTAACACTTTCATGTCAAAACCAGCCTCTGCACTGGTCTTTAGCAATGTCTATTTGCAGGCTAAGAGAAAACTATTTTTCAGAATTTACCACCGGAATGACTGGCTCGATAACTGAGGCAGCTATTCTAGTGATAATTGTCAAAGATAGTTTTCTCCTGCCCTGCAAATGAACATTCAATATGCAAATATCTTTGTTTTCCAGACCAAATCTGGTTATTAAAGCGATGAATGATGATTAGTTAAACAATTCTTTTTTGTGATTCAGACACACACGCATGCACGCACGCACGCACGCACGCACGCACGCACGCACGCACGCACGCACGCACGCACGCACGCACGCACGCACACACACTTCAACTACCATATTTCAACTACGTCTAAACCGCATTGGTGGTTAGGTCGCATTGTGCTTAATACAAAAATGACATGGAACAGTCCACTCATAAACTGACAGTACTCTAAAATTAACAAACAAATACAGCCAAACCTTCTATCATGGACACCTGCTTTTTGGGTCAAATTATGGTGATCCCATAAGATGTGGTTGATTAGACCACCATGCTTAGTAAACTAAGCTATTTACTGCGACAATGAGGTGTATTAAACCTTTAACTCTTGAAATGCCAGTGTCTCGACTTCAAGACAGACATACAGCAAAGCTCGTGAATATTTTGACTCTAATTTGACTGGAACCATAGGCAGCAACAGCTCCCAATTCACCTTTCCAGAGTACCCATCTATCAATCTGACGTCATAATCAGCTAAGCGGAAGATTCTATAATCTATATTTTTTAGAGTCTTTAACTCTTAATAGTCTGACATGTTGTATGAATTGTATATCGCTACGATTTAATAAACATGCTGGTGAATATTTTCAAACTAATTTGACGGCGCGGTTGCTGCCATAGGACAACTTTTAGCTTTTCAAGGGAGATAACTCTGATGAATATGGACAGATTTTGACGAAACGAAATCATGACACTTCATCCATCCCTAACACGTCTGCTGAAAAATAAATTGTGAGTGTAGGTTCAAAACTCTTCGAGACATGGCTCGGACAAGAAAATGTTGACAAATTTGAGCTTTTCAGGGGAGATAACTTGGACAAATATGGGTGGATTTTGCCGAAACAAAATCACTGCACTTCTATCCCTAACACATCTGGCAAAAAAATTTTTTTAGTGTAGGTTCAAAACTTCAAGATCTGGTCCGGACACGAAATCAGACGTATGCATGTACGGACAGATGGATGAACGGATGGCGAACGCCATCACATATTTATACGGAAAGTTCCATTAGGTTAGTTCCAAATTATTCAGCAGAATATTCCTTACAACATAAAGAATTGGTTTTAATATATTAAAGGGTTAATGACATCACATATCTTAATGACCAGTGTGTCTGGTATAGATAGGTCTTCCTGTACAAATGAGTTACATTTCCTTCTGCGAGGATAAGCATATGCTTCTCACCTTTCATCCAGTCATCTGTATATTCCAGCTCACAATCTAAGCAGTGTGATGTACAGAATGTCCCATGTGCTTCCACTAGCTTGTCAGGCTCTAGACCTATAGCACGCTCCAAGGGATCAATGTTCTGCCAGAATGAATTGCAAGAATAGAGACATAGAACATGGAAATATGTATCCTATATCTTCTTATTACAGAGTAACAAACAGTCATCACTAGACTCACTAATAGGTGATTAAAACAAGAAAATTCTCCAGAGAGGCTACTGCTTGGAATCACACGATCATACTAACAGGCTTTATAGGTGAAGCCTGAAAACCAATCCTAAGGTGACAATAAGGCCAATGGACCTTTCCAGCATATCCATCCATGACATCATCAACTACCTGATGTGAAGGATGACGTCATAATCAATGACATCATGAATGACAATTAATTTCGGCAAGAACACATAAATGATGACGGGCTAAAGCGTTTTTGTACGAATTGTATGTCTACTTTCTAAAAAACACGCTGGTAAATATTTTTGAAACTAATTTGACTGGGCTCTTTTGCTACCACAGTTTACCTGTATAGTTTCCTGGAATTTCAGGGATCGATCGATCCCAACATGTGCGAAGTGTGGTGGAGCTTAGCTAGAGGTGGATGGGGCATAGCTAAAAATGGAAAGGTCCATTCAATACCTACCCAGAGAGGTAACTGATTCTTATTGTGAATAATCCTTGAATTGTCCACATGAGACAAATGTGATAGTTCAATGACAATCAATAAAGTTACTCTTAAGGCTCTTTAAGGCCAAAAACAACAAACTATTTTTGATGCAGGAAAATTTGTGCTGAATATTTTGAAACTAATTTTACTTTGAGCGAGTTTCAGAATATTAAACAGCTTTCCAGCATCGGTTTCTTGAAATTGAGACAGTGGAATTTGAAGGGTTAAAGTGTTAATAGCATTGGTTATAAATGCGAATCATGTTATAATAGACCTTTCTATTGTTAGCTACTATGCCCTGCCAATCTCTAGCTAAGCTCCAGCCACACCTTGCTTGTGTTGGGATCGATCGATCTCTGAACTACCTGACTATCAATTTCCAGAAAACTATACAGGTAAGTTATTGAAAATTTTGGAACTATGGCAGCAACAGCGTCCAGTCAAATTAGTTTCCAAATATTCAACAACATGTTTATTAAATAGTAGAGACATACCATTCATACAACAAAGGCAGCAATGTCTTCCAATCCAATTATGCTCAAAATATTCAACAGAACATTTTTTACAATCATGTTTATGTTTTACTTTTGGAAAGATTTTGTTCATTTATTTATAAGCTGTACTGTAATCATACCGTGGTGTAGTGTCGGCGTAGATAACCTTTTTGATTGAGCATCCTCAGGAAATAGTGAGAAGGTGTGGGCTGAAAGAGAACAAGGTGAGAATACAGAGAATAATGACAAGGTGTGGGCTGAAAGATGGCAAGGTAAGAATACAGGAAACAATGACAAGGTGAAGGCTGAAAGAGAACACGGTAAGAATACAGGAAATAATGACAAGGTGAAGGCTGAAAGAGAACAAGGTAAGAATACAGGAAATAATGACAAGGTGTGGGCTGAAAGAGAACAAGGTGAGAATACAGGAAATAATGACAAGGTTTGGCCTGAAAGAGAACAAGGTGAGAATACGGGGAATAATGACAAGGTGTGGGCTGAAAGATGGCAAGGTAAGAATACAGGAAATAATGACAAGGTGGACGCTGAAAGAGAACAAAGTAAGAATACAGGAAATAATGACAAGGTGAGGGCTGAAAGATGGCAAGGTAAGAATACAGGAAATAATGACACGGTGTGGGCTGAAAGATGGCAAGGTAAGAATACAGGAAATAATGACAAGGTGTGGGCTGAAAGAGAACAAGGTGAGAATACAGGAAATAATGACAAGGTGTGGGCTGAAAGAGAACAAGGTGAGAATACAGGAAATAATGACAAGGTGTGGGCTGAAAGATGGCAAGGTGAGAATACAGGAAATAATTACAAGGTGTGGGCTGAAAGAGAACAAGGTGAGAATACAGGAAATAATTACAAGGTGTGGGCTGAAAGATGGCAAGGTAAGAATACAGAGAATAATGACAAGGTGTGGGCTGAAAGAAAACAAGGTGAGAATACAGGAAATAATGACAAGGGGTGGGCTGAAATATATCAAGGTGGGAATACAGGAAATAATGGCATATGGCCGGATTTTGCCGAAGCGAAATTATGACACTTCATCCATCCCTAACACATCTGCTGAAACAAAATTGTGAGTGTAGGTTCAAAACTTTTCGAGATCTGCTCTGGACAAACAAATTTTTTCAAATTTTAGCTTTTCAGGGGAGATAACTCAGGCAAATATGGCTGGATTTTGCTGAAACAAAATCATTGCACTTCGTCTATTCTTAACACAATTGCTGAAAAAAATTGTGAGGGTAGGTTAAAAACTCTTCGAGATCTGCTCTGGACAAGAAAACGTTTACAAATTTTAGCTTTTCAGGGGAGATAACTTGGGCAAATATGGCCAGATTTTGCCGAAATGGAATCATGGCACTTTGTCTATCCCTAACACATCTGCTGGAAAAAAATTGTGACTGTAGGTTCAAAACTCTTTGAGATCTGCTCAGGACAAACAAATTTTTTCAAATTTTAGCTTTTCAGGGAAGATAACTCAGGCAAATATGGCTGGATTTTGCTGAAACAAAATCATTGCACTTCGTCTATTCTTAACACAATTGCTGAAAAAAATTGTGAGGGTAGGTTAAAAACTCTTCGAGATCTGCTCCGGACAAGAAAATCTTTGTTGAATTTTAGCTTTTCAGGGGAGATAAGTCGGGCAAATATGGGCAGATTTTGCCGAAACGCAATCATTGCACTTCGTCTATCACTAACATATCTGCTGAAGAAGGAATTGTGAGTGTAGGTTCAAAACTCTCCGAGATCAGCTCCGGACAAGAAAATTTAAGCTTTTCAGGGGAGATAACTCGGGCAGATATGGGCGGATTTTGCCGAAACAAAATCATTGCACATTGTCTATCCCTAAGACATCTGATTGGAAAAAAAATTGTGAGTGTAGGTTCAAAACCCTTCGAGATCTGCTCCGGACAAGAAATCAGATGGACGGATGCACGGACGGCAAGACGGATGCATGCACGGACGGACACACACGGATGGACGGTAAGCGCCATCACATAATAAGACCTTACGCGAGAGTATAAAAACCATGCCTGTTTACTATCATCATTGATATGTGTATATTATTTTGGAGCTTTATAAATGACTTATTATTATCATGTTACTCGTCAGGGCTACAGTGTTGTTTAAAAGACAACACAAACTGGATCTCAATTTCCATAAAAACCGCTAAAAACTAAAATAAAATAAAAAAATTTTAATTTAAAACCGATCTGAAAATTTTTCACAAACTCTATCTATATTAAAATCGAGCTTAAAATTGACTATTTGTGACCTACTAAAAAAATCACGATGTGATGTCATCGCGTGATTTTTTTAATCACGTGGTTTCACATTACGCCCACGTGGTTTGCGATCAGGAGAAAATGGTGTCTAATAAATTAGCGAAGTGTAAAACAAGCTCTGCTTCAAGTTCTTATTTAACCGAGACGGGCGTTTCCCGGACATCTCATTATACTAAAATCGACTACGAGGACATCTGTGCAAATGATATTGGACACGTTATCATTAAACCATACCAATTCAAGCCGTGTGCGACTGAAAGAGACGAGGATGATAGCTGATATGTAAGAAGATTGACACCTATTTTAGCGCTCGCCTGGAACATATTTTATTTAATATTGGTAGGTTATTCTTTGCGATCTATCGTAAATACTACATTTATGTATGATAACCCTAACTATTTAAATAAGAAAAATGCAATCCCCTAAGAAATAACTAATTTTGGACCTGAAATATTCATCTTGAATTTCCCGTTTGCTTATGTTCTAAATGACGCAGGTTTGTTAAAAAGAAGGATGGTGTATTTGTGTGATGATGTTGATGTGGCTAGTGTTAGAGTGAGAAAACACCAAATGGCCAAGCACACTAAACTTCCTGCATTTCAAGACTCGCGCTCATGCAGGTGGTTTGTTAATATTTTTGGGAAGTAGTTTCACATAAACAAATGAGTCAGAAAAGAAATGTGGGTGTACACAACTATATATAATATAGTTTATATAATAATACTACTAGTAGGCACAAGACAACTTAGTGTTTGTTTACACCCAAAGTACATTTCTGAGTCTCATTTGTTTATGTGAAAAAAACTCACAAAATATTAACAGACCACCTGCATGAGCGCGAGCCTTGAAATGCGGGAAGTTTAGTGCGCTTGGGATCTTTTATGTTAGCACTAGCTGCATCAACATCATCAAAAAATAGTGGAATACATGATCCGTCTTTTTAACAAACCCGCGTCGTTTCGAACATAAACAAACGGGAAATTCAAGACAAGTATTTCAGGACTAAAATTATTTATTTCTTAGGGGATTATATAGGAATGAAAAATAGGTCAATAGTAGGTCATACTGAACTGCTTTTCAAACAATGCACATCTCCATTTCTCCATAAGATGCATCCACATACCAAGTTTCATGATTGTACATATAGTAACTATGGCCCGGACAAACTTGTAGAGGGTGAATGGACAGATGGACGGAGGGGCAAAGTGGTGACTGCCCTGTAGGTGGGGCTTAGAATACACCTTCCGTATCCTCTGCATGTCGTATGAGGCGAATAAAGGAGGTAAGGGTGAGGTAACCCTGACAGAAACCTCGAGTGCTGAAGACGGAGGTTCCAGGCCGCATGGCGCACTCTAATAAACCATGGATCCACGCACTTAACGCTTATGATCATGTCGATAGTCACTTACATGACCGACGGTATGATCAGCGAACGAAAAGAAGAAGAAGAAGAAGTGACTAGATGCTACCCTGCTCTACAAACATACACAATTTTTATATTTACAATTTTACAATCATGAAACTTGGTATGTGTATGGATCTTATGGAGAAGATGTGCATTGTGTGAAAAGTAGGTCAGCATGACGTAATGCTGACCTACTTTTGACCTATTTTTCATGGTTCTTTGAGCATAATTACAATCTAGAAGTTTGTCCGGGCCATAGTTTTAAGACTTGTATATGTACGATCATGAATGTTGGTGTGTGGATGCATCTTGTGGAGAGGATGTGCAATGTGTGAACAGTAGGTAAGTGGCTAATGTGTATCGCTGACCCTGGGGAAGATGTTCCTGACTTAGCAGGCAGCTACAGCTTCCAGTCCAAATAGTTTCATATTATTTCTAGCACAGTGAAATGGTTTGTTAAATTGACAGGATGACCTCCACTCTGAGGGAGGGCGAGTGGCCTGGGGTGGGGTGCCTGCATTTACTTGGTAAAATTCAAAAGTATCATTTGCAGGATTTGTCAAACGTACAGCTAATTAACTTTTAAAAACGTAGTATAAATATATATCTGACTTCCTTATTCAATATATTATTATATGTCTACCATCTATATATTGATCTAGCCAATGAATTATATGATAAAATGAAATGGGATAATGATATGATAAAATGTTAAATCTTTGTCAGTACAAAGCTTAAAATTTTCATATAAAATATCCATTTGTAAACCAAAATAATGTTTGCTCAATTTAACTGACTCGATCAGCTACCTACATGTAGCAAGTTATTCCAGTGGTAAGTTTTCAAAGATATTCCTCTCTTGGTCTGCAAATTTACATTTTAAAATCACTGTATAGAAGCTATTGGTCGACTTGATCATTAATCATTTTAATGGTCAAGATTGGTAAAGAAAACTTAGATTCATTCTTAGTCAATGCCCATTTATAGGGCAATTTTATAGGGCAAAGATAATTTTTGAAAATTTACCAATGAAATGACTAGTTCGTTTTATATATCAAGCCAGTCATTCCAGTGTTTACTTAAAATAATCTTCTTTTGGCTGGCAAAAGCCGCAAATGGACATTCCTCAACAGCCCTGCAGATGCCAATTTGCCTGTCTTGGTCAATAACGGGTTAAACAAAAATGTTAAAAGCTATTATTTTGAAAACTTCCTATTCTACATGTATATCTATTAGATATAAAGTCTTCCTATTCTACATGTATATCTATTAGATATAAAGTCTTCCTATTCTACATGTATATCTATTAGATATAAAGTCTTCCTATTCTACATGTATATCTATTAGATATAAAGTCTTCCTATTCTACATGTATATTTATTAGATATAAAGTCTTCCTATTCTACATGTATATCTATTAGATATAAAGTCTTCCTATTCTACATGTATACAGATCTATTAGATATAGTCTTCCTATTCTACATGTATACAGATCTATTAGATATAAAGTCTTCCTATTCTACATGTATATTTATTAGATATAAAGTCTTCCTATTCTACATGTATATCTATTAGATATAAAGTCTTCCTATTCTACATGTATATCTATTAGATATAAAGTCTTCCTATTCTACATGTATATTTATTAGATATAAAGTCTTCCTATTCTACATGTATATCTATTAGATATAAAGTCTTCCTATTCTACATGTATATCTATTAGATATAAAGTCTTCCTATTCTACATGTATATCTATTAGATATAAAGTCTTCCTATTCTACATGTATATCTATTAGATATAAAGTCTTCCTATTCCACATGTATATCTATTAGATATAAAGTCTTCCTATTCTACATGTATATCTATTAGATATAAAGTCTTCCTATTCTACATGTATATCTATTAGATATAAAGTCTTCCTATTCTACATGTATATCTATTAGATATAAAGTCTTCCTATTCTACATGTATATCTATTAGATATAAAGTCTTCCTATTCTACATGTATATCTATTAGATATAAAGTCTTCCTATTCTACATGTATATTTATTAGATATAAAGTCTTCCTATTCTACATGTATATCTATTAGATATAAAGTCTTCCTATTCTACATGTATATCTATTAGATATAAAGTCTTCCTATTCTACATGTATATCTATTAGATATAAAGTCTTCCTATTCTACATGTATATCTATTAGATATAAAGTCTTCCTATTCTACATGTATATTTATTAGATATAAAGTCTTCCTATTCTACATGTATATCTATTAGATATAAAGTCTTCCTATTCTACATGTATATCTATTAGATATAAAGTCTTCCTATTCTACATGTATACAGATCTATTAGATATAAAGTCTTCCTATTCTACATGTATATCTATTAGATATAAAGTCTTCCTATTCTACATGTATATTTATTAGATATAAAGTCTTCCTATTCTACATGTATATCTATTAGATATAAAGTCTTCCTATTCTACATGTATATCTATTAGATATAAAGTCTTCCTAATCTACATGTATATCTATTAGATATAAAGTCTTCCTATTCTACATGAATATCTATTAGATATAAAGTCTTCCTATTCTACATGTATATCTATTAGATATAAAGTCTTCCTATTCTACATGTATATCTATTAGATATAAAGTCTTCCTATTCTACATGTATATCTATTAGATATAAAGTCTTCCTATTCTACATGTATATCTATTAGATATAAAGTCTTCCTATTCTACATGTATATCTATTAGATATAAAGTCTTCCTATTCTACATGTATATCTATTAGATATAAAGTCTTCCTATTCTACATGTATATCTATTAGATATAAAGTCTTCCTATTCTACATGTATATTTATTAGATATAAAGTCTTCCTATTCTACATGTATATCTATTAGATATAAAGTCTTCCTATTCTACATGTATATCTATTAGATATAAAGTCTTCCTATTCTACATGTATACAGATCTATTAGATATAAAGTCTTCCTATTCTAGATGTATATCTATTAGATATAAAGTCTTCCTATTCTAGATGTATATTTATTAGATATAAAGAAAGAGATATATTAACCTTAAACCCTTTAACCCTCATGTTGGCCAAAAACGGTCTCTGTACTGTGGTCTTGAGAAATGCCCATTTGTAGACCAAGAGAATATTTTTGAAAATTTACCACTGGAATGACTGGCTCGATAACCGAGCCAGTCAGTTATTCCAGTGGTAAATTTCCAAAAATAATCTCTGACAATTGGACATTTTGGTAATGAACATTTCAAATGAAAAAATATAAATTTTATTGAACAAATTTAAGTGTTAATTATAATTTAAATACTGTTTTGTGAATGAGAATATTGTATTTTGGTCAACACTTAGGGATGGCAAATAAACTTTTTGACAATAATCATTAGTCCACCTGGTTTGTAAGGCTGAGTTACCATATATGCAATGGTGACATCCAAGACAAAATTTGTGCTTGGAAGACAAATTTCAATATTTGTTACTCAAATACTGATATTCCAGACCTGTATAAATTAAGCAGTACATGCCCCTTGTGTTACAATACATGGTATATTAACTTACATTCACTGTGTTCCTATATAATATTCATTAGAATTATCTAGGATATAATACATATAACTCAAAGCCTAATGAGAGTATTGTTTGACTGTTTACATTTATGTTACTGAAATCTGTCTGTCTTAGACAGCATCAGCTTATACCAACATTGTTTATTAGCTCCCTGGCCAGACTGGCCAAGTGAGCTTATGCCGTGGTGACCGTCAGTCCACCCATCAACTTTTGCTTTAAAATATATCTCCTCCTAAACTCCTTAGCAGATTTTAGTCAAATTTGGCTAGAAGGATCCTATCGAGGGAGGCTCTAGAACAGCTAGTCAGATTTTTGATTTTCCAATTTTTGGGTAAAAAATCTTAGACTTTATAAGAATTTACCGTTAAGTGTCAAAATGTATCTCCTTCTTAGATTCTTGACGGATTTCAGCCAAAAAGGATGCTATAGAGGTAGGTTCTAGATGTCCTATTCAGATTTTTGATTCATCAATCTTTTGGGTGAAAATCTTAGATTTTGTAAAGAATTTACCGAAAAGTGTCAAAATGCATCTCCTTAGCTTCTTGACGGATTTCAACAAAATTTTCCTGGAAGGATTATATAGTGGTAGACTCTGGAACATCTATTCAGATTTTTGATTGGTCTGTCCATCAACTTTTCCTTTAAACGACTTCTTCTCAAGAACCATTGGGCTGATTTCAAGTATATTTGCCAGGAAGCATCCTTAGGGCATAGAGATTGAAAGAAATTGATCCGACTTGCCAAGTGTGCAGGTTTGAACCTGAGGGGCCCAAGTGTGCAGATTTGAACCTGAGGGGCCCCTGTATCATTTACCACCCAGACTTCGACCATGTCTCAGGCTCTCTTCACTCAATCGAAAAGTTCTGGACACTGCATATTACCAGTATCGTATTACCAGTATCGGTACACGGCAATACACCAACATATTTTAGCTTATTCTAAATGTAGTGCTGACATTGCTGGATGGAGGTAATTCTGCTGGTTGAGTAGATGCCTAGTAACTTATAACTGGGATGCTAAGATGTTTTTAAAACTGACATTTTTAGCGAAAAGAACCCGGATCTAGATCTGATCAAATTCTGGATCTGTGGATACATGTATCTCGGAAACTACTAGTCTGATTTGGCTAAAATTTTAACACAGAAAAGGGTGTGATCATACGCTATAATTCCACAACTTTGGGTGTGATCTGGAAAAATCGGTAGAAATCCGGAAAATCTGAAAAAAATCTTGAACCTGTGGCTACCTCGATTCTAGTGTTAATCTTTTAAATGGTGAAAATCTGCGTAAAACATTTGTCGTGAGAAATCAGCATTTTCATGCTAGGAGAACATTTTTGAAAATATACCACTAGACTACCTGCTTCTATAACCAAGCCAGCCATTTCAGCGAAGAATTTTAAAAATCTGCGTTCTTGATCTGCAAAGTGTAATTGGACATTTTATATGAGAAAATCAAGCTTTTCTTGATAGAATTTGACTGTTAAATGGTTTATTGGCTTATGAATGGCGTGCCATAGAGTGATGTCTATTTGTCATGCTTGCAGGCCAGTGGAAGATTATTTTTGAATATTTACAACTGAATTTTCTGGGCAGGTTATTGAGACAGTCAATTTAGTAGTAAATTTTCAAAAAAATTTCCCTTTCAGAAATATTTCGCAGAGACCATTTTGATCCAAGTGTCCAGTCCATCCATAGTATTTAGTTATGACTCGAAACCATTATACATGTAAGTTGGCCTCTCAGGTCCGGAACTAGATTCGGCATTATCAATACCATCAGCTCCTGGCAGCTCTTGGCCAGTTATAGTCACAAATTTCCAACACCATTTGTGCCTAGCATTATATTTTAGATAGTGTCATTTTGCGTAATGTGCGTTCGTTTAGATGCATCCACATAGTTCTCTTCAGATTCCTATTCATGTACACTATTCATATTGCGGTTGTCGTCACCCAGTGAACACTTCAAGCCACACAAAATTGTCTGACTCCATCAAAGACATCAACGCATTGTATGTGCCACATTTGGTCATTCTATGTACTTGCGGTCCTGATTTATGGCTAAAAATATGTATTTTGGGATGTACTAAGTGACCCTGTGACCTTAGTTATTGAGTAATTTGTATCAGGGCTGATTAATCTGGTAGAGGATTTATCCTCTCCTTGCCCGTTATGGAAGGTAAAACATCATTACTAGGACATGCATTGTGTTCTGGGTAAATTGATTAGATACTGGTCTCTAAATTAACTGGGTATCAGTCTCTATATCTAAAAATATAGTGGGTGTGATCTACCAAATTTTGTAAGTGCAAAAGTTGCGCTTATACGCATGCTCTTGAATCATGTGGAACAGATTACCCACAATATGATGTACAATGCGCCTCCTAGTTATTACTTTTTAACTCCCGTGATGGGGAAGGACATGATAAATCCACTCCCGATTAATCGACTAATCACGATTATTTAATAATCTTAAATAATCGATCGTGATAAGCAATACTGTCACAAGCCTAGCCGTAGGGCCTCATATTGATGGAATCTGTTGTCTAGTGCACCATAAAAGCATTTGGTGGCTAGTCATAAAACATAAATTCTTATGCGATGACCGTATCCAGATAGGCTGTATCTTATGACTACCGTAGTAGCAATAGGAAACAGCTATAGCCTTTGGAATCAACATATGGTCATGAGCATAAGAAGAGGGGTTAGGGACAAGGGGGTGGTTGCCCCCACCCCTCACACATGCTTGGATCCTGGTGTGTGTGTGTGTGTGCGCGTGCGTGCGTGCATGAGTGCATGTGTGCATGCGTGTGTGTGTGGGGGGGGGGGGCAGATATAAATTTTGCCCTCCACTTTTTCAGTCTAAATATGAAATTCCATATTTACCCCCTAAATGCAGATGCCATATCAGAACATCTAAAGTCCCAAATTTGTTGGAGTGGGTTGGGGGTGGGAAACCACCCTGACCCAGCCCCAACAACCCCAAGCATATGAAGGTGGTCACATAAGACAGGTTTTATCCGTGACCAGCAAATACTATTATGATGTACTAGACCTTGATCACGCATTTAATATGATAAATTAACATACCAGATGTTGAAATTACCACTATCCCTCTAGCCAGAAGCTACAGTAGTAGAAATTGACCGCAATCTAGTAGCGATCACGTTCCACTGCCTAGTGGCTCATCCAAGTAAATTTTTACATCCTGCAAATCAGGTTGGATATTTTTAGGCTAATTTTATGTAAAGTGCTGCTGTCTGAGTCAGGATTGTATTCCACTTGAAATAGCTCCAAATTATTTAACAACCACTTTATCGCGAGGTTGTAAATGAGATTCACGTTTACATGGACTATGTGACAGGTGGCCTTAGCATAGAGGTTTTACAGTATAGTTCAACCCACCCACTCTGCAGTCCCTGAGCATGTATAAGGCCAATACGCGTACTTGTCTGTATCTATAGACACTGTATACAGTGTTGATAATTGTGGTGATAATTCATGAAAGCGTTATGCAACACCGTTAATAATAACCACGAAAAACCAGGTGGTGTCTGTAGTCGCGTCAAACCACAAACTCGGGTCGCTTACAACATTAAAAATCATCTTGTTTTCACTCTTTCTTGCAAAATTTAGCGGTTCTGGAACATTGAAAAATATTGTACTCGTCGTGACTACAGGGCAATACCTTCAGCGGTGTGTTTTTCCAACCATTTACAACATATTGGCACAATATTGTGTAAAATCTCAAGAAATAGCATAATATGACATTCGCAATTTATGCCAATCCGTTATTACTCGTAACTGTCAAAACGATGTCATGTGATCATAATTTTATCACGTGATGAGAACAATCAATCAAGCGATGACGTCATCCCATGATAATCACGGAAATTTAATAAAACAACTTTTGCTAACGAATTGGAAAATATGGAAATAATATATTTTATTTTAATTACATTATACAAAAGCATCATTTGGCGTGTTTTAACACACACACACCCCCCCCCCCCCCCACCCCCACCCCACCCCCACACACACGCACGCACGCACGCACGCACGCACACACACACACACACACACACATCATTTGCGTTACCCTTTAAGATAATAAAACATTGTCATGTAGTATTTAAAAAGTATGAGTTTCTTGAGGCAGGTTATCACTTCATCTGTTCAACACTAGATTGATTACCTTATAGGAACTTTTCCACAGCTCTCGTGCCAATGTAAAGAAGGGTTCTGGATTCTCCTGTAAATATATAGTATTCAATTTTAATAATTCAATAATAACAATAGCAATCAGAGACTGCAGGCCCTCGTCATCCCATTTTGTCACACTGTAAAATGTTTTTGTATTTTTCAGATTTTCAGGATTTCTACAGATTTTCCAGAATTTTTCGGATTTTCTTGGATCACACACAAAGTTGTGGAATCCTAGTGTATAGCCACACCCTTTTCTGTGTTAAGATTTTAGCGAAATTGGGCCATTAATTTCTGATATATTCACAGATAAAAGATTTGATATGATCAGGATCCAGATTCTCTTATCCGGATCATGGCCTAAATCTGGAAATCCTCTTGCACCACAATTTTGTTTGTTGTGTTAAAATCTGAACCAAATTGGATCAGTAGTCTTTGTAGATACTGCTCCAGATACAGACAGACCCGATTGTCAAACCATCTTACCCCTTATTCCATTTGTAACATCCATTAAATCATTACATTATCATAGTAAATATGACTCATCTGTTAGGCCCATACTTAATGTAAGCGCAAGCAAATGGTGACCTATATACTAGCTGTGTGTTGCCAAGTGATGATGACCTATATACTAGATGTGTGTTGCCACATGATGATGACCTATATACTAGCTGTGTGCTGCCAAGCGATGATGACCTATATACTAGCTGTGTGTTGACAATCGATGATGACCTATATACTAGTTGTATTGTCAAGTGATGATGTCATATATACTTGATGTTTTGCCAAGCGATGATGACCTATATACCAGTTGTGTTGGCAAGCGATGATGCCCTATGTACCAGTTGTGTTGGCAAGTGATGATGACCTATATACTTGCTGCATTGCCAAGCAATGATGAGCAATATCCCAGTTGTGATGCCAAGCAATGATATTTGCTATGTTGCCAAGCGATGATGACCTATCTACTTACTGTGTTGCCAAGTGATTATGACCTATATACCAGTCGTGTTGCCAAGCGATGATAACTTATATACTTGCTGTGTTGCCAAGCACTGATGATCAATATACCAGTTGTGTTGCCAAACAATGATGACATTTGCTAGCTGTTTTGCAAGCAATGATGACATATATACCAGCTGTGTTGCCAAGCGATGATGACCTATATACCAATTGTGTTGGCAAGCAATGATACTTGCTATGTTTCCAAGCGATGATGACCTATCTACTTGCTGTGTTGCCAAGTGAATATAACCTATATACCAGTCGTGTTGCCAAGCTATGATAATTTATATACTTGCTGTTTTGCCACACGATGATGACATATATACTAGCTATGTTGTCAAGTGATGATGACCTATATACCAATTGTGTTGGCAAGCAATGATGCCCTATATACTTGCTGTGTTGCCAAGCAATAATGACCTATATCCCAGTTGTGTTGCCAAGAAATAAGTAAATTTGGCAAATTTCTTTTTCACGAGTGAGATGACATACTTACCTCCCTAACACTCTTGATATACTAGTATATCGGCTCTAAATTCAATAATATTCAGAATTATAAAAAGTTAGGTGCCCCTAATGGGCAGGTGGAAGTACACAGTCATGCACATGACAAACACCACCCTCTGCGCATGCGCACACCGGTACTTCCGTTACTAAATATTGGCTGACATAGAAGCAACTATTCAATAGCCAAAGGACCAGGCCTCCGTGGGGTGGTGAGGCCGGGATCCCGTTAGGGAGGTAAGTATGTCATCTCACTCGTGAAAAAGAAATTTGCCAAATTTACTTATTTCACATCATGAGAACATACTTACCTCCCTAACACTCTTGATAAAAACCAGAATTTGAAAGTAAATTTTGGTGGGAGGGAGGCAAGGTCCTGAAAACCC
This sequence comes from Chaetoderma sp. LZ-2023a, assembly GCA_034401795.1. Classification (NCBI taxonomy): domain Eukaryota; kingdom Metazoa; phylum Mollusca; class Caudofoveata; order Chaetodermatida; family Chaetodermatidae; genus Chaetoderma; species Chaetoderma sp. LZ-2023a. The sequence goes on from CM067373.1 coordinate 46,616,404, forward strand.
GCACACCCTCGAAGAGGCTAGGCTCTTTGAATTCTCAAGAGATTTAAAACATCTGAAATTGTGACTGAAACCACAACCAGGAATAGAATTTTGCATCGGATAATCGACTGATGAAGAGAGATTGATCAAAAGGCAAATGCGCTCCCCCCCCCCCCCTCTTTCTGAGGAAGGTTTAGGAAAAACGCTGCTTTAAATGACTAGCACGTTCTCTAATACTTAATGAAAGTATTACTAGACATTGGAAAAAGAAGAATTGCTTCTATTTCAAAAACTCTCTGAAACACCACAATTAAGAGACATTAACCATCATCATATTAAAAAATAAAATGACACCATCACCAAGACAGAAAATCAAAAAATGGTCATAACTACTGACCTCTGATGTCTTGGACGCGGCACTCATCTCTTCCCCCACCGGATGAAGATAAGTGTACCAGCTAATAGTAGGGATATCCTACCAACAAATGTGATATTTGAAAATAGCAGAGGAGGCAAACTATTTACAAACATAAAACCTCTGCATAAATATTTTATTTCCTGAGGACTGAGACGGCGAGTGGGTTAGAAGTGTCACGAAGGTAATGGTCGGTAAAACTTGACTCACAGTGCCACTGGGCTACTGACATAATGTCTTCAATAGAAACACCATTAAATAATGCCGTGGAAGTTACCACACCACGGACACTATGAGCCTTGGCTCTATCTACCTGGATTCCAGTGGCTGTTTTATGACAGAATTGGATACATTCCACTATCCATCTGGAAATAGTGTCTCTTGACGCCCTACCATGGGGTTCAATATATGACAACCATAGGGAACATGGGTCCGTCCGCCAAACCTGAGTTTGTTTCTTGTACTTATTCAAAGCACGGACTGGACACCATACTTTAGCACCAGGATCATATCTGGTTAAGGCAGGTAAAATAATAGGTCTACCCGGATACTTTAAAGATTGATTCTTAGCCAAGAAATTCAATCTTGGTAGAAGCTTAAGGCCTTCACCTGTAACTATATAATGGTCAGGCTCAGCAGACAAGGCATGAATTTCACTCCTGCGTCTGGCTGAAGCCGCCGCCACTAAAAATACAGTTTTAAGTGTCAATAATTTAACAGATATAGCACTAAGTGGTTCAAAAGGCTTATCACTCAAAACCTGCAGAACCAGAGAAAGACTCCATGATGGTGTCAGTGGAGGATTCCTAGGTCTGAGATTGCCCATACCTTTAATAAGAGTATTTAAAACACTTACTTCATCACTTCCCCTCTTTGCCAAGCAAGGGATAACAGTCATCAATGCTGATTTGTATCCAGCAATAGAATTAGGTTGAAGACTATAGGTATCATACAGGTGACAGAGAAAATCAGCTACTACCTGAATAGATGCTTCCATCGGATTGATACATCTCTTTGAGCACCATTCTGCAAATCTGTTGATTTTATAATTATAAGCTCTGGAGGTTGACCCCCTCCTGGCTCTGGCCATGAAATTGGCTGCTTGCTCAGAAAAGCCCTCCTTAATCGCGGATTGTTTGACAACATCCATCATGCAGTCAATCGAAACACTGACGGATTGTTGTGAAGGGTCTTGCCCTGGAAGATAATATTGTCCATCAGTGGCAGAGGAACCGGATTGCAAACCAGAAGGTCCAGCAGATCCGTAAACCATGATCGGCTTGGCCAATTCGGGGCGATCAGAAGAACTTGGCATTCCTCTTGTCTGATCTTCTGAAGGATCCTTGGAATCAGGATTGTTGGAGGGTATGCGTATGCATACATTCCCTTCCAACTGATAGCTAGCGCATCTATTGCGATAGTGCTTGGATCTGGAATCGGAGAAACGTACGTTGTCATCTTCGCATTCTTCTTCATTGCGAACAAATCTATGTTGGGCTTTCCCCAATGATTGAACAGGTGATCCGCCACACATTGATTTAGTTGCCATTCCGTAGGCAGAATACTCATCCTTCGGCTCAATGAGTCTGCTAACAGATTCAGCCTTCCCGGAATATGAACTGCTTTCAAGGTGATCATATGATCCATGCACCAGCAAAACAGCTTCCATGTCATCATACAGAGACTGGGCGACTTCGTTCCGCCCTGGCGGTTTATGTAACTCACTACTGTAGAGTTGTCTGAACGTATCATCACAAATTTTCCCTCCACCTCCTCTAGGAAGTGTTCCAGGCCTAGAACTACAGCCCGCAATTCTAGCATGTTGATATGTTCCTTTGACTGTTCCAGATTCCAAAGCCCTGATATAGTGGCTTCTTCCAGGCAAGCTCCCCAACCCTCCATCGATGCATCCGTAAACATCGTTACTTGAGGGTGGGGAGGGGTCAGCATGACCCCCGCCAGGAGATTTCCTCTCTCCATCCACCAGTGAAGGTGATGAATGAGAGGGTCCAACACTTGAATGCGTGAGTCCAGTGATCCTGAACTCTGCGTCCACTGGGTCATGAGAAACAACTGAATCGGCCGCCTGCGTAAGGCCGCCTGAGGAATGACTGGTTCCATCGAAACCATCAGACCCAACATTCTCAGATAGACCCGTGCTAGAATATAACGACTGTCGCAAACCAACTGAATGCACGAGAGGAGACTTTCCACTCTCTCCTGGGACGGATAAACATATCCTATCTCCAGATCGAAGAACATACCCAGGTAAACAAACTTCTGGGATGGAGTCAGCTCTGATTTCGGAAAGTTGATCATCCAGCCTAAATCTGTGAGAGTTTCCAAAACTATCTCCAGATTTGCTGTCAAACTTTCTGGGTTGTGTGCTTTCAGCAACCAGTCGTCTATGTAAGTGTGAACAGGTATATTTCTCCTGCGGAGGTATGCCGTAATAGCAAGTACCACTCGAGTGAAGACCCTTGGAGCCGTCGAGATGCCGAATGGAAGAACCTTGAATTCCCATTGGCGTCCCTGAAAAGCAAATCTCAGGAACCGACGAAAACTCCTTGCAATTGGAGTGTGGAAGTAAGCATCCTTGAGATCTATAGACGCTGTCCACATCCCCTTCTCTAACCCCAACAACACCGATCTCACTGTTTCCATTTTGAAAGTCGGAGTGTCTAAAAACTTGTTTAGAGGCTTGAGGTTGAGAATTGGTCTCCACCCCCCGGTGTTCTTTGCCACAAGAAACACGGTTGAATAGAAGCCCGGGCAATCCTGCACCGGTTGAATTGCTTCTTTTAGAACGAGAGAATCTATCTCCTCTTCTATGCACAACCGCTTGTCTGGATCTCTTGGAACCTGAGTCCAGACCGGTACCAGAGACAAATGCAACGGCGGACCCCTTATCCAATCTGGACCGTATCCGTGCGAAAGTCATTGCAAGACTAAGCGGTCCTGAATTAACCGCGCCCACTTCTGAATGTGACAAGTCAAACGACCTCCCACTGGTGCACCTAGGGTTGACGGGGTGCCCATAAATTTTAGAAGTGGGTGTGTCTCTGATACGAGTGGCAACACCCGAGTGGTACATGTGATAACCGTACTTTTTCTTGCATCAGGCCCGGTTACCACGCGCCGCTCCCCGCGCGCCGCGACCAGCGCCACGCGCACCACGGTACGCGGGCTGCTGTCTGGCAGGCAGCGCTTGAGGCGGCGGCTGTCGCACAAGTGCACGCTGCTGCTGGCGTAGCCGACGCGGTCTCTGAAACCTGCCGGCCGGCTGGCCTCTGACACTGCCAGCTCCGCCACGAGCGTACGGCTGTCGAGCAGCCGAGGGCTGAACACGCACGTGTTCCCTGCGCAGCACTTCAAACTGTGCCCGCAGCGCCCTCTGGTTGTTCACCATAGTCACCGTCTCCTGGAGGTGCCGACAACCTTCACCTCCAAAGAGTCCAGGGCCCACCATCGGCGCTTGCATCAAGCGCGACTTGAGCTCCTGCGACGGGCACAAATTGTCCAGTGCAAACGTGCGCCTCGTCCTCAGCGACTTCGTGACCGACCTAGTCAGACAGTCCAACGCCAGGTTGATGCCATCCTGGATGGCTCGTTGGACTGTCACGGGACTAGGCTGTTGCTGCACCGACGCTGCTACCACCCCCGATAGCAGCTGAGAGACATGCGACAGCGCACTGATCGCTGCTCGCGAGCTCTCCTCGGTGTCACGCAAGGCGGCATTCGCCAAGCGCATAGCGCCCGTGCACAACGCTCCCGTGTCAGCCCGGGAACCCGGCCGCGTATCTTCCCCCAGAGCGGCGCGGTCGTCCGCGCTCGGTCTGGGTGCCAGGCCATACCGAGCATACTGACTGGCAGTAACCCGACATCGCCTAGCTACCTCGCGGGGGGCCTTCGCGAGGCGACCTCTCGGTCGGATCGCCTCCTCTGCCGCCGCGAACATATCTAAGACATGATCAGCGTACGGCAGAGACAGAGCCGTGCTGGCCAACGGCTTCGCCTGTAACCATGCCCGAGGGTTACTGGCGACCGTCTCCTCCACGGCGAGCTCTGGTCTCACAGCGAGGAGCCACGCACACGCCTCCGACCAGTCTTCGTCCGTGGCTACCTGCGAACTGCCGACGAGCAGCGGGCCCTCGTCATCCTCAATGGCATTCGCAGGCACGGCCGAGGAGGCTATAGACGAACCTGGCTGCCCAGGGAATGTATACGGGCCCGCGAGGGCTGGCATAGCATTCTCCATAGGCAAACCAGGCTCCAAGGCCGCGCTTGTGTGAGGGGGATCATACACACCAGCGCGGCCCGGAACGTCCGTATGAGACTCCACGTCCAACCATGGAATCTTATACAGCCGGCCGTCTGCTCCAATGCGGGCCACAGGCTGAACCATGAAACCGGCTCCCGAGGGAACCGTGCCATAGGTGCGAGCGTTCACGCTCCCCAAGAGAGGAGTGTAGGCGCTCACATCCATGCCTTCATGATCCACCTGTGGACCGAGCAGGTAGTCCTCATCATCTTCCTGGTCAGGAAAGTTAGACTCTGGATTAGTAAAGAAAACTAATCCAGACTGACCAGGAGACTGCCCGAAGGCAGATGACGAGTTTACTCCGCGAGTGATCGTGGTCAGGCCCGCTGGTTGGGTCCCACCTGATTCTTCTCGCGCCGCTGGCACCCCAGGCGATGCGAACATCAAGCCTGGGTCCAAGACGGCCGCCCCTGGATCACTCAACGCTTTGTCCGAGCTAATAGGCCATGATCCAGGGACGGGGGCTACCTGCACTGAGGTCGACGCGCAGGAAGTTAAAACACCTGTGCCAGGCAACATGCCGCGAAGCATGTCAGGCATCAGGTCTTTCAAAGTCCTGCGCATCTCACTCACCAACTCACTCTTGAAGGCCTCGAGCCCACCCTTCTCAGAGGCCTTCTTCTTACCCTCCTTCTTCGGTTTCTTCACCTCCTCCGCCATCATCTTCGCCTGCAAACAGAAGAACTCAGAGGTTAGATCCACCCCCCACTTTTCACAAATAACACATTTGTTGGACAGCCTACACGCTGAACACAGATGGCAAGGGTGGGGGAAGAATCTAGCTTTCATGGACTTCAGACAGGACGGGCACTTCTGAAAAGGGAGGGATACGAAGACAATGAGTATGACAGTCTCAAAGCCGTGATAACGGATGTTTACGTAGAAACCAAAAAACCAACTCTAGAGAAGCTCCACTATTACGACCACCCTGACGGGACAGGAGACTTCTCAAGTTAAACACATCAAATACAACCAGACCCCACATTAAGAGAGAGAGAAAGATTATGACTATCTAGCTATCTCTCACCCTCTTAATACCATGGAGATGAACACATCATATACTACTCTAACCTAGGATTATGACATCACGGAAAGAGCAAACTCTGGGTGATTATGACATCAAACCTCACTATGCAAAAGCTCCTACCAGGAGAGGGGACGTCAGATTTATGTAAGAAATATCTAGATCTCCAGACATTCTCAGCTCTCGACTAATATAATATTAAATTATATACACTCGAGAACCCATGCACACGCAAGAGAGAAAATAGTGCAATAGCAAACGGCAGCAGAAAATGTAATTATTTTCAAATAATCATACGCCATAATTAATAACTCCCTTAGCCTGGGCACAGGCAACCATCCTCTTGTGCAGGAAACACGTCCATCCATCCGCCGAGACTCCTCTTCCAGAAGAACTGATGAGGGGGGATGGGACAAAAGGAAGGAGATATTTTATTTATTAATATATTATATCTCCAACCCTTAGACATATCACGATGATAAGTCATCCTGGGACGTGAACACCTTCCAGAGAAGACCAGGCAACCTAGTATAGACACAAGACCGACCTGTAAGCATAAAACACAAGAGTTTATTAGCCCTAGGCGCTGGGAAAAGATTTACAAGGATTCCCAGCGCCTGAAAACGCGGTACCGCCGAAAATGGCCGCTAGAAAAACCGGTAACACACAAAGGTTACAAGCTTAAAATAAAAGACAGGAACAATTCCACCTTGGATGATGACGAGGAGGACTCCTCCAACAGTTTAGCATCAGCCATGATGGATAGGGATGATTATGTTCTAGTAGAATTCAGAAAAGCGCCTGTGAAGATTTTCACATGTTGCTTCTCAGCCAATATCTTAGAAAACGGAAGTACCGGTGTGCGCATGCGCAGAGGGTGGTGTTTGTCATGTGCATGACTGTGTACTTCCACCTGCCCATTAGGGGCACCTAACTTTTTATAATTCTGAATATTATTGAATTTAGAGCCGATATACTAGTATATCAAGAGTGTTAGGGAGGTAAGTATGTTCTCATGATGTGAAATGAGGACTTTTATACTTGCTATGTTGCCAAGCGATGATGGCCTATCTACTTGCTGTGTTACCAAGTGATTATGACCTATATAGCAGTCGTGTTTCCAAGCGATGATAACCTATATACTTGCTGTGTTGCCAAGCACTGATGACCAATATACTAGTTGTGTTGCCAAGCGATGATGACATACTAGCTGTTTTGCCAAGCGATGATGACATATATACTAGCTGTGTTGCCAAGAGATGATGACATATATACTAGCTGTGTTGTCAAGCAATGATGACCTATATTCTGATAGATTTCATTAAATACAAACCCTGAAGAAATTAATTTCAAAAATAGAGTTGATATCTGGCAGGTTGTATTTCTCGAGGTTGTCACACAGGCCTGTACCTGGGCTCCTTACATCTGGAATACCAGCAGCTGCAAAAAAACCTCAATAATAGTAAATATGCACATACCTGATATATAATCAATAACAAGATGCATAGAATTAAACCTGCCTATAGAGGACACTCTTTCTTGTCCATCAGGAAGAGCTTACTGAGATAAATGATAGCTTAATACAACGTAGTTAATGACCTTTGTGGCCACATGCTGACAGTTCACTAGAGCATATGGTTGTAGGTCTTAAATGGACACTGATCTCATTGCAAATATTAAATTGTACTAAATATATCATTAGGCATGTGTGATTATTACTTTGATTGATCACAATCAATAATTTAAGAATAATCATAAGTACTCGATTCATCAGCCTGGTTACAAATTACTCAGACATAACAACAAAGGCATATCAATGACAAAACCTACAATTGTGTTACGAAATGTCCATTTGCAGGCCACGAGAATTTGAAAATGTATCACTGGAATACCTGGCTCGATGCTCCAGCCAGTCATTCCAGTGATATTTTAAGCTGTGTCTGTCTCAAGCTTATCTAAAAAAAATACTGATCTGATTTGGCCAAATTTTGCATCCTCAAGTCATGCATCAATTTCAAGATACCAGTATTTAAACGGGGGGGGGGGGGGGGGGACACTCTGTAGTAAAAAATTTCCTGCCAATGAAAAAAGCTCATGCACATGATACTGATAATCTACACCAAATTTCAGGCTAATCCATTGGGAACTTTAGGAGTTGCCTTGACAAGAAATAAGTGTCAGAGATGGATGGACAGACAGATGGACATACATTCTGGACAGATGGATGACATACAGCCATAGGTATAGCACATGTACATCTTCACATGGCAATGATAACACTCATCAAGTTTCAAAAGCATCCCATCTAAACTGTAGGAGGAGTTGTGTTGACAAGAAATGATTGGCAACGCAGAAACATTCTGAAGAACTTTATGCATCAGCTTCAAGGTATTTAAAGGGGGATAACTGTAGTGGATGACACCTTATTGTCCCCTCAAGGAATAGAGGGTGTTTCAACTGCGATGCCACCATATTGTCCCCTCAATGGATAGAGGGTGTTACGTTTGAACTGTGGATGCCACCATATTTTTTCCTCAAGGAGTAAATGGTGTTTGAACTATGGATGCCACCATACTGTCCCCTCAATGGATAGAGGGTGTTTCAACTGTGGATGCCACCATATTGTCCCCTCAAGGAGTAGAGGGTGTTTCAACTGTGGATGCCACCATATTTTCCCCTTAAGGGATAGAGGGTGTTTCAACCATGGATGCCACCATATTGTCCCCTTAAGGGATAGAGGGTGCTTCAACTATGGATGCCACCATATTGTTCCCTTAAGGGATAGAGGGTGTTTCAACTATGGATGCCACCATATTGTCCCCTTAAGGGATAGAGGGTGCTTCAAATATGGATGCCACCATATTGTCCCCTTAAGGAATAGAGGGTGTTTCAACTATGGATGCTACAATATTGTCCCATCAAGGGATAGAGGGTGTTTGAACTATGGATGCCACCATATGATCCCCTCAAGAGATAGATGGTGTTTGAACTATGGATGCTACAATATTGTCTCATCAAGGAATAGAGGGTGTTTGAACTATGGATGCCACCATATGATCCCCTCAAGGGATAGAGGGTGTTTGAACTATGGAAGCCACCATATGATCCCCTCAAGGGATAGAGGGTGTTTGAACTATGGATGCCACCATATGATCCCCTCAAGGGATAGAGGGTGTTTGAACTATGGATGCCACCATATGATCCCCTCAAGGGATAGAGGGTGTTTGAACTATGGATGCCACCATATGATCCCCTCAAGGGATAGATGGTGTTTGAACTATGGATGCCACCCTATTGTCCCCTCAAGAGATAGATGGTGTTTGAAGCATGGATGCTACAATATTGTCCCATCAAGGAATAGAGGGTGTTTGAACTATGGATGCCACCATATGATCCCCTCAAGGGATAGAGGGTGTTTGAACTATGGATGCCACCATATGATCCCCTCAAGGGATAGATGGTGTTTGAAGCATGGATGCCACGATATGATCCCCTCAAGGGATAGAGGGTGTTTGAACTGTGGATGCCACCATATGATCCCCTCAAGGGATGGAGGGTGTTTGAACTATGGATGCTACCATATGATCCCCTCAAGGGATAGAGGGTGTTTGAACTATGGATGCCACCATATGATCCCCTCAAGGAATAGAGGGTGTTTGAACTATGGATGCCACCATATGATCCCCTCAAGGGATAGAGGGTGTTTGAACTATGGATGCCACCATATCATTCCCTCAAGGGATTGAGGGTGTTTGAACTATGGATGCCACCATATTGTCCCCTCAAGGGATAGAGGGTGTTTGAAGCATGGATGCCACCATATTGTCCCCTCAAGGAATAGAGGGTGTTTGAACTATGGATGCTACAATATTGTCCCCCTCAAGAGAAGAAATAATCTATGCTATCAATATGGCTGTTGAACCAATTGACCAATTAGCTCGGCCTGAAAATGTTGAAGCTTCATGGCCTATAGATTAAGTCCATTAAATTTGAGATCAGTCAGTGTACGTTTCTGAAATTTTTAGTGTTTCTAAAAATAGCGTATAAAACAAGATGGCCACCAACCAAGATGACCAATTAGCTCCACTTAAACAATCTTGGATTTCTTATATGCAAAGATGCTTCCTGTCAAATTTGTGAGTACAGTGAACCTGAAGAACTAATTTAAAATAAACATTTGATGAAAAGGCAGATGAACAGAGGAAAGATGGTCACCATGGCATAAGTTCAGTTAGCATTTAAGGTCATGTGCACAATTGAAATGCATAACTTTTATTGATAATTGGCGAACATGTTATTACAGGTACTTAAATGGAAATTAGTACCTAATCATAATTACCTAATTTTATCTTACTCAAGATTTGATGATTCCGTGATTACTGTCTTTTCCGGATCGAATATGATCTTGTGAGGCGGCTCAATATGAAATTGAGATTTTCCACGACTCACAAAACTAAGCTCAATTGAGGTGAAACTTAAACAAAAGTCTGTATGGAGATAGCTGAACAAAGATTGTTCGGAGATGAAAAGGCAGATGAACAGAGGAAAGATGGTCACCATGGCATAAGTTCAGTTAGCATTTAAGGTCATGTGCACAATTGAAATGCATAACTTTTATTGATAATTGGCGAACATGTTATTACAGGTACTTAAATGGAAATTAGTACCTAATCATAATTACCTAATTTTATCTTACTCAAGATTTGATGATTCCGTGATTACTGTCTTTTCCGGATCAAATATGATCTTGTGAGGTGGCTCAATATGAAATTTAGATTTTCCACGACTCACAAAACTAAGCTCAATTGAGGTGAAACTTAAACAAAAGTCTGTATGGAGATAGCTGAACAAAGATTGTTCGGATAAATCTGCTCAATCAGGTATCTATATTTGATGACCTAGTTTTCAGAATAAATGTCCTGCTGTCAATGATGTCCATTATCCTCTCATTAGTTGGTGATTAAGGATCTATTTGTTGAGTTTAATATAGTCATAAGATCAACAGATCCAGAGTACATTCTGACATTTAACTGATACCGGCCATCCACACCAAAACCAGCCCATTTAACTGATACTGACCATCCACAACAAAACCAGCCCATTTAACTGATACTGGCCATACACACCAAAACCATCCATTAACTGATACTGGCCATACACACCAAAACCATCCATTAACTGATACTGGCCATACACACCAAAACCAGCCCATTTAACTGATACTGACCATACACACCAAAACCAGTCCATTTAACTGATACTGACCATACACACCAAAACCAGCCCATTTAATTGATAAGTGCCATCCACAACTAAACCGGTCCATTTAACTGGTACTGGCCATATACATCAAAACCAGCCCATTTATCTGACAAGTGCCATCCACAACAAAACCAGCCCATTTAACTGATACTGGCCATACACACCAAAACCAGCCCATTTAACTGATACTGGTCATAGACACCAAAACCAGCCCATTTAACTGGTACTGGCCATACACACCAAAACCAGTCCATTTAACTGATAAGTGCCATCCACAACACAACCAGCCCATTTAACTGATACTGGCCATACACACCAAAACCAGTCCATTTAACTGATAAGTGCCATCCACAACAAAATCAGCCCATTTAACCGATAATGGCCACACACTAAATTGACAAATTTTGAAGCCCTATGGCTGAAAGATGTTTCGTGGCTGTTTGTTTTCAAAAGCCTAATGGTTCTTGAAAATTGTTTTAAAAAAATTGATGTGCAGATGTTCACCTTGGTATAAACCCAGTAGGTCATCTGTGCCAGGTGCTCAAAGGTAGATTAAAAAGGCAGGTAGATTAATTGACCTTTCCAGGTTCATCCATCCATCATATGACGTTATAATCAACTACGTGATGTGTAGGATGACATCATAATCATGATGTCATGAATGATTCGAAATAGTCTTTAGCGCTTAATAATACAACATGTACAAATAGTATGTCTTCACCATTTAATAAACATTCTGTTCAATATTTTGAAACTAATTTGACTGGACGCTGTTGTGCGCCCAGTCAAATTAGTTTCAAAATATTTAACAGCGTACCTGTATAGTTTTCTGGAAATTGATAGTCAGGGAGTTCAGGGATCGATCGATCTCAAAATAAGCGAGGTGTGGGTGAAGCTTACCTAGTGATGGGCGGGGTATAGCTAAAACTGGAAAGGTCCATTGTGCCTCTAATTAAAACTCACACGTAGAAATTCCTGCTCCAGTCATTGTTATGATATTCTTGCACTTTCCACTCAGAATATACTTGGCAATGCCCTCTATGTCAACTGTCTCTAGAAGTTGTGCAGGTTTGTCATTTGAGATGCCTAAAGCTCGACTAAAGTATTTGAACAATTGAGCTGAAAAAAAAAGAAAAAGAACATTTTGACTTCATACTATTAAGTCTGTCTATAAAAGACACTGTGTTATAGAACCAAAAGATAGTGTCCACCTATCCTTAGTGACCACATGTCGCAAGTGACCATCTGTCTTCAGTACCAATCCATCTTTAGTAACCACCTGTCCTCAGTGGCCACCTGTCTTTAGTACTACATGTCTCTAGCGACCACCTGACATTATTTACCACCTGTCTTTAGTGGTTACCTATCTTTAATGGCCACCTATCTTTAATGGCTACCTGTATTTAGTGAACACTTTATGATGGCCTATACTTGACTGGTGTCCGCTATAGACAGGTTTGACTGTATAGTAACCATGTAACCATAAATCTGCAGGATATAGTGTTTTGTAACACAACAAAAATACTAAGCCACTCAATTCACTGTTTGCTAAAAGTCACCTGACTTAGATATCTCAGAAAATTTTAACCTATTCATTCCCATGGTGTAGGTTCCCTTGAAACAAGTTTAGCAGAGATACATCCCTCCATTGGGTAGTCTTGATAGTATCTCTTTAACTCTAAAGCAGTCATTGCTCTAGGGAACCGGTTCCTCTATTCCTATAGAGAACATATAAACGAGTCTGTGAGCATGCGCACTTATGCTACTATGCATGCGACCGAGTCCAAGCCGTCATTAATTAATTTTCTGTATTACGGGAAACACCTAACTTTTATCTCAACAAATCCTATTCATTCCATAATCTTGTGGAGCTACATCCACATTTGCTTTTCATGAATACCACAGTACAAGTGGTCTTTGTTGAATAAGTCATAGTACTTATGTAAAATGGTTATAATTTACGTGAATATGAGCAGAAAGTTCGTTGTGACCAAGTTGAAAGAAAATGGCGCCAGCTTGAACTTCACATTACAAGCCAGGTGAAGTCAATAACTCTGATCCTATTTTAGCCACGAGGCTCCGTTCCTACGAAAGGTATACTATATACCGGTTTGGAACATCTCCTACGAAAGGTATCCTACATAACATATGTAACATACCGGTTGGGAAGTTAGTGGATCAATTAAGAGTTTTGACTAGGTACGTATTTCCGAGCGTCATTCTTTCCTACATAAGGTATACTACATACCGGTTTGGATCGAATCCTACATAAGGTATCCTACATAACTATGTAATATACCGGTTGGGAAGTTATTGGATCTATTACGAATGTGACAGTGGTGCAAACAGGCGTGGTGGACCGGATGAACACCACAAGGATACACCACGATCATCCCCTGAAGAAAAGCGAGTGGTCCTTCTAAGGACCGTTACTAACCAACTAACATGAAACTCGCAATTACTTCATGATGATCAGTCAGTCATGTCAGTCGTATTACAATAAAGACGAGACCATCGTATTAATTCGCGATTCGGTGTTCGCTTTCAATTGGCGGCGTTTTTGCAGGCTAATTTAACATTACTAGCAATGGGCCATGAAACCTTTTTACCTTTTATTTAATATCTTATACAAATTACTCGAGATTTTATGTTTTCTAATACCTGGCGGGGTTAGTCGACGCAAGTATTTTTTATGGCCGTAGTTTCATGAAAAATGTAAACATTGCGTTGCTATGGGATATCCTCTTTAGTGTGTCGTAAATTGGCAAATGTTGGCCGATCTCGGAATGCCCGGATGTTCAAAATTACGATACTGAATTGAATCCTCGTAATCACATAACCCGCTTTTGTTAGATAGGCTATTAAGCCTGTGCCAGATTATCAGGTTCACTTGATTTGTAAATCTAGCGAGAAACTTGCGTTCACTTGATTTCTAAATCTAGCGTTAAAACTTATTATATATATTACTGGTTATATTGTAATGTGAACCTAAAAAGATCTAAAACGTAATGCGATGTTCTAGAAAAATTGCATGAACGGCCGATAATTAAACTGGGTAGCCAGCGTCTATTGTTAGCGAGCCGGACAGTGGCAAAGTAAATCTCCGTTTGGAGGCGCTGACGAGAAGCGTAGATCTCATTGCCGAATTTCCGATTCCAGGATATCTATATCCGAGTACTCGCTTAAGCTACTTCATTAAAATTTGCTTTAACCTAATCTGGTCAGATAATATCACGTGATTTATATATCATGTGATTATCACGTGATTCTGATTTATATATTATAAAGACGACATTTATGTCAAGTTAGGATTAATTTTGAGGGAAAAAACAATCTTTATTAAAGGATACGGAAAAAATAAGTATGCTCAATTTAATAATTTCACTTCTGCGAATGATGTTTTGAGGTATACATTAAGCATAGCCGCGAGGTGACAAGATTTGTGAAGGGTTTTTTCGTGGTATCTTCAGACGTTAAGATGTTTAAAAATTCAGAGGAAAATAAGTTTTATCCTTGTATATAGTGCGCGCAAATTTTTTAGAACATGTAAATTGAGCATAAATGTGCGACCTATTTATGGATTTTTAAGTAAATACGCCACTCCCATATTTGCTGGTACTCATTCAGAGTCAACTTATTTCAGTTGCAACTTATGAATAATAACTTCGAGAGTTAAATGGTTAATATTTTGATGGTAAACGCTACAAACTTTGATGACCAAGTTTTACTATATCAGAGATGTGTGTTGATCTCAGTGTTTTAGTAGAAAGCATAGCCTTTGGATCAGGAAAGTTCTTGACTATCAGCCACTTTTATTAGCCCTAAGATGGGTTTTTTCCCTACTTAATGTATAATCTAATCTCTCATCATTTTGTAAATTCTTTCTGCGGGTACTTAACTTGGGTGAAATTGGATATATAGAGCACGTACCCAGGCTATGAGGGATCATTCTATCGGCTCTCAATCGATTAATTGTTATAGTCAAATATAACATTCTGCTTGCAAATGGACTATTACTCGTCGAAATCATCTGAAAGTCTAGAAGAGGGGGAGAACTAACCTAGTTAGAAAAATTTTCTCTCTAAGGGGTGTGTAAACTGAAATGTTGGTCTGAACATGTTGTTTCCACACCATCTCTTAAAACATTCGAAAATGGTTTAGGTGGGCTTTGGCATAGTCAAGCCAATGTATGACTACACCGTACACGCAACCCATGACTAGAAGTGACGGCACAGGCATGGAGATAAATGAAGAAGAGATGACCATGAGGCCTAATTGTCCTGTGCTCAGTATTATTACCTAGATTATAACTCAATTTTTATGGCATAGCAACTGATTATAATTAAACTTCTGGTTTAGGTATGCCAAATCAAATCACTTCTGGTGTTTTGCTGGTATTGTTTGTTTCTAAATCACTTGACAGTTTAAATGCCCTATTTCAGGGGCTCTTATTTTGGATTCTTTAATTCTTTATTAGTTGCTCTTAGTGCAATGGCTGAACCATCCAATTATCCTCATCCTTCGAAACCTTGTGTACACCCAACTCTTCGCATTTATCTTCTAGGAATAATTTAATTTTTTCTTATGATCCTAGCAGTGCTTTTGTCGTTTTGATTTCACTAGATTTCGTTTTGCTCCTGAATCTTCTCATGTATTACACTCTAACTATCAGCCTCCATCTTTCGACTAATATCAATCTGCAAATAAGTGCATCAGACTTTATTATTTTAATTGTGAATAGTGGTTTGCTATCTTTTAGTATCATATCTGGCCTGATTTATTTTTAACATAGTTTTTCAGTCTTTCTTTTCTGTCAGTAGGATCCCTCGCCATGATGAAGCATATCTATGGGTGAATGTAAGCTTGTCACAATAACAAAATCTTTTTTGTCTTATCAAGATTTACACCGCTCCTTTCTCGAGTTCAGTAGAAATTTTGATCTTTTTATTTGTCTAGGGATATATCTATTTCTATTATTGTCGTATGGAGAGGTCTTCTCAGCCTTATCTATTCAAGCCTATTTTTTATTCTTCTAAATTCTAAATTTCCCAGGCATTATTAAATAAATTCCTCAAGGGGGCCTAACCAAGATGATTGGATTATTGCCTTTGCATGGATTGTGGAATATGGTTTTTTCCTTTCACCCTTCTGTGTAGTTTCAGTCCTTTGTCCTTATCCATCATTGATCTGGTCACAGGTTTGATGGACTTCTTTCCTGTTTAATCATCTGATAAAGATATTAACAATTGGGCTCATATCATACTAGCTTTGTTTTAAAATTAGATTTGTAAAATAAGATTCTGCAGGTTTATTCTGGTCCTAGCTGTCATGCTTAAGCGCTTCTATATAATCTCTACTCTATCAGGGGTGGGATGGGTATAGCTAGCCTCATGCATGTCTTAGGTAGCAGATTTCCTACATATAAGGTACAATCAATGTAGTCATTGAATCCCCCTTTTTTCTATCAAACCATGTTGGTCTCCTTTGACATTATTCCTGCTTCTGTTCCTGATCAATAATTTTCTGCTCTTTTCAAGTAGGATACAGTGGAGGAATGGCAGAATCCAGACTTTAAGGATTATGAGGTGCTGGCAGATCATCTTTTATAGGGTCTCGGCTCTTATCTTCAACTCATATATTTATCCTTTTCTGACAACTTCCAAAAAATTTACACTTCATGATTTAATACTAATTCTGTTGTATATTTTGGAATTATTTTGTCTGGAACCCATGGCTGCTTTGATACTGTTTGAGACAAAAATTACTTACTCAATCGTTTTATATTCAACTCTTTTCCTACTATGTTGTCTCAGAAATGGAGTTCATCGATGAAAGGAATAATATGGACATGGAGTCATTTTGCCTAGTCATCACTGGTCTAGTCAAGGATAAGGGACAGTGTTTTCTGATATTTCTATATATACAGAATTTGTCCTAACTGGATCTGGGTTCTTTTAATTACATCATAGCCAGTCTGGGATTCCTCTGGCTTGGAAGGTTGCTTAATTGTGTTAAAATTTGGGCCGAATGGAGTAAGTTTTGTGTACGAAGGTCAAGTCTGGTAATTCAGAATTTTGTCCCTCACCACGACTGCATACACTGCATTTTCATTCGTTGGGTGTCATCGGTACCAATTCACCAGTTTATCCATCTGCAGGTCCAGTTTGATGTCTTGTTCTTACGTGTTTGGGGGAGGGGATCTCGTTCTTGTGTCTATGGAATCAGATAAAGTAGTCTTACTACTCTCTTCCTTTTCAGGAACTAGAACAGGAACTAATACTCTAGTATTCCTCTTCAATACTCAGGAATATTGGAGAATGAAGAGATATTGTCTCTTTCACAAGCACCTATCTGCTCATGCAGTCATTTCTATGGTAGTGACCTTCATCAACAAGCAGGGCAGTTGAGGTTATCATATTTTGTCTGGAGTCTTGGTCTTCCTCCTGCGGTGGAGATGTCAGCAAAACTTTCAGCAGCTCACATTCCAGGTAGAATGATTTTCCTTGTAGCTCATTTATTACATCCCATTAAGTTTCTACTCAGTATAGGGTCCAGATTTGATGTTCATAT
Source organism: Chaetoderma sp. LZ-2023a (assembly GCA_034401795.1). NCBI lineage: Eukaryota > Metazoa > Mollusca > Caudofoveata > Chaetodermatida > Chaetodermatidae > Chaetoderma > Chaetoderma sp. LZ-2023a. Next base: position 46,633,975 of record CM067373.1, read on the forward strand.
TCTTCCTCCAGGCTAGGCTCTGGCGGTAGATGCTCTGGCCCAGTCATAGACTTCACATTTTTTAAGATTATCTTCAATTTAACTTTCTAGTGCCAATTGTATTTAAGAACTTTTGTCAGCGGTTTCTAGTACAATTGTCTTTAAGAACTTTTGTCAGCAGAATGTATTATCCCTTTAATCACTCCTGCTTGGCCCAATGAGAGTTATTCAGTGGATCTCGTAGTCCTCTTTGTGGAAATCCAAAGTGTCTTACCAATTTTGCTGATTTTCTATCTCGTTTAACAGCAGCTTTCAGTTCATCATTCCACAAATCTTCAATATGTATATATGGTATTTTCCAAGAGACCTGTTTTTCAGAAATTGATTTTTTTGTCTGAACTTTAGTATTCTTAATCAATTCAAACTATCTGTTACAGGAGAATTTACCAGAGTATATTTAAGGTTTTCAAATGGCTGTTAGAACAGCACATTATCTCGCCCGATTCTGCATCCCATCATCAAGTCATAGATTCATGGCATATTTTTTGATGATTTAAATCCCTGTATGCTGGGGTGGTGTTATCGTTTTCACTAGCATCTATCCTTCTTTGTTTTCTAGAAGCCGGTTTGAGAGTTATTAAGTATTTACATCATTTATCCAGGGTACCGGTATTTTTAGGGTATAGCACAAAGGCAAATACCTATAATAAATTCCTCTATTAATTCATTCTTGGGTCCATCTGTTTAATTGTATAACTCTGAAATCATTCTTTTTGTACTAGCGGCCGCGTTTGTTAGATGGCATTTTGATATTCATATTCTTTTTGGGAATGATCTTTTCTAGGTGGTAGGAGAGCTGGCCTCATTCTTTGCCCTTGAAGAGATCTTATATATATAAAACCTAATTAATTGTTTTCAATCCTTTCCGAAAACTATGCCCAATTTAAAATATCTTTTTGAAACACCGTTCAGGTTACTTATGCAAATTTGTTTAGTAAGCGCGCATCTCATCAACTGGATTACAGACACCATTAATCGACACTAGAATGTACCTCCAGGAGACACTCAGTAAGTGTTAAGGCACACGATGTTCGTGGTATGGCCTTCTCCTTCGCATTCTATGCAGATCTACCGTTCAGATTACTTATGCGAATTTGTTTAGTAAGCGCGCATTCTCATCAACTGGATTACAGACACCATTAATTGACACTAGAATGTATCTCCAGGAGACACTCAGTTTGTGTTAAGGCACACGATGTTCGTGGTATGGCCTTCTCCTTCGCATTCTATGCAGATCTATCAGTGGACGACATTATGTAAGTTGCAGTATAAATGTCAGATTCTACATTATTTTTATCTGAAAGATCAGATTCAATTCACAATCTGACATTTCTCGTTTCGCCACTCAAACCTAGGCTCAATTGCCTAGATTCTTTAGTCAGCCATCTTCTTCACCATCTCACGGCTGTTTTTAAATTCTCTTTGCTGAGATTTTCTAATTATCATTATATTATTGTATTTTATTTCGAACATTTGTTTGTTCGTGCTATTTCAGCACTTCAGCGATTTAGTTGGTTTTAGTATTTTTGGTGATTAACCTTTCATTCCTGATTTGCAATTTACCAACCCACCTAGTATTTGGGCTCTGACCAATTCTGTGTTTTAGCAAACAGTGAATTGAGTGGCTTAGTATTTTTGTTGTGTTACAAAACGACCCAGACGTATATATACTGGTCTGGCGTTTTGTTAGCTTACTAAAATACTTACCACTCAATTCACTGGGGCCCACCTCAGCCACCCCGCATCGTTAAATTGCAAATCATTAAAAATTTGTGGAATTAATTAATGACGGCTTGGACTCGGTCGCATGCATAGTAGCATAAGTGCGCATGCTCACAGACTCGTTTATATGTTCTCTATAGGAATAGAGGAACCGGTTCCCTAGAGCAATGACTGCTTTAGAGTTAAAGAGATACTATCAAGACTACCCAATGGAGGGATGTATCTCTGCTAAACTTGTTTCAAGGGAACCTACACCATGGGAATGAATAGGTTAAAATTTTCTGAGATATCTAAGTCAGGTGACTTTTAGCAAACAGTGAATTGAGTGGTAAGTATTTTAGTAAGCTAACAAAACGCCAGACCAGTATATATACGTCTGGGTCGTTTACAACAGGATTCAAAGCTTGTGCATATTATCCTTTTAACGGGCAACTCAGCCAAAACCAGGGTCAAGTTTGACTCCTAACCATAGTTAGCTATAGCTAACTAGATTCCCAGTTGAACAGTTGAACTTCAAATAGTTAACTAGCTAGTCAACTATAGTCAACCGAGCACACCAGCTCAGTTCAAATGGTTAGTGCGATATTTGCATAAATTTCAAAATGACGGGCACCGATCACTTGCCATGAATAAATGCATATAAAAGTGTAAACATTTCACTAAATAACTTAAGTTTGATGGAATTATGCTATCCCATTGTATGTCAATGTTCCAAAGCCCATATTCCTTCCCACTTTATGTCATATGGATGCTTTTTGACGTCTTAGCGGTAAAAAAATAACCAATTTTTGTAGGCCATCAAAACAGACGACAGAAGGGGTTAATAGAGACTGGTACCCAGTTCCAAATTTTCTGCAATAGTAATTCGATGGGGACCGAGTACCAACAAACTATAGTTAACTATTTAGTGTCTGACCTCACCCCACCCACCCCGAGTCTGGGTAAGATATCCTCAGCAGAACCAGAGTTCTTGACAAATTAGTTTTCAAAATAGCACTTTTTTAATCTTATAACTGTGACCTTGACATTTTGACCCCAAATTTATCATAGATCTTCAGTCCTCCATGACCCACATTTTCATCAAGGGTTGATTACTGTATATAAAAAACATTTGAAACGGTACCCCGGAATAAGCTTTTCTGACTGACTAACTAGGAGACATTGTGATTTGAGCCACTAAAAACAAAAGCTAGATTCGCTTGGTCCGCAAATAGACATTCAATATGAAAGTTTTCTTGACAAATCTCCACCATTAAACGGTAAGGAGTGATTTTACTAATTTTCAACAAATTCACTTTCACACATAAATTACTGGTAGCTCAATCGTTCTTGCAAGTACTTCACCCTTGATTCCTGTTATCATTAGTATCAGTATAACATGGTTAGTCACAATGTAGGAATCCAGTTTTAGTTATGTCCTACCCTTCTCTAGCTAAGCTACACCAAAGCTTTGCCATGTTGGGATCAATCGATCGCTACAGTCGCTGAATCTCAATTTACAGAAAACTATGTTGGTAAGCATGCGTAAAAAACTTTAATTATGACATCATATGATTGACTGAACCTCGATTCTTCTATTGTGATCACATACAGTGTGGAGGCGGGAACAGAGTTTGTGCCGCCTTTTACTGGTGAAGATTGGCTAAGAAAATCAAACCTTTGCTTAGTGAATGCACATTGGCTGGCCAAGAGAAGGCTATTCTTTAAAACTTTACCACTGGAATTTACCTTTCCAGAGTATCCATCTACCATCTGATGTCGTATGACGTCATAATCAGCTAAGTGGCTTGTAAGGATGACGTCATAATCATTACGTCAAAAATTATTCTATTTGGCCTGTCTTTAACTCTTAATAGTCTGAATTGTATGTCGCTACTATTTAATAAACATGCTGTTGAATATTTTCTGGAAATTGATAGTCAGTGGGTTCAGAGATCGATCGATCCCAACATGAGCCATTTGAGTCATTCAAGTGATAAATTCTTTAAAATAGTCTTCTCTTGCCCTACAGATGGACATTCTTCAAGACACACTCCCATCCCACCACAGAGATGGACTTTGGTCAGTTTGACTATTAATGGATTAAGATAACCGATCACCTGGTAAATTTTCTTAAAGAACTACTGTGACTATGGCAACAAACCTGTATTAACGGGTACATTGCTGATTCCTGAATTACACTTCCGTTCATGGAAACCCATTTCGGTATGTTGT